>OY856411.1:107597500-108150512 GCA_963693085.1 Alisma plantago-aquatica
CCTAAGTTCTTTAGACCAACGTGAAGACAAATACAAGATAAGAACTTGTTCAAGTGCTACAGATTCAAATCTCAACTTTGAGCCTTGTCTCTCTATTTTTCTATAATTTACATCTACCTCTAGATTTTCAATTCCGATCATCATTCTGTTTACTTCATCAACTTTGAATTTCTTGTGTGGATTCATATCAGACAACATTTTGTGCTCTTTTATGGAAAGCCATGACTTGGCCACCTACCTATACCTCAAACCATCCAGTCATGGTGCCTGACTTGAGGTAGAGTCATGGGATGCCACCATCCTGGTACCTTGAGTCCTGAAGCTTGACATGGTACACATATATCTTTAGGTCTCTTCTCCTTGACCCAACATCATATCCATGCTATAATTAGATTGGATCTTGAAGTTCCTGGGATTCTATACGCGTCCTGGTCAAGAAGAAACTAGACAAGGCAAATACTCTCTTACCCTCATGATGTCAATTGTTGTCTCACACCACCATGGCCTTATTTGGCATTTTCCCTTATTTTGATTTGGATATAACCCCAAGTTTTGTCAATTGGCTTTTGACCAACACGCCCTATCATGCACCTATGGGTGTGTGTGACAATGGGAGGGTAAAGAAGTCTTTTGAGGGGCCGAGTTATTTTAATTTTTGGATTTTCACATAATGATTTTACATGCCTTTATCTCGAATCTTATTGGCCAGATTATGACCAAAATTTAGAAAGTTATAGAAAATGCTACAGAGCTCAGATGATGACAAACCTTATATGATTTTTTGTCACATTTTTGAGATCCAAACAATGGGATAGGTTACAGAACATGTTTAGTTTGGTTTTCTATAAATCTCAAACTTACTCTGATTAGGTTCAACGATACTAATTTAGTAACCTTATATTTTCATCACATGTTGATTAAGAGATTAGATTAGGAAAATCATAGGAGCTTTCTTCTCTCTTATTAGGTAAGTGGTCCAAGCCCATGAGTATTCACTATTTATTCTTAGCATGTTTGCATATTCATTTTTCCAAGTAAGATATTCATGATTCATGTGCTTTTATGCTTTAAGTTTTAAAGTTAAAGTTAGATTTATAAGTTTCTCAGTAAATATTATGATCCAAGAGTTCATGCTAAGATTTATGGTATTACATTTTAAGATTCAAAGCTAATATTTTAAGATAAGAACCCATTAAGAATTTTATAGTAGGAATTAAGTTAAGATAAGAATTAAGATGACATCAGATAATGGATTTAGACCAAGGACTTAGTGCAGGTCAACTCAAGAGACATGGCCCAAACCCTTAGGCAGGTCATGATGTCCGGACCTTTAGTGCAGGGTGACTCATATAAGATGACCCATGCACCAAATTGCAGTCATGAGACCCAAGTACCAGAGTACAAGTCTCCAAAATAAGTTATGTCAAAGATAATAACTAAGCCTAAAGAAAGATTACACGTTCATGTGCAAGTTTTCAACACATCTTCATGTCAAATTTTATGCATAATGTTTAAAAATAATGTATAATCTTTTCTTGTTCCAATATCTTATATATCTCGAATACTCATGTCACTTATTGATAATCATTTTTTTAATGTATGGATGGGAACGAGATGTCCACAGGTGAAGAGAAGAGGAGGATTAAGATATCAAGCTAAGAACATGAAGGACCTAATGAAAGACTAGAGGTGTCCTGGTGGGGTACCATTATCCACCATCTGTTTAATGTCATGTAGTAAGACCAACTTGTTTATGTATAAGTCTTTGATTACTTCATTAGTTGTATTATGTTTCCATCTTATGTAAACTTTTGAGAATGAAAAATGATATGTGATCCTGAATTAGTTATTATTTCAACTATTGCGTATGTATGATATTCAAGAAATGTAATACCCCAAACAATGTTATGAGTCAGGAATTGATGCTTCTGGTCATGTTATATGTATGAAATTTTGTGGTTTTATAGATAGTGTATCTTTTACTTCTCCATTTGGTTCAGTTCTAATGACATGTGATGTATTTTGCTAGTATCAATGTTCTTCTCTTTCATATGGGAGTTTGATGGTTTGATGGAAGCGCATTTGTATTTTAATGTTCTCTCAAAGCTTTCATTTATGTTGGAGCAACTATATAATTTTTTATCTAATACATGATGTATTTTGGCTTGTGCCTTTCTATGATGAAGATTAGTGGAGTTTCTTAGACTTAGGCCCTAGAGAGCAACACGAATTTGGTGTTGGATCACATTATTTTTTTCCATGACATGTTCACAAAGAGAATGGTTAAATTTTAACATAAATGATAATGAGCATCTCCATTTGTCACCCAATTTTCCCCTAAATTGGATTGTTAATTGATTTTTTCTCCTAAAAATGAGTCTATAGTCACTCATGATGTCAGTATAATACTTAACAGTTTCCCTACAGACATGTTATCTTCCTCCATTGGATATATTTTCTCTTCATGTTCATAATTCATAGTATTAACAACATGAATGATATGTGAACGGATGGTGTGACATATACAATTATGGAATCCCAAACCCCAAGGTCCCATTAATAATTTAATATTCCATTTTCTGAACCCAAAATTAGAGGTACACACGTTTTTATGCATCTTCTTGTCTTGTTGGGTAAATATTATATATGTTCAATGGACATGATCTTGCTACATTTTAAGGTCAAGATACAACCGATTTTACTATAGTATCCAGGAACTATGATTCACTAAAACATAGTTGCAACTAATACAGTAACCTATATATATTTAGGATCACTTGACTTTTGTATGGTTCTTCACTACTAGTGAAGAACCTAGAGTAATATTATTCTACCCAGCTTCATTCATTGGACAACTATGATTGGCACCGTGCCATTGACAACAATCCAGCTTCCTTTCTTATCATGTAGGCAATACTTATAATAATTAGAAGTTGCATAATTACCAACGTAAATGACTAGATTCACACACATTATATGCAAGTGACACAATAAAAAATCTTTATAATCAGATAATTGAGTTTGAATTATATGAACTAGCATATGCATGGCTTAAAATATAATACAAACAAGTTACAATTGGAACTGATTGCAATCCTTGAGCACTGCTTGAAATAGTTACAAGCCATACTGACAACCACTCAGGGAACACAATAAAAAACTAGTTTTTTTTATAATGATTAATACTGAATGGAAAATCAAATTACTTCATCTATTATTTGTCATTATTGTGTTTTCAAATTGTAAGTGTTTTGAAGTGAAAAAATTGTAGTGGAACCCATTTTTTAGTTAGTTGATGCTGGTTTATTTTTTTCTTGCTTTTGATATTCCCCGTTCAGAATTCAGAGTAGTCCAACTTGTAAGAATGTTGTTTGAATGTTGCATTTCCGTTAGGTTCTACATTCTTAGAACTGGTGGAGTTCCTCATAATTTATCTATCAAAAGATAAATTTGTCTCCACTTGTACTTGAGGCTAGGTTGAACCTAGAATTTAAATATGTTTGTTATGGAATATCTTAGCTTGCATTGCAGTAAGTGAGTTGTGAACTTTCCTTGACAATGAAACCCCTTCAGATTACTTGTATTTTAGTTTAGTTTGACCTTTGTGTAGATGTATCAAACATGTGTACTCGTACCCCTTTATAATGACATCAAATTTCCTTTACATATCTTAGCCTTCTCAAACTAACTCACACCCCTTTAATTAGTGGAGATACATTATCATATTTGAGTCTTCAGGTTGTATCTTCTACTAACAAAATTTCTAAATGACAAAATTAGAAAATATTATCTAAGGGAGACAATTGTCAAAGATTCCATGAGGGATACAATTGTCAAAGATGGACCATTTTAAGAGTCAACATTTATTGCAGCATGCTCAGATAGTGAAATAAATGGATCATGTTATATGCTTTTAAACCATTTACTAATCTGTTGCAAATGGTAGAAAGTAGACTCCTTAGAGATAAATGACATTAAGTAATAGTGCATTCTTTTCCTTCAAAAAGAATGTCACAAGTCATAGCTTATCAGAAAACAACACATTTTAGACACCAAACAAGGTGATTGCTTTACACTACAGAATTCTAAAGCACAAACAACATTAAGAAATAATTTTATCACTGACCTGCATTACATAATTCTAGACTCATTTGATGATGCTGAAAATTTTGGAACTAATGGAAGAAATTTGGTCAGATTTTAGTCAACGATTCCAGGAAAATGGAAATAACACAGATAAAATTTCATACATGTACTATAGTTTGGATTGCTGCAACTTTTGTCAATCAGCTTCTCAAGTATAGTGATTCATAATGATAATTGCTAATAAGTACTTGTGATGTTACAGCTTAGTGATAATGATATATTTTATTTTTGAGGCTTGTAATTTAGTGATCTTGGATTCTGATTTCATTGATCTTGTTTGCTTTCTTGTTGATGTATAGTGGATGTGTTGAACTGGTTGGTTTCTTATATTATGTGTTTACCCATGTCTTCAAATTAATGTGGGTGTACTTCAAATGTAATCTTTACCCAGCTCAGTTCATCCCGAGTATCTCTTCTCCATCCTAACCTTCTTATCCAAGATCTGCTGGGTGTGGCCCCAAAGCATCACTATCATATGATGGGTGTGGCCCCAAAGAAAAGTTGTAAATTCTACTTTGTTGATTTGTTACTAGTTGAACTGTTGGGATGATGAGTTTATGATGAAACCAGAGTTTGGATTTTTCTCAGGTCTGCTTTTTTGTTAGACTTGTGTGTGCATGTCCCTTGACTTGGGACTTGACATATGAGTTCTTCGGTTTGTCTATTGGAAAGGTTGATGTTTTATCACCCTGTTTGGCCCTTGTCATTCATGTTTGTCAGTTAAAGTTCTGATGATTAATTTATGACTTTGTCTATGTTTGGATTCTGCTATAGTCTTGGTAGTTTCTTCCAAACCCAAGTAACAAATAATGGTTTAGCTGTCTCACTGAGTGAATGATGTTTCTCTGATCTGGAAGAACTACACTGATTGACAATTATTTTTTTTGAGATTGTTAGTTCCAATGATGTTCAATTCACGTTTTTATTTCTGAATCTTCTCTTATATGTTTGGTTGTCTGTTCTAAGCTGAAGTATGGGTGCATTGTTAGATTTATCAGAGTGTCTGCTTATTCATATATGGTTTTATATGTCTCTACTTGATGGTTTAAGCATGGGTGTAGGTTCCCTTGATTGTTTTCAATGGAATATGAGCTCCTTGGTTTGTCTTTTCTAAGCTCCTTACTGGGTTTTATGGTAAGCCATGGCTTCCATATTTTAAACCAGAGAATAGATCATCTAAATATGTACTAAGTTGAAATCTAGTGTGTTCTTGATCAATCTTTTACCTGGAATATTCCATAAATTATGTTATAGATGCATTAATGTTGAACTTGACAATTTGTCTGTCTATACAACTAAAACAAAACAGCAAAAGTGAAGACCAAATTTATCAAAATACAAAAATTCTTTGTTCTATTATTGGACGTTGGCGATACAAGTCTGAATCCTATGTACTGAAGTATGCTAATGTCATTGTATGTAATATTGAACTTGGTGAGTCAAAAAGATTTTCTGATGATCATTAGATGTGTGTGGAAATAAAAGTATATTTCTTCATTGGTAACATATGTTTCAGAAAGTATTCTGAAGTTCCTTAGTACAGTTGATTTAGATTAGCAACATTAGTATATATTTATATTTCACATGCATTATCTCTACTATTAACATTGGATATATGAGATATTATACATAAATACAAGTTATTTCTTCATGAAGAAGATATCTAACAAAGCTTCTACAAGTGCTTGAGATATAATGATTTCAAAAGTAAAAATGTCATGAGTATGAATTTATTTCTTATTCAACACATATACCTAATGCGCCGATTTTTTGGGTGGTACGAGTTTTGCTCTATAGTGACATAGATCACTCTTTGGTGGATAAAAATGGTTGTATACATTTCTATATGTATTAAGACACATTTTTTTAAAGTGGACATCTTGGGAACTTTGAGGTGCCCAATGTGGAGCACCTTACTGCAATGAGAAATGTAGAAAATGGTATGCATTGGACAATCCATTAAAATGGAACTGCACATTTCCCACTCTCAAGTGATTTCTTATTAAAATATTCCATTATGAACAATGTACATATATGAGGGCATTTTATGCATAAAAGTACCCCTGCATTTCTGTAGTGTTTAATCATCTTTTGAATTTTGTTTCATTACATGAGACTATATTTGAGTTTGAGAGAAGGGAAACATGCTAGAGACATACAATATGAGTCCTGCTAAGAGCACTATGAAAAGCATCAAGAAGATTGACAAGATCAAGGTTTCTAGTGGATAGAGTTATCATGCCAGGAGGATTTTTACTGATCATTATATTTTAATGATTTCATCACATATTTGTGTCTCCCATCAAATCACAATAGACCGATGCATCTATAGTCCTAGGCAGTGGTTTGCACAAATATATAGGAAGCCACATTATGAATCGTATTATAGCAGTGGAGTCTAAGCCTTAAGTCCTTAGTTAAACCACATCAGATCATACCCACCTGATTTGAGAAGAGACGATTTTACTAGTCCAACCATATATTATAGTCCCTTCAAACTTGCCAGCTATTCTTGGCCAACACCATGTGCATGAAACATTCAAGTGTAAAAAGTTCCCCCTATAAACTTTTTGGTAGTTTTTCAATTTGGGTTTATCACATTCATCATAATAACATTGTCTTGGACACATTCCACAACCATCTACAATTTTGTATAATATTGTAATTTGTCGTTGGCTCATAGCAGCTCGTTCTTTGTATAATAGATTATAATGTTTTTTTTCACTTATTTAGATACTCCTATGAAACTCAAGTAGTTTTATAAGTGTAGAATAAGTTGTTTTCAGTAAGTCAATTAGGAGTATTGAATCTCCTATATATAGGACCCGGGGAGTATATGGGCTAAATAGAAACAAGGAAAATACAATGGACCTAAGCCTAACTAATCAAATATACCAATATGCCCCCTCAAGTTGGAGCGTAAATGTTGTGAAGTCCTAACTTGATGCCCATATACTTGAATAATGTAGGAGGAAGAGGTTTGGTAAGGATGCCCGCAACTTGATCACCAATTCTAATGTGAGGAGTGATGATCTGCTTGGCTTTGACCAGGTCCCACACAAAATAGAAGTCAACTTTAATGTGTTTTGTGCGTGAATGGAAGATTAGATTATTAGCTATGTGTATAGATGTCTGGTTGTCATAGCATAAAGTAGTTGGAGTTTTAAAAGAAATTTCAAATTCAATCAAGATGGATCAGACCCACTATAGATCATAGCATGCATGAGCCATAGCCCAATATTCTGCCTCAATGTTAAAGAGAGCTACCACTACTTTTACTCCTCTAGGAAATTGGGAGAGTGTCAATTATGACACAATAGCTGGAAGTGGACAATCGGTCTTTAGAATCACTAACCCAATCTACATCTGCATACCTAGAGATAGAGATTACATTGGACTTAGGATGTTTGTATAGCAATCCTTGTCCTGGAGCCATCTTGAGAAGCAAAGAATCGTTGAACATTGGACTGGTGGGTCTGGATTGGTGCACTCATGTGTTCGCTAAATACCCCCAAGAATAGAGGAAATATCTGATTGAGTAATAGTCAAGCAAATCAATTTCCCAACTATAGGACAATACTTTTTTGTATCTACAAATAGTTCTCCTTTATGCATAAGCTTTGTATGATAGTCCTTCTGAGTAGAGACTGGTTTGTCTTCTTCGATGTTGTCTTGTTGAAGCAGGTCCAAGACATAGCGATGTTATGACTGGATGATCCCTGAGACTGAGCGGAGTACTTCAAGCCCAAAGAAGTATCACATGGTACCCAAGTCTTGTATGAAAATGTGCATGTAGAAACTGCTTCAGCTAGGATATTCCCATCATATCATCTCCTGTGATGACTTTTTCATCAACCCGTCCACCATGGCTCACTGGAAGCTCACTTGAACTAGGAGTAAGACCTGATTGGGCCAACATCATTCTAGCTCATCAAGGGATCTCTCTACCACTTTTTTCATGGGAGACAAATGTGATTCATGTCCCGCTCACACGCCTCTACTAAGGATATCTTTGGTGAGCTCCAGGACAGGAACCAAGCCACAACAACATGAGCTCCAGTGAATTTCACCTTTGTGGTGCCTTTGTGATCCCTGACAACCACCAGAAGAGGCGGGGTTCCACATAGTTGATGATGGAGATATGTTGCTTGTGCGGTAGTTTATGCAATGAGAAGGAATAAAGGGGGTTAAGGAGTGTTAGAGAGCACAGAGATGCACAAAAAAGAGGGAAAGAAGAGCACGAGAGAAAGGGAAGAGGAGTAGGGAAGAAAGAGGCACAACATGGGGGGTATTTGGCCTGAAAGAGAATTGCACACTACAATCTACAGTGTATAATCAAAGATGAGGGATGAAGTCCACAGGGTTAGATCTAGATACAATCCTAGGGACAAGGATTAGGAGCCAAAGTTTGTGGCTCATAGATCAGAGGCTCCTCTTTGATCGTGAGGGAGGGGTCCAAATCATGGCTTGAAAAAGAAGGACAAGCCACAACTGTATTAATGTGTGTGTTGGGCCCAAGGGGAAAGGGTCGGTCCAAGGTAGGAAAAAGAGGAATTAAAGAAACGATCAATAGGGGAACACCATAAGGTCATAACTCATTGAGGTGATTTTTATGTTGTTGGAAACATATTTGAACCCTATGAAACTTGTTATACCTTAGAGAGTCAAAATAGTAACTTGACTAGGTTCAAATTGGATTAAAACATTATGTTACATTAAAAATTGGAACTAGGTGAAATATGCAAAATAGTGTTACACATTGGGACATAAGGTTAAATTGTATCATCATAGTACTCAAACCATACAGTTAGTATCTGATAGAGTACAATATTCATATAGAGAGAGATAAGGAGCACATTATAGGAGAGAGAACAAGCATGTTGTCACACAAAGATTTATATAAACCCTACTAGACACACTCTTAACGTACACAGAGCTAAGAGATTAGTATACAGAGTAGGCGAGTTAGGGGTTGACCTAGGATGAGTGGGGTAAGACAGCTAGGTAGGGTTTCTTCTTCATTTTTCTAAAGTGGAGAAGAAGGGATTTTAGGGTTTGATTTAGGGATTTGGATTATGCTAGGATGAACAAGAAAATAAGCAAGGAAAAAAGTAATAAACCTAAGTTAACCCTATGCTATCAAATGATATTCAACTAAACTAGTTAAGAACACAATTGTACTAAGATAACTGAATCATAACAAGAACAAGAGAAAGAATGAGAAATTAACCACACTAGACAAGCTATTACACTAAAAAAGTAAGCAAGAATTACACTAAGCAAGTAACTAAACAAACATAACACAAGCAACTAGGCAAGCTACTTAATATACTCAAGAACCAACTAGCATTAACAAATCAAGCAAGATATACAAGAAAAGGCAATTAACAAGCAAGAAGGAAAATTAGGATTTAAGCAAGTGATGAGGTAGTGGGATCTTTGGGGGGAGGGATATGCAACAATCAACCACGTAAAGGGTCCTATTCAGTCACAAACTTCCAACAAATAGCTATCAAAGCAAGCAAGAAGGATCAATACAGATAATGCATCCTATTCTATTAATTGGCCATGGATGGTGTGGTAGTGTGTAGGATAACTAGTCACTATCACCAACCGTACACCCTTACGAGGATCCATTAACTAATAACATGTAGGCATAGGTCTAGATTGTTCAAGTACATGCTTCTAGACATGGCGTTTATAGTCAACTCAGGGGCAAGGAATGGTGTGGAAAGTAGATAGTAGTTCATTTTTCATTTCCCACTAGATCCATCTAAATGCTAAGAAATACATTTAGCTCAGTGTATATGGAAGAGCATATCTAGTTATTATATCTCATACCTATGACTAGGGGAATGGTTAAACAAATTAGAAGGAGGAACTAGCTAAGGATCTACTAGGGACTTAGAAGAATGAGGGGAGGCAACTGCAAAAAATTAGAGAAGATAATCTTAGACTCCTAACCACCATCAATGTATATATATTCGCCTAGGAGGTCTAGGGTTAAGTGGGGGTAAAGTGGTAAATGGTACATGGGAAGTAGTAGGGTTATGTGGGTAAAACAGGCATGGTGGACACCACGGCCTTGGTGGATGAAGGTTAAAAATTACGAGGTGGATGGAAATAGTCATGGTGAAAAGATGTAAATATAATATAAGAATTTGGTGCAAGAGGTGGAGTAGCACAGTCATGATGGGTACCGTGGCCATGGTGGTTTGAGGATAGAATGAATGTGGTGGGTTGCATGACATGGTAGAGGAGGTAGGAGAGGAGTCAAGGAACTATGTTGGCACTATTGTTCTATGTGGCACAAGCATTTTGGTTGCTTGGCACCATGGTTGTGGTGGTAAAAAAATGTCATGGTAAATGAGATTCCTGGGGTAGCTTCAAATTGGATCAAGTTTGTGATCTTCTCTATTGTATCATAGACATGGCGGAGTACCTCAACTATTTTGGGGGATTTTGCTTGCACTTTGATCTTGTAAGTGCAGTTCCATGGTGCTCCTTATTTCAACTTGTTCCTTGGTCACTTGGAAGTATGTTGGGGTAGCATTAGGGCTCTTTAGACTCCTCCATGGTTGTGGAAGTCCTAGGATCCGCCTCCTTTTCTCCTTTCCATTATTACATGTCAAAGTTCCAACAAAATCATTCCAGAGCAGACATAAGTGCATTTGACAGAAATGATATTTATTGGGAAATCACATTCATTCTACATATCTTATTAATAATAAGGGACAAAATGGCTTAGGATGGAATCTAAACTGGAAATCCGTTAGGAGCATAGCCATGGAATTTTCAAGCCATATCAAGAGAATCTATCTCATCTAAGAACAACATTAGCAACACATAACTACAATAACATCATGTTCACATATGCTACTTGGCCCTAAATCTATTGAACTTGTGCCAACCAAGTAGATGGTGTCACAATATGCTCATGTGCATAAATCCCCATTCATGCCTTAGGGTTTATCTATCTACTACAAGACAAAACATAATCCCAAGCACACCAGATGTCTACGTAGGAGCCTATAACATCTTTACCTCTCATTCCCACCTTAATTCAAGGTTGTGGCTTAATCATATCATATTAGGTAGGTAGTATGCCTCAATTATTGTATCACATGGTTCATAATTCTTTCCACATAACCAAGATTGGGATCTCATTCCCTAATTCTCATATCACATCACATCACTTCACAATAAGAGACCTTCTGGTCTCACTTCCACCTTTGTAAAACTTCCCCTTACCCTCCAGTGATCAACCCTCATTGTTTAATCCACTCCATTTCTTCTCCTAGAGGACTTCATCCAATGTGGTACAGACACATTCATCCACCATAGTGCAAACATCAGGGTAGGATGATGATGTTCAAGCCACCTAACTACATGAATTAGGATTATCTTCATTATTATGAAGCTTACTCATATTATGTTTCTCAATTTAAGATTATTCATGTGTTCATGTGAAACACTATCTATTGGGATATATCTATAATTTTTATATTTACACCAACACGTAGAAGTAACATAATAGTTAAACAAAACAAACCAACAATTAGGATTTCATTATAAACATATATTTCCTTAGGGCCTTGAGATGTTTAAATTTCATCACAACTCACCATGAATGTCTCAACAAACAAGACATTCTCAATTCATAGTTTATGTCAAACCATAAGACTTAGAACCTACCATGCATGGATCAAATATCATACTTCCAGCCTTCTCTAGGAACAAAAACTACTAAACATGGCTAGAGTCCTTCATATTCATCCCTTGCACATATTATTATCATGATCAAATTGATATGATCTCAATCTTATCATATATCATGAAGGCATAACATTCACAAATCAAGGCTAGATTTTTGCATAACCTTTCACATACAATTCCAAGTTATCTCATCCTACATGCAAGGCAATATGCAACTAGTTATTTTCTAAGCTGAAATAATAGCATGTAGGAACCCTAAATCTCAACTATAATTAGTTGTCCTTACTATTCACATAGACAAAGCTTGACTCGAGAATTATAGGGCTAAGGAATGTGATTCCATAGTAATAGTAACATATGAAAGATGAGTAAGGCTATCACTTCACCATACATGAGCATTCTCATGTAGATTAACAATAGAAACTCAAATCTTAGCATAGTAGTATCTTAACAAAGCTTAAAGTATCACTAGATGCAACGAAGGGGAGCTTTTAACAAGTACTTAGGCAACTTTAAGCTAACAATTTGTGTCTTAAGAAAACAACAAGATAAACCATGGAAAAGGATAAGAACGCATCATTTAAGCATAAAAAGCAAACATGGAAGCATCCTATAAACGTAATCCCTCAATCCTATATGTTTCTACACAAATATAGTGAGAGAGAAATCTCCACTCACGTACATGAAGCCAAAAAAAGGGTAGATCCTAGTCTCAAGCTTCAACCTCTAAACAATAAGAATGAACTTCTTCCCCACATTGTAACCTCTAAACAATAGCAAGCGGCCTTCACACAACCCCAACATAAACACATGGGCATAAATAAGCTTCAAAACATCATTATCTACCTTGCTCCTAACAAAAGACATGAGAAAAGAGGGCAAAAGAACAAAAAGTCTCAAGATCTATCCAAGAACAAATGC
Organism: Alisma plantago-aquatica; assembly: GCA_963693085.1. Taxonomy (NCBI): domain Eukaryota; kingdom Viridiplantae; phylum Streptophyta; class Magnoliopsida; order Alismatales; family Alismataceae; genus Alisma; species Alisma plantago-aquatica. Next base: position 107,610,284 of record OY856411.1, read on the forward strand.
TTATGATGCCAAATAAGGGAAAAGAAGAAGAAGAATGGAAGGATCAATCTCAAACAAAGGTCTTCCACATAGAAATACCAAATCTCATCCTTCTCCAAGGCTAGTGAGGCTATATATCCACCGGTCACATTGTCCATCTCTTCTCCAAGCTCCAACAACTCAAACAAGAAGGCAAGGGGTTGAAACTTGTGACTAGAGAGGGTCCCATATGCTATTTATTGATCACCAAATTGACATATCCATCAAACAAGTAACACAAAAGTGAGACTAGATCCACCACCATAGGGAAACAAAAACCCAATGCGACAAACTATGACTGAGAAATCTAAATATTTGACTCAATTCAAGGGAACTTGACCTTAATCGATCAAACCTTGACCACATCTCAGCGCTACTGAAATTAGCTAGCAATCCAATCATGTACATCCAAATCAGTCAAAATTTAATTATGGTCAAGCTAACTTCAAAATGGATTCATATCTCACTCTCTCTCCATCCGGTCTCCATATTGAATATCATCATTTCTCAAATAGGAGAATTTTCTCTTATCTGTAATGATTTTACTCCTTTTATTTATCCTTTCGATTCTCTATTGCAAGATTCCAAATGGGCACTTCATATCCTACCAATCGGTTGAATTAATTGAATTTGGTATGCATTCATCTTAGACTACACCAATTCACTTCTCTAGTAAACATCCTCATAAACTCATATCTAAATCATTTCAAATCATCCTAATTAGACCAATTTGTCATGAGTTCATGTTAGTTTAAGTTTGATTTCAATATCCCAAGGATATGTCTATCAAGTCCCCCAACTCTACCAATCATATTTGAAATTAGTTGAGTCAAGCATTTGAGGTCTAAAAACATGACTCAAAAGCAACAAATCCATGAAGCACACTCACACTTCCCTACTCTTGCAACTTGGTTAGTTCCAAACTCAACTCAATCAATTTATGAGGTTAGGAAAACCATCATCATTCACCAAGGACAAAACCTCTAACTATGATACTAAATACTGCCTTGGTAATACATACATACATTAATCTTATCATGACCATATACACATACATTGACCCATAAACTAGAAGGTGTTTCAAAGTACATATCAATAGATAAACACACATATGCATCATCATGATCTCTTTCGGGTTCATCATATATACATAATATGGTCACATGTCATCAATTGGGGTTTCAACCTCAATGCCCAAACCCTATCTCGACTTAAGGTTTACTATCCCATTCATACTACATAATGAATCTCTGATTATATCCAATTCAGTTAAACATTTTACATGTTGACTAAACATATAATTCTTACACAAGATGGGACCACATCAAAGATGACTTCATGCACCTCCTCAATTTGTTCCAAGACAAACATATACACAAACACATCAAGTTTATAAACAATACCAACATAGCATTTATAAACAAGTCAAAAAAACCAGACAAAATACAACAATTCAGACCTATCCACCTAATCAACGCATCATACAAAATTTTGACAAAAATTCTAAGAAATCGTATTAAACCATACTTAGAAAACATCATAGATAACAACCAAAATGCATTCCTTAAGAAAAGGAACATACACTATGTGTATACTATGGTTAATGAAACTCTACACTTATGTCATATAAATAAAACTCAGGTTGTTGCTTTGAAACTAGATTTTGAAAAAGCTTTTGATTATATGAATTGGAATTTCCTGGTATATGCCATGTAGGGTTATGGGTTCCCTCAAACTTGGATCAACTAGATTCATTCTTTCATATCGACAAACACTTTCTCCACCATCATTAATGGATCTCCATTTGATCACTTCCACAACACTAATGGACTAAAACAAGGTGAGACTTTATCCCCTTATCTCTTTATTACCATCACCTCACTTCTCACATATATGATCAATGTGGGGACCACCTAGAACCTTATCCAATCACCAAAAGAGTTCTTTGAAAACATTATCCAATATGCAGATGACACCATGATTCTGGTTAAACCCAAAGATAACACTATTCTCAACACTATCCACATCATTGGTATATTCTCATATATATAGGGAGTCAAGATAAACCTTAGTAAATCATCCATTATAGGTATTAATACCCCATAAGAAACTATTCACAAATACCAAACACTTCTTTGATGCAAAATTGAACATTTCGTGGTCATGTACCTGTGTTTACCCATTACACCATACCCCATTCAACACCATATATGGCAACCTATCATAGGTAAAATTAGCAGAAAACTATCATCCTTGACAATAAACTTCCTTAGTATGGCGGGCATACTTACCCTTCTCAATATCTCCATAACCTCCATAACCACACACTATTTGAGTTGCATCCCACTAACTATGAAATCACTCAAACTAATTGACTCCCTCAGAAGGAGATTCTTATGGAATCATTTGGGAAACAACACTGATAAACCAAAGTTACATTTGGTCAACTGGAAAACGATATGTGCACCAAAAAGAGATGGTGGATGGGGTATCATAGACTTGAATACACATGTTATCTGTCTTATAGCAAAAATCATAGATATACTTTCCACCAACAGCACAAATATTTGGAAAGCATTCATAATACACGAATACTATCAAAATAGAAATCCCTGAAGGAATACAAACAAAAATAGATCATCCCTGCTATGGAGATACATCAATAAGCATAGTACCACTATTATCCACATGATTAACACACCGCCACAAGTCACCAAACACATCAGCCATGGTTCCATAAAACTATGATTACAAATTTGAGATCACACTTCCACATCCCACAAAAACTAAAACATATCAACATTGCAAAAGCTTTGAAACTCCTAACCATGAACAGAAGAAATGCCCTCAAACTTTTGCTCACTCAAAACTCCACAACTGATACCATTGCAGACATCATATACACACTTTAATTTAACACCACAAATCACATCTCCTAGAAATGGGGAAATTGATACACACCAAATAAAGCCAATCATTTTCTCACATATAAAGGAGTCACAAAAAATTTGTTTGACCATTGGAAGTTAAAATTTCCATTAAAAATTAAGATCTTCTATTGACTTATCACCCACGAAAAAATACTTATAGATATAAACCTTAGGAAAAGAGGATTGAGTGGTCCATCTAGATGCTATTTGTGCCTATCAGATGAGGAAACCATAGAACATTTGTTCATCCACTACACTATCACATTACAGATCATCAAACATTTCCAGCATACACATACTATTGACAAATACATTGATATCCCTTCTTTGGTAAAAAAAACCTTACACTCATAAACACACAACACGATCTAGACATCCTGTAGGGAGAGGAATATCTGTAGGGAGAGGAATACTAGAAAACATGAACTCATCAATCTCCATCAATAACACTTGATTACGGAGATTGAACACACATACTCTCTTTTTTTGCATTGCAGGAAATCCCACAACGTCCACACTTGAGAAGAGAGATGAGACACTTAGATGGCTATATATGGAGATAACAATGAGGGAAACACTTCACTTTGGAGGACAACCTGGAGGATGACACAGGCTTCTATATTTTATCACCATAACCAATTTTCCTAAAATACCCTTTGGACTATTTTAGGATGACGAGGCCTATTGTTTAAGGGGTGCCTCCCCTGAACATTTTACAAGTATCTTCTCTTTATGGATCATGCTTCAACATTCATGGTTTATTTTCATAGTTTGATTATGTGATTATTCTCTATAACACACTATGGGTGTTGTTCTAGAGGGACCAAGTATGCACTACTTAAGTTTGTAGATGGTTTATGTTTGCAAACTTTATCTATATATATGTGTGTATATATATGTATATATACATATGGACTTTCTATAAAAAAATGATTCTCCCACAAGCACAAACATTAAGCATACATAATGACTCATCATGACAAAACATCAGATGAACATAAATGAAAAAAACGTTTTGAAAAGCATGTTTAAATAGTAAACATGGATATGATTGTTGCATTAATTTTTCTAAAATATCATTTTACATATGAGAGGCTTTGCTATTGTAAAAATAGAACATTTTGAGGAAGAGGTTTGTCCAATATGTTTGGGATTTACCCTACATGATGAAGGTTTGTATATGGAGAGATAGGGAGAGAGTATCGACAAGTATTGGAGATGATACTTGAGCCTACTATTCCAAATTTATTGAGAATGTTCCCTGAAAAATCAAGGTAAGAACTTAGAAAATGGAAAAAGCTAGATAATGGAAACAAATGCATTCAAGGCAAATCACTGTGGTTACTTGGTGTCACAAATGAGCGCTTAAGGGGAGAAGAAATTTAATCCTTCCAAGTCATGATACGCTATCATATGCTCGCCAGTTGTTATTCTTGATACTTAGTAAATTGGGATGGAATAACTTCAACCAAAACTCATCCACAAAATCCTTCCAAGACATCATTGAATCTCTCTTATTGTCTTCTACTTCTCACCACAATAACTCAACCTCTCATTTAAGAAAACAAATGGCATGGTTAATTAACTTAAATTTAGACAACTCCATGACGTGGAACACCTTCTCTAGTTGGTGGATACACTTATATGTTCTAGTTGGTCTATACTTCTTAACAAATTAGTCTCACCCAGTTTATTTACCATTCCATATAATATCATTAGATCCTTGTTAGATGATGAATATGTCTTTTCCATCTTGTACTTCTACTTGATCTCCAAAAACAGATGATACCTCCACGTTGCTTCATATAAAGATGCTCCACCAAAAGACATTGATTGATGATAAAGACCATAATGGCTCTCATCCTATTCTTCACCTTGTCCATTTTATCCTCCATCCATCTCTACATATCCTTGAGAAAAACATATATGTTAGGTAATCAAAGTTCAAAATAGGACACAAAGAATCCTAGTCTTATTGTCCTCTCACCACCTTTTTCCTAAATCTAAGAGTTGATACCATAGCAGATGAGACGCAAACCACTTTCTAGGGTTTGATCTCATCGATTCTTGAGATTCTCCAAACCATTAACTCTTCATTAATATTAGAAAAGTACCCTTAAATTGGTTCCCCAATCATACATATTGAACTAGTAAGAACATGATAAAGTATTACTAAGAAACATCTATTCATACTTGAAAGTAAATGATTCACATATGATAACCCATTCTGTAATTATTGAGCATAAGGAAATATAGTTCTGGAATTTTATATACATCATGTACAAAATGCATACAAAAATTATCTCATCCTTACTCTCCACCAATAGGACCACAAGAAAAATAAAGGATTGATACTAATGCATGTACACCTAGGCTACTGAAAGTGCAACCCTAACTAAACACTCTCAGTATTTGATCCACAAGTGCACAAGCTTGGCATGTAGTACTGGAGTACAATCAAGTAAGGGTTCAAATCCATAGGGAGCATAGAAGGCACTAGAGATGCTATGTTTCTTTAGGTTCCTAGTGTAGTGTATAGGGTTTCAAGGGTTTAAACTTGGTTTGGATGATTACACTAAGAATCGGGAAATTAAGAAAGAAGAAAAGAGAAATCTAAATTACTTATAGAAATTACCATTAATTAGAAAGTTAGGAGAGAAATTAACACAACACTAAGAAAGGGCAAGCAATTGAACTATACTAGCAAGAGAGAACAACTCACTACAATAGATTGACAAGAGCCATCCTAATTATCAATCAATAGATATGATTAGATAAAGGGAGAAACCCAAGACTAATCTAAGAAATGAACCAAGAAACTAACTAGCATAACTGCAATTTAAATTTAGTATCCCTAACAAGAATAAGTCACCATTCACTTGAACAACTATCACTAAGAAGCAAAGAAGAGAGATAAGATAAAAACCATAAAACAATTAGGGTTTTAGCAAATGCTTAAGGGAGTGGTCCATTTTCGGGTAATGTAACCATCAAGTACGACATGTTCATATTCATGAAAATACTTGCAACAAGTATATTACTAAATCAAAAAACTAAGAGCAATGAGTATGTAAATTTCTATTTTACTAGTTGTCCATGGATGGCATAAGGTGTGTACGGGAACTAGTCTCTATAATCTCCTATCCATTATTATGAGGCTTGTTTGAATAGAAAATAGGTAGATTCCAATCAATACGACACTATCCTAGGTTTCTAGGAGTGACTCTCTTATCGAACTTGGTGGTAGGGGTGGTATGGAGTTAGGAGAAGGGTGTTTCACCTCCTATTACTCCCCATACAGCCTTTCAACTTGCTTTATGCCAAGTGCATTAAGAGAAGAGAACCTATCTACCTAGATCTCACACCTAGGGGTAGCGTAATAGATGGATAAGTGAGGGGGAGAGAACACTTTCTAAGGAAACTTAGGAGTTTTCCCTCTCAAAGCCTCTTATTCCCTCTTTTTTTTACCTTAGGTGTCTTCACACATCAACACCAAAGGATGTAGAACTGTGAAGAAGCAAGGATATAGAATATCACAATGAAATCAAAGTATTGTACAAGAATAATTTTCTGACATGGTATCAAAGTTACATTTTATATCCAAACATCCCATCAAATGGGATTAGCTACACATAATGCAAGAAAAAGCAAAAGGGAAAAGAAAGTAGAGAAAGAAGCCATGAAGATTGAGGTAGATGACTTCTTCTCCTTCTCCAGAAACAATCAGATCTTCCTACTGACTCCTCCAAGGGTGGTAAGCATGGAAGTAAGGAAGGAAATGGTCAAAACCCTAGAAAATTAGGGTTTTGGGTGGTGGGAAATGAAGCTGTAGGTGGGAGTATGTGAGTGGTGTCTTAGCAGAGTAACAGAGGTGAGTAAGTTCTAATCCTTGACCCTAAATAACACTGAGGCTTATGTATTGGTCTAGGAGGTATAGTGTTAGGTGGGGGTAGTTTGATAAAACTAGCATTGGGAAGCACTAGGGTTTAGTGGGTAGCACAGTTATTCTGGGTAGAACAACTATGGTGGCAGGTAGGGAATGGTTGTGTTTGTGAGAATGATCATGGTATGATGGGTTGGATTAATAGGAAATGGAGAGGAAATGAATGTAGGTAGCATGATTGTTTTGGGTAGAAAGACTATGGTTTTGGGTAGGTATCATGACCGTTCTCGGTAGGATAGTGATTGTGGGAATGGGGAGGAGTTTGTGGTCAATGGAATGATTGTAGGGGATTTGGTTGTCATGACTGTGGTAGGTGGAATAGTCATGGTGGGCTTCACTTGACATGAATGTTCTTATTTGGATATTTGTGCTCGTGAGGATATTTTTGTTATTTTCTTGTCTCTTGGGCATGTGTAGCACGTATGACATACTATGGTTCTCTTGAGGGGTTTCTAATGCTCTTCAGTTCTGAACTTGAAATATCATGATGTTGCTTGCTTCAATGCATATTTTAATCACTTGGGGTATCTTGGAAGTGATATTAGCATCACTTTGGACTCCTTTAAGATTGAGGAAGTCCTAGGATCAACCTCCAACTCACCTTTCCATCAATAGTGGTCAAATTTCCTATAAACATGAAAAAAGAATCCATAAATGCATTTGACATTAAAAAATTTCTTGTAGAATAACATGCATTGTAATTATCTTGATGTAAATAAAGAGAAAAATGACACAAGATAGAGACCCATTTAAGGTATTCATCACTATGCTCCAACTAAATCTCTCTTTTCAATTTAATCAATTCGAAAATGACAAATGCACTCTAGAAGATGATTATTGACTGAATACACCCAAACATGATTCCACACATATAATCCACTCCATTTATCTCTTCTAGCACAAAAAAATGTAATCAAGGCACATAGCACACATACTTCCCATATAGGATATCAAAACTCATGCAAGTAGGTGTACCATTTATAAAGATTCGGGTAAAATGTTTTATGTTTTTTATCAAAGCATCTAGGAATGTTGTTTTAGTTGCACACATCTAACCTCATATGTCAATCCACCAATGACCCACTTGGATATGGATGGAGGTGAAAGGGTATATGTTGATGTTTCCTAGCCCAATCAACATCAAATTAGAATAAGGAGGTCATGAAATGGTTTGGCATGCTATTTTGTAGGCCGATCATTTCTTTTTCTTACTTAGTTGTTACTGTATATGAGCATATTTATTTTCTTTCCACATTTTTCTTTCTTTTTCACCATCCTTGGTATAGCTAGGGATGTATAGTGGTAAGAAGAAGCAGAGGGGTAGAAGATTTGGTCACCCCAAGCTTTTAGAGGTTGGTCACGGATTATTTTAATTCTCTTTTTGGCATCTTTTCATGAGGCGTGGAGGTAATAAGTGGTGGAAGAAAGTGGATGAAGAGATGTGTCACATGAATGGATCTCCGTATAAATTCTTCTACATGCAAGCTATTCCAAACATGTTTCATTAGCAATGAAAAACCATGATGAATTAGCAATCATGGTAAACCACATTCTTTTCATGAGAATTGCATAACCCTGAATGTCTATGGCTTGCTTCAGTTGAATTTCAACCAGTCACTTCATAACTTCACAAGAAAAGTGAAAACAAGTATATTTTAAAACTTGAGATCATTCAGCAATAAAAAAAGTGGTAATGTGAGTGAGTTTATTATCAATATTTCAATTCAACTCAATTAGCCAGAGTTTAGGTTGAACGTCCTCAAGGGAAATCAATTTCAGGATTGGGAAGATTTCACAAAATGGTGCCAAAGTGCCCCTATTCATATCAAGATCCACTCTACTAATCTAGAAAAAAGAAACTATATCATGGTTAATCACACATAATTAATTATTAAAATGTTGAAAAATACATAAATTTAAAGAAAATGAATACATGTCATGTAATGTATGTAATATGAAAAATGAAAAGGAAAATAAGTAAGACAATCAATAAATTAGTGGAACTAGAAAAACTGTACAATAAGAGCAAGGAAATGTAACATAGTGAAAGGGGTGTACCGCCCTACCACCCTAAGACTTTGAATTGTTTCGTCCTCAACATGAAGCAAAACATAACGATGATAGGGTGATGTATCACTATGGCGGTAGTTGGTCAGTTACTCCTCCTTAGGGTGGTAGGTGCTAGTAGTAGTGACCCTAGTAGTCCACATGTGGAGGTGTGTATGTGTTAGGATAGCCATGAAATGTACTATAGTATTCCTCATTTGGGGTTTCTCTATAGTTGTGCATTCTGCCAGTGATACATGTGATTAATCTAATGATGCTTCTGCTACTAAACCAACCACATGTCATGTTGCGTCTTTTGAATACCCACCAATTGTGAATGAATAGAAGACATGTCATAGGCAACTTTTTGACGGTTGTTATGCATCCTCTGAATCTTTGTATCTCCTGAAATAACATGTGATGTTGCTATTGTAGAGAAATATGACGATAGAACAAGCAGCGGAAACAAAAATTTAACTGCCATATTCCCCTTGAACCAATGGATTGCGTTAATAACTATGCAATGGGACAGATGGTTTAGAGGATATACATGGTCCTGGAGCAAGTCCAGCGACAATTTCCTCATCCTAGTCGAGCACCCTTTCCTGAAGTCACACTCAAATAGTGTATGTGTCGACCTCTCGGATGATCATCACAGACAATAGGTTGACGTTTTTCTCCTACCGGTAAGAGGATCCATGCCTCTATAGTAGTCCACACGAACCATATGGAACTCTTTTTGTTCTAGTAGAATGAACAAGAAGTAGTTGTCCCTCATGTTGGTGTCCTAGTCACCAACTTGCTCTCCCTTGTTACCCCTCCCTTTAGTGGGTAGGACTTGCTAGGGTTCTCAATTACCACAACCATAGAAGACCAAAAATTATCTGAAGTAGTTGAGTTGTGTCTCTGTAAATCCCCCAATACCCCTCTATTAATAGGAGGGTCAAGGTCATGGTTCCCAATCTATGTGGGAGTGTAAGGAACCAGAATTTCACAAATTTTCACAACTTGCGACAGGAAAAACGATTGGTTCCCAGATGAACCAATCAGTTGGCATATGAGCTGATTGGTTCACCAAGTGAACTGGTCATTTCATCATGTTTCCCAATCACAATTGTATTGACAATTCTAATCCATTAATGTGTGGCATGACGTAAACACTAATCTTTGATGCAATCAAATTGCTCGTGTGAACCACGCGATTCATCCCATGAACTGGTCATCTCACGACCATGAGACAATCTGTTCACTCAGTGAATCGGTCAGTTCTGCCCTTAGTTCTTCCAGAATTCAGCCAATGCAATATTCAATCAACTTGGCATTCCAACTGGCAGGTTCAATACTTTAATCGATTGGTTCGGAGTTCAGTCAGTCATTTTTTGTTTAAATTGAGTACCTAAACATTTTAGTAGTCAATTTAATTATCATTCATGAATAAACTCCTTTTCCAAGTGAATTACTATGTGTGTGACCTTATAGTCCCATATTACATTGGCAGTGAATGTCCACAGCCTATTATGCATCACCAGCAAAGAGTGGTGCCTAGTCACACATCATTTCTACCCAATTAAATGGAAAGTTGGAGAATAACTTCAACCTACAATTTGTGATTGGTGTTATAGTGTTTGTATAGTTCCTTTTACACTGTTATCCAGATTGAACTCGAGGAATGGAATTGTCATCCTTTCCAATTGTTCAATCCATTTCCTTAAACCAGAGCAGACTGTCTGAGATATATGTAAGCTCAATATCACATATTGAATCATGTGGAGCATGGCCATGCATTTCTCAGTCTCCCTTATAAATTGGTCACGATATCATACTCCTATAGGGACAAATCCCATCTACACCACTCACAGTAATCCCCATGTGTCACACTGTACCCGATCATCAGCTTTATGGAAACCCTTATTCAGGATCATGGTGGATGATGTCAAAGCATACCGAATGACATGAGTTGATTGTATTAATTTCAGGTCTAAGAACCAAAATCACCACCAACACTATAGGAGATGATTCTGACTACCAATTATGGTCTCCATGTTTCACTCTTATGGAGGGTTTGTTCGATATATTATTCTCTAAAAAGTATCCGTGTGTTTGGTTTGATATCACTATCATGGCTGATGAGATTTTGTCATCAACCAAAACACACTCTAGTCTTGTGTGTTATTGTTGTCTATCAGGCTTCCACAATAATATTCGACTAGGGACATAACAAGAATGTATGTACTCTTAATATTTGTATGATCTCATTGTTCAAGTTATGTACTTGAAGACATACATCATTGAGTAGTATCATTCTCTATACATTTATTATGTTACTTCATTATCTCATAACTGAATAAATTGGAAGCATGCCTTTATTATTAATCAAATCACTTATAGTTTATGCCATTACAATCATCATATGATTGCCTCTTTGGGCATACATACCAATAGACTCTCACTTGCACATAGAACCAATCACCCATGAATCTTAACATGACCCTCATGCTTTTACTACGAAAGTGCTTTAGCTAAGGGGTCAAAAACATTATTCTTGGTAGGTACTCTATAAATCTTCACATATCCTCATTGTACAATCTCTCATATGATATGGAAGAGCCTTTTTATATGCTTGGAACCCTGATGTGATATGGGTTCCTTAGATTGTGCAATAGCTCCATTGTTGTCACAATATAGCTCAATTTCATTAGTGATGCTTGGAACTACCCCAAGTTCAGGGATGAACTTCTCAATCCAAACAGCTTCCTTTATTGCATTCGATGCAGCAATATACTCGACCTCTATTGTATAATCAGCAACTGTGGAGAGGGCTATGACTGCGAACAGAGAGCCGACTGTGGAGTTGACTGTGGAGGCGACCGTGGAGTCGACGGTGGATCCGGAACCTCCAGATCTATTTGTGAAAGAGACGCCTGAAGTGCGTAGACCTGGTGTGGGTAGAGTCATGGTGGAAAAGGCTCCAAACCAATGGTCAGATCTCTTCAAATAGGAAAGCACTAGACCGGTAAAGTTGAGCAAGACTGAGATCAAAGTGTTGGACGGAAAGATTTAGTATCCAAAGTCAATTGCTGACAGGAATGAGGCGAGATGGAGTAGAACGGTTGCTGGCTATGTGGTCGGCTTAAAGCCACATTGGCCAGAACTTGCCCATCATCTAGCACTGATCTGGAAGGCTAAAGGAACAATTGAAGTCAGATCTAGAGGCAGAGGCTACTTCATAGTACTGTTTAACAATGATGAAGACCTTGTGACGGTTGTGGATGGTGGACCATGGTTTGTTGCAGGTAAACCGTTGATTATAAAGAAGTGGGAAAGAGGGGAGCCGCTCGAGAAATTAAAGATCACAGAAATTCCTATATGGGTGAAGATACACAACATGTCGTTGGAGTTATGGGATCCAGAGATGTTTAACTACATAGGATCTTATCTGGGTTGACCATTATGGCCTGACAGGTTCACAGCAGAATTCCGCAAGCTTGAGTTTTCTAGGCTTCAAATTCTAATACCAATAGAATTCGCATTTCCAAAGGAGCTTCAGATTGTCTCAGAGGATGGGCAATGTGATACTATTGACTTTGAATATGAATGGGAACCTAAAAGGTGTTTTTCATGTGGTATGTTTGGCCATGAATCTTCATTGTGTGGACAATTGAAAGTAGATGAAGATGGGTTGAGGAACAAAATGAAGAAGGTGTGGAAGCCTAAATTCTTGCAGCCTGAGGAGGATGTGGATATCTTTATTGATGCGGAAGAAGGGACAGTAGATGCTCTGGAGGTTAATGGGTCTTCTACTGAACGTCCACCTGCTAATGGGGGGACTGTGGTGACTCATGTTACTTCTCCTATCCCTTCCCCTGAGCCAGTCTGGGAAATGAATAAGAAGGGCTTGAAATCGCCTCCAAGGATGGTTCCCAAGAGCTCAACATGGAACATCCCAGTTTCTATAAACAAATATTCCCCTCTATCAAGCTTGGCAGATAATGTGAGTTTGGAAGAAGGGGAAGCAGTACATCAGGCTTCTGAGGTTGGATCGTCAATTTCTCTCTTTTCAAATGGTTAAAACATTTACGATTGTTTCATGGAATGTGAGGGGAGGAAGTAATAAGATTCCTCACATTCGCAGGGAGGTGGAAAAGACCAAGGTGGATATTTTTATCTTGTTGGAGTCAAGAGTTGTTAAAGATGAAGTTCTGAATTTTGTGAACAACTTGATGCCTGGAGCTAGTTTCATTGATAACTCGGAGTTCTATTCGTATACTAGGATTCTAATTCTTTGGGGGATAAGGATATTAATTTTCTAAAAGTATCAGCTAATGAACAAGTAATTCACTGCTCTGTAACTAAAGAGTTAGTTTGCTTCTCTTTGTCTGCTATCTATGGTGCAACTACTGATGCAGATAGACCTTATTTATGGGATTCCCTTTTGGATTATTCTATCCTTAATCCTATTAAGTTGTGTGTGTTGGGTGATTTCAACTCTGTTAGGTTCTCAGGGGATAAACGTGGTAGGCAACCACCTACTAATAGGAGTATGAAGGATTTTAATGTTGCTGTTAGTAATACCAATCTGATGGAGATGATCACTAAAGGTCCTTTCTTTACATGGGACAATCATAGTAGATCTGGAAAGAGCACCTTTTTTAGAATTGATTGTATTTTTAGTAGTGTGGACTTTCTCTCTTCTTTTCCTTACTGTTGGGGTGAAGTGGTTTACTCTCTAATCAGTGATCATAAAATTTTGATTCTGAGATTGGATGTGGAAAAGAGATTACCTACTCCTTTCCATTTTATCAATGCTTGGATTTCTCAAAATGGTTTCAAGGATGTTGTTAAAAATGTTTGGGCTAATGTTGAGATCAATGGAGCACCTATGTTTAGAGTCTACAGAAAGTTGGGTTTGGTAGTTGTTGCCCTTAAGAAGTGGAACAAGGAATCTGTTGGTGACCTCATTTTGAAATCTAAGGTTCTTGAAGATACGGTTTTTTCATTGCAAAGAGCCATCAAAGTGGATCCAAATAATAGTGTCTTGAAAGCCTCTCTTACTAAAGCTACAAGTAGTGCAATTAAAGCAGCAAATGATGAAGAAATCTTGATTAGGCAGAAGAGCAGAATACAATGGCTTAAATTGGGAGATAGAAATACCTCGTTCTTCTATGCTTCTCTTAAGTCAAGAAGAATTTGCAACTGTATAAATGTCCTTATTGATGAGAATGGGAATTCTATTCATGATATTGATATGATTAGGGGGAATGTGAAAAGCTATATGAAAATCTATTTAATAAGTCATCGAAGCAGTATGTGGAGTGGAATGAGGAGTGGATTCTTCCAACTATTTATTTTAAACATTTTGATGAACTTAGACAGTTGGTGATGTCTACGGAGATTGAAAATGTGGTGAAGGCTGTGAAAGATGACAAAAGCCCAGGTCTATATGGATTAGTGATTTTTTCTTTAAATCTTGTTGGGATATTATTGGCATGGATGTCATTTCTGTTGTGAAGGGGTTCTTTAGTTCAGGGAAGCTATTGAAAGAATGCAATAGCACTCTGATCACTTTGATACCAAAGGTGCATGGAGCCAGACATTTGGAAGATTTTAGACCAATTTCACTTTGCAATCTTATGTACAAGATCATCATTAAGGTTATTGCTAACAGAGTAAAATATATCCTTCCTTCTCTCATTGATCAATGTCAGACTACCTTTATTAATGGCAGAAAGATAGGCGATGCTATTATCTTGGAAAATGACATTTTAAGAACTTTTATTGGATCCTAAAGGCACATGTGTGTCAAGGCAGATTTGGCAAAAGCCTATGACACGGTCAGAAGGGGTTACATCCTCTTTCTTTTGGAAAAAATGGGTTTTCCACAATGTTGGGCTGACTGTATTAGAATTACTTTCTCCTCAGCTTCTTTTAAAGTTCTGGTGAATGGCAGTCCATGTGATCAGTTCAATGCAACAAATGGTGTTAGACAAGGTGATCCTTTGTCACCTTTCTTGTTTGTTGTGTCCATGCAGGGTTTCTCATCAATCATCAAAGATGCTGTTAGAAAAGGAGAGTTGAGTCCTATCTATGCATCAGAGGAAATTGGTATATCTCATATCATTTTCGCTGATGATGTACTCATATTTTCTAAAGTGGATGAAACTAATGCTACTGGTCTGAGAAAGGTTTTGAATGACTTTAGCATGGTTTCTGGATTGAAACTTAACAATGCTAAAAGTCAGGTTTTTCTTAGTAGAAATGTACAAGATAATGGTATTGTTGATATTTTGGATGTCGAGGTGACTTCCTTGCCTGTAAAATATTTGGGGTTACCTCTATTTACTGGTAGGCTTATGATGGACCTTTCTTTTCCAATCATTGATAAAGTGAAGAAAAGACTTGATTCATGGAAGGGTCACTTTCTTTCCCAGGTTGGAAGAGTGGAACTGGTGATTTCAACTCTTACTTCCATTAGTATTTTTTGGTGATCAGCCTTTCCTCTACCTAAATCAGTAATTAAGGATATTGAACAGATGATGAGGAATTTTGTTTGGAACGACACTGAAGAAAAGAAACACTCTCACATAGTTTCCTGGAAATCTATATGTAGACCAAAGGAGGAGGGGGGTCTTGGCATTAGATCATTGGAGGATTGGTCCCATGCAGGAATTATTAAAAACCTATGGAGCTTAGCTACTGATAAGAAGGCACTCTGGTTCAAATGGCTACATGAAAGATACGTCAAAAATGAATCCATTTGGTCTAGCAAATCTAGATATAATGCATCATGGCTATGGAAAAAGTTGTTGAGCCAAAGAGATAAGCTTCTAAATGAGATTGATTTCTGTTTGGGTAATGGAAATCAGTTCCTGTAATGGAGGGACCTCTGGCTTAGGGGAAGAATATGTCTTATTGATATTATTGATTCCTGGTACATGGTTAGGATGGGTAAGGGTCTTAACTGCAAAGTATGATATTGCATTGAAGATGGACATTGGTCCAATCTGAATTTTAGAGGTGTGGATAACCTGCTTGGTATTCTGAGAATGCAGGATCTTCCTTCTACTGCTAATGAAGATTGTATCTATTTTAAAGGTAAACAAACCTTTAAATTGAAAGATGGTTGGAGTATTTTCAGGAAAAAAATCCTAAAACCCAATGGTCTAGTTGGGTTTGGTATGTGAAGGTTCCAAGGAGACATTCTTTTCTCTTATGGAAGTTTTTTCTGGGTAAACTTCCTACAACAGAGTATCTGCAGAAAGTGGGTTTCAATCTTTCTTCTAGATGTTCGTTGTGTGAGATGAATGTGGAAAATACAGATCATCTATTCTTCACTTGTGAATTCTTAGTTGGTTTGTGGAAGTTTTTTGAAGGAAGATTTGGGTCTGCACCAACATTAGCTGAGGACCTTATTTTGTGAAAGAAGGAGAGTAAATTTCTATCTATTCATCTTATGGATGGCATCTGGAAGGCACAAAATAGAAGAATTTTTGGGGGATCCAATAGTACTCCTGATTCTATTTGGAGTTATAGCATTACTTCCCTCGCAGATTTCTATAGATAGATGTGTGGGATCATCTTTTTCTGTTTGTTTTTTCCTTTGTTGATGTACAATTTTTTACCTTTTCTTCTTTGCTGTACAGACTGGAGACTACCACTTTGGTAGTTAGTCAGTATAAAAACTCCTTTTTGGTTATGAGTAAAGGAACAACACCCTATTTCCCACCAAAAAAAAATCAGCAACTCTCTCTTTCTAGGAACTTTTCCAACTCATAACTTTGTTGTTTAGGCAAATCACAAATCCAGATTGTGATCTATAATCTTTTTCAATTTGTATGCTTACATCGGTGTAACCCTTTACCATCGACTCTTCCTCTCTGCCATAGACCAGGAATTGATCCTTAGTTCTTCTCAAGTACTTAAGGATGTTCTTGATGGTTGTCTAGTGAGCATCACTTGGATCAGACTGGTATCTTCTGATCATGCTCAAGGAACATGAGACATCGGGATGAATACACAACATTGCATACATGATTGATTCTATTTCTAATGCATACGGAGTCATACTCATGTGTTCCCTTTCTTCACAAGAACTAGGACATTGAGCTTTAGAGATGGTAACTCCATGCACATGGGTAGGATTCTTTTCTTTGAGCTCTCCATGTTAAACCTCTTCAACACTTTTTCAATTTATGTGTTCTGACTTAGTCCAAGAATCCTTCTAGATCTATCTCTATAGATCTTTATCCCCAAGATGTAGGATGCTTCTCTCAAGCCTTTCATAGAAAACATATTTCCTAGTCATATCTTTACCTTTTATAAAGTAGGGATGTCTTTCCCCATCAATAGTATGTCATCCACATACAATATGAGGAATACAATAATGCTTCCACTAACACTCTTGTACACACTAGGTTCATCTTCATTTTGATTAAAGCCAAACTCTTTGATTGTCACGTCAAAATAAAGATTCCAACTCTAAGATGCTTGCTTCGATCCATAGATTTACCTTTGTATCTTATAGACTTTATTTCCATCCTTTCTATTTATAAAACCCTTAGGTTGTTTCATGTACACATCCTTGAGAAGACTCCCATTAAGGAATGTGGTTTTACCATCATTCTGCCAAATCTCATAGTTGTGATAAGATAAAATAGCAAGCATGATCCTAATGGGCTTAACCATGGCAACTAGAGAAAAGGTTTTGTCATAGTCAACACCTTGAACTTATTTGAAACCCATTGCAACCCATATGCCCTTATAGGTTTTTACTTTATCGTCCATGTCAGTCTTCTTCTTGAAGACCCACTTGCATCCTATGGGTTTTAACCCTTTAGGTAGATCCACCAAGGTCCACACCTTGTTGGTATACATGGATTCCATCTCAGATATCATGGTCTCAAGACATTTCTCAGACTTTGGTCCCTTAGTAGCTTCTAGATAGGTTGTTTTGTCATCATCTATGACCAACTCACCGCCTTTGTGAGTCACAAGATATCCAAATCTTTCAGGATCAAGGCATGTCCTACTAGATCTATGATATCGTTGTGTTACTTGAGGAATTTGATATTCCACAACACTTTTTTATTCTCTTTGTTCCTCTTGTGCATCTATCGGTTCAATGCTTTCTTGTTGGTCTTGAACTTCTTCAAGTTCCACTTTCATCCCACTGATTCCTTTGGAAATAAATTCCTTTTTTAGGAATGTAGCATATCTAGCAACAAACACTTTGCTGTTAGATAAGGAATAAAGGTAATATCCTTTGGTCTTCTTAGGATATCCAAGAAAATAACTTTTATCAGATTTAGGGCCAAGATGTATAGGAAACATTTTCCTCACATAAGCTTCATACCCCCAAATCCTCATAAAAGACACATTGGGATGCTTCCCATTCCATATCTCATATGATGTCTTTTGAACCGATTTAGATGGTACTCAGTTTAGTGTAAGCACTCATTTCAAGAGCATAACCCCAGACTGTAGTTGGAAGTTTAGCTAAACTCATCATTGAGTGCACCATATCCAGTAATGTGTGATTCCTTCTTTCTGATATAGTATTATGTTGTGGTGTTCCAAGTGGAGTCCACTGTGATACGACACCACGAGCTCACAGAAGGTCCTCAAACTCTTAGCTTAAGTATTCTCCACCTCTATTAGAATGAAGTTCCTTAATACTTTTGCCAAGTTGGTTCTGTAATTCATCCATAAACTCCTTGAACTTTTCAATAGATTATTACTTATGTTTCATCAAGTAAATATAACCATACAAACTGAAGTCATCAGTGAAGGTAATGAAGTATCGATACCCACTTTTAGCATTTGTTCTAAAAGGGCCACATACATCAGTATGTATGAGTCCTAATAGATTACTAGCCTTCTCATTGTTTGCAGTGAGAGGTGTTACGACCCCACCTCCCGATAACCCCCAATTAAGGGAGACTAAGAGGTCGAAGCCGCACCCATAACTTCCGGATCAAAGGTTCGGAAATTAACCAAGAATAATTATCAAATTTTAACAGACTATACTGAAAAGTTGTAAGAAAATAAATTTTTGCATAGCTTTTTGAAAACTTGGATCTCTAAACTTCTATCCACTTAAGGATTATACTCTAACTAATCCTCCTTGTATATTTCTTCATGTATTTCACAATGTGACGATTTCCTGTTTGTCCTTTTGGCTTGTTCCTAAAACGCCGACAAACAAAACGTTGGGGGAAACAATAATCATGTAATTACGTTAACAATGTAATCATTCAATTAATCATTTAACAATCAAGGTTACGTTTTAAATATAACTCCACGATCCAAGGGTAACATATCCTCTGTGTGTCCCCATTAAACCCCTCATGATCCACCTATAAGTGAACTAATTTCTAGGGTTGAGTCACATGGCACTACTCGTAAGTAGCCCACTCCTTAACTCATGGCAGGCTAATGAGTCTCATGGCACTACACGTAGGTAGCCCAGTTTCTAACTCTCGGTAACCTAGATCTTGTTCTAGGATTACCCCTTGTTTTAGCCTTTTCAAAGCAACAGAGGTGAACCCGGATCTAGCCAGTTATATATGCGCAGTTATAGTGATAATCATAGCCACTTTATAATTGCATGAAATAAATAGACATCCAACAGTTTATTCAAGTCATCGGTGAAAATCTCGGAAAACCTCAAAAATCTATCTCGAGATATTCATAAGCGTAACCACATACCTGATTTGGTGAGTCATGCAGATTATTCAACATATACTTCATGTGTATACAATCAAGTCAATCAACAGATCCAAGCAAGTAATTCAATCATCACATAGTTCCTGAAATAAATATGTACTCTATTTATTACACACTTTATCAAGAATCTAATTTATTGACTTGGATTTACTTTCTAGGGTTTCTAATCCGCATTAAGGTTTCATTAGTATTCATTAGGGTTTCTTATATCAATATCTCAAACTTTATCCCTTTTAGGTTAACAAACCCTAAAATATCCTTTTCCATTTTTATGAGCCTTAATTGCTCAACTATTCATTTAATAGTCTTTTATTGACTTAGGATCATCACATCCCTATTTATTCATGGATTTGAACCATTAAAACAATTAAAAGACATATTCATCTAAATTAGGGTTTTCAAGCTCATTAGTGCATAATCATGCACAAAACCCTAAATTAAACCAATTATATAAAAAGATCATCTTTTTAGAGCCTATCCTCACTTTTATTAACAATAGGTTAATATCAACTTGAATTATCCAAATAACATCAGTAAGTCCATCTATCATCAAATCTAAGGGTTTTTCCTTAAATAAAACATTAAAGATGATAACTTTATGTACTTTTTCCAATTTCAAGCATATAAACTCTAAATTAGACTAATCATGTGCAAAGTTCTTCCTTTTTGAACATAATGTACCTTTTTACATTTAACAGGTTAACATCAACTCTAATGATCGATTAAACCCTATTAAACACATTAATCATATCAAAATAGGGTTTCTTAATCTTTAATTCATTAAAGATGATAATTTACACTAATTTTCGAACTATGATCAGATTCATGCTATAAAACTATTTTTACTGGATTCCTCTCGTTCTCCTGATCAAAATTCATATATTACTTGTCCTAATCGGAGCTACTGTTAATTAGATATAAATTTTGCAAGGTTTCACTTACTTGAACCAATTGGAAGTTGCCACGTCATCTTATCCCATGCAAGCGCTCGATTTGGAAATATAACGGAATTACCATTATACCCCCTCTTAAGTCAGTCATTATATCATACCCCAGAAGGGCAATTCTGTCAAATGCGCCCGTGCTCCTTCTTCTTCCTCGCGATGCCAGCAGCGACGCCGACCTGCAGCCCTAGTCGCGAGTTGCGCGACTCCTACTGCCTCCCCTGGACTCGACATCCCTCCGGTTCTATTCCCTTGCCTCCGCCGCTCCTCGGTGCCCGCATGGCGCCCTCCAGGTCGCGACCACCATGGCCATTCTCGACTGAAGAACGGGCCGTAGTGCTGCTGCGTTTGCGGCAGCTTGCAGTCCCGCGGATGGTATTGCTGGGAGATAGGCGTACGGTCTCGGTCTCCGATCCTTCCTAGATTGTTGTGGAGGCCTCCTTCCTTCAACGAGATCATTTTCCAGCTCTTCGTGGTTCCATGGCTACGTTACCCATTATTCTAGGGTTTTTGAAAGAAGAAGAAAAGGGAGTAGAGAGAAAGGGATGCAGGGACCTCTTGGGCTCGACCCAGGGGTTCTAACCTTTTATAGAGAAGGGTATGAAGCCTTAGGTGAGTTACCAAGCCCCTCATTAAGGAAACTCTTTTCCTTCAATGTGAAGCAAGTGTCTCTCTCTCTCCTAATTATCTCCTTTGATAATCATTATTCCATGGATAATTAGGAATACAAAAAACCTCTCTCTTAATCTCATTAGACTTGCCCTTTAATTCATTGGCCACGAATTTATATTCCCTTTTATTAGAAAATACTTCCTTTCTATCCTTATCACAAAATCCATTAACAATGTATCATATTATCTTTTATTTTGCAAATTTGGCATTTTCTCTTTCTTTCCTCTTTATTGGGGATCCTTGAACCCCAAGAAACTCTATTATTTAGAAATTCTTTTCCAAGGATATTTATTATCCTTCTAGATGCATCTTTATGCATTATTTCTCATTATCTTGTTTATTTCTCATTAAAATATCTCTTTTTGAGGATTTGTCTTTATTTCTCTTTTATTTTCCCCATTGGTATTCCTTTTATCATTAGGAATCCTTGGAACACGAAATTCCACAAAGGATCTCCTAATTACACATTTTCCCACTTATTTCCAACAATTTAACATTATTTTCAATCTCTTTCTTATTAAAGAAATACTTAATTAAACTTTTCTTTTCTTATTGCCTTTTCTTTGCAACTTTGGACTCCTTGGTACCCAAGGAACCCAAGAGGCACGAAATTCTCTTTGGATTTGCCTTCTAGAAGTTTCCACATATTTCTTTTCTTAAAAATTCAATTATCCATTTAGTAATTGAATTTCCTTGTTATTTGGGCCCAATAGCCAATAAAGCCCATAATACAAACATCAAGGCTATTGTAAACGAAATCCATTTATTCAAAACAAATTATATCATTATTTGTTCAAATATCCTTAACATGAGAAATTGCATTTCTCACCAAAAGAACCCAAAATTTGGGGTTGTAACATTCTTCCCCTCTTATAGGAATTTTGCCCTCAAAATTCAATCAAGCAAACAAACAATTCAGGACAAGATTTTTTTTTCCATGTCCATCATTGGCCCCTATGTGGCTTTATCCTACCCATGGCACTTCCAAAGAACCTTTATCATCACTTATTCTTTTCTCTGAGTTCTTTCACTCTGGCGTCTATAAACTGCACAGGTGACTCGGGTCATTTCAGCCTCCCTTAGGGCTCACTAAGTTCATTGTTTAGCTCATGGTTCGAGTACCTCACATAGTGCTCTAAATTGGACACTTTGAACTCATCACACCTTTCTTTATCCTGAGGGGTAAGGTTATCCATAACCTTCTCCACCAATCCATCTCAAATGGACCCATGTATCAGGGACTCATCTCTCTTAGCTATAACTTAGAGGGGTCGGATTTTCATGTCACATATTCTCCCACAGTGAACTGCATGTTTGTCTACTTTGCATCTGCCCATGACTCTTATCGTCTCTAGGCTCCTTTCATCCATTGCATGATCAAAGTGACTTCATCTACACACACACTGTGGTCCTTTTCTAACCATCACGTGGTCCTTTCACCAACCTCACCTTACTGAAGTGGTGACTGACACAACCTCTCTTATAGAGCTTCTTTAAATCCCGATACTGGCTATGGTGGTCATCATCACATCCTTCATAGGACAAGAACTGTCTCTAGCTATCACCCTGAACAAGCACATATGCTCTCATCAGACCCTTTAGTCTGGATCATACTAACCTTTAGTTAGGGGTGGTAAACTGTACTAACATCGAGTTCTTCATGCACCTACTTCCATCTTTTGGAAGGAAACCTTTAGGTCAAACTTAAGAACCTTTGAACTCGCTTCATGGTGTAGTTGAACCATCTCTCTCATGGGTAGTCCAACTAGATCTGTCCCTTAACAGAACTCTTTCTTTCTCATGTTATCTAGGTAAGGCGACCTACCATAACCCATATTGCATCTCGACCTTCCTTGGCCCAGGGAAGACCTATCACAACATCCATAGTGTTGAGCTCCCGTTCCCTCTCAGGGACTCTTTTGTCCTCCATATCGATACACTGGGTTACTGGGGTTCGTCCTTTACCTCCTGGCTCGCATGGCCATAAGCCACATGCAACTTCATCTTAAGCATCCAAAGTGTTATTTCCATTTTCCACGGTGTATGGTGATCTTCAATCATGATTTCCTATATGTCCTGATTCCTCAAGCTTGATTCCTCTGAAACCCTAAACCACTCTATTTGGGGTTTCATCACCTTCTTTTCCAAAGAAGTGCACTTGAGGTTCTACCACCATCCTTTCATTGTATCAAGGACTAGACTGGCTAACCAAACAACCCTTAACTTTTCAACGCATCTTGTTACATCTGAGTGTTATCCAAACACCTCTCCTTTCCAAACTTATGGTTAGCCAAACAACTTCTTCTAACTTCTAGTCAGATGTATCTCCACTAGAGCATCTATTACCACTTCACATCCTTAGGTATTAAGTAACATTGAAGACATACACTTCCATGTATTTCACTTATCATCTCACCTCAAACTCTATGTCTATCTTCATTAAGAACACTCTCTGCTTTCATCATCATGGTGATCAAACTCAACCTGGTATAACTTGTAAGTTCCGCATAGCTCATGATAAAAACATCCTCATAAGGTGACTACCTTATTCCTATTAGTGTCTGCAAACCATCCATGTATCATTCACTTTGCCAAGGTAGGTTATCTTCTCTGTCCTCATTTCTCGTGGCAACGTTCCAACCTACATCATCTCTTATCCTTGGTGTATGGCATGCGTAATGTCCTATCTCTCACCCCCATAACAAGAGGAAATAAGCATTTGGTTGCAGTCCAAATACAGAGTTCTTCCTGTTCCAAGAGTAGATATGGTACATCCCACCTTACCAATACACCTTTACATCTAAGTTGCAACGTGCCACATATGTCTCTTCCTCACAGACATCATGATATCAAACTAGTCTTGAACCTACTGAGGTTTACACACATCCCGTGGTCATCTCCTCTAGGTCTATAGGGTTCCGGAACTTTTGGGGTCATCCCTCTTCCCTCATGCATCAAGAGAGTGCCCTACTCATCTTCCCTTTGGGTCCCATGAGTTCATGAAGGTGATCAATCTCCTAACCCATGGTCCTCAGACAATGATAGTTGTTACCTCCTGACCCTATGGTCATGTACAACTGGGGAATTAGGTGACTCCTACCTTCATCGGTCTTATCCCTACCTAACCCTAGGATAGACTTAGGATTCTCCATTATAGTACATGTTCACTTAGAACCCTACCCAAGTCTCCATCATCTCTCTTTCTGCATTCATGGGCTGGTTTTCATCCTTTCATAGGGATCATGACAACCTGCCTACCTTGGTCAAGCCCCATACCGGTTACCTCCATGGTAACACATTCATATGCAATTAGAGATGGATATCTATGGGTCTACAGGTTCATTCTCATACCATGTACTTTTCACTTAACTTCTCAAGATCCTGTGAGACCTCTTCAGATTACCTTAAACCAAAAAAACTGATATACACCCTACCAAAGGGGTCCCTCTCCCAGGATGGGAGGAAAACTATCTCTTGACAACAAGGTCACAAAAACTCTTAGGTCCAGGGTTTACCTCCACATGAGCCTACTTAACCCTAGCAAGCTATTAAGGAACAAGAAGATCACCTACTGTACCATGCTAGGTCATACGTATCCTCTTTCCTCGATGTTGGATCAAGATCATACTTTCCTTTATCATCATCCTAGCTGTGAGGGGTCCATCAAACACACCTTAAACTTAAGGGGATTCCCTTTTCCTTTATACATGAGGCGTACCATGCTCGAAACTATAGCAACTTAATTCTCATCATGAGCATTAGGTATACCACTTCCCCTCTTAGGTCAGGAACCCTAGGTTCACTTTAAGAGGTCCAACTGCATGCTCTGTCTCTTTACCATGAATCCATCTTGCAAAAGGCATGTCTTGCACTTTCTGTCATCCTTCAACTCGAGCAACACTTAGAGTTGGGTCCTCCTTCAGGACAACCATCAAGGTACAAGGCCTCGTAACCTGTTACTAAACCTCTTTCGGTCCACAGGCACATAGGTACCAGAAGCACCATCCTCTCTCTAGGGTTTGGTTCCTATAAAGGCAACCAAGATATCAACAGCCTTAACGGATCATGCATGAGGGAACCTATATCATCCACTTAGGTCGCATCATCCTCAACTCCCCATTGTTCCTCATATCTCAGGATCTAGGTTTATGACCTTCTTTCTTGGTGTCCTGCTCCCTCTCTAGAGCTAACACTACAACCAACCTCACCATTAGAGGTCCTCTCTTCATGAAGGATCAACCTCAAAAGCATGATCTACATGGGTGTAGTCTAGGTTCAAACTTATGTTTGCTCAAGATCATCCATAACCCTTTGTGCTCCATCATGATTCCTTATCCAGGGTTTCATCCTACCGTCAGCACTATGACGTGCCCTAGGTGCCATCTATACCCTACTTGCACAAGCCCAATAGGGTTTCTAAGGTCCTTCACTAACATCATCATCTAAGGAGCTATCCTTTACCCTAACATGCACGACCCTTCCCAGGGTTGGGTTTCCAAAGGTGCTAGGTCACCCATGGATCATATGGCATCCCAAAGGCATGTCCTTTCAAACACCTGGTCCAACTCATCTCTCTCTAACCTTCACTTAGGGTTAGGGTTAGCATCATCCTCAAAGGATGTGCCAGGTCTCTACTTGCAATGGAGATCTCTATCTCCAAGACTAACTTATCCTTCTGACAAGAAGGTCTAGCCTCAGGTCTCTTCTGAGGGCATGACAACTTATGTCATACGACCTAAGCATGTATCTATTCTTTAGTTGACACTTACTCTATTAAGCTTATGTCCATGACATCTTATTTACATGCCTTTCATTAATTTGATGGAGGATTCCTTAGTCCTTATTAATCTTACCCATACCTTAAGAGGGTGAGGAGAAGAGAGAAAACCCTAATCCTTAAGGTCCTTCATAGAATTTGTGATGAGAAGGGATGAATAAGATGAGAAAGTCCTAAAGGTATCTTATTTTGATTCATATCCTAAGACTTTGGCCAGGCAGTCACACGGATCCGGGAGTCCTCATATTCCGACTAGCAGTGTGGAGGAAAATATTGCCAGCCCCCAGTCGTGATCCTTTTCTAGACACCTCCGTCTTTTGGATAATCCTCTAATAACTCCCTTGGGTTCTATGGAGTTTGTAAAATTTAATAATTATTAATGGTTAAGTGAGGAACCTACGCTCTGATACCAAATGTTACGACCCCACCTCCCAATAACCCCCAATTAAGGGAGATCGAGAGGTCGAAGCCACACCCATAACTTCCGGATCAAAGGTTTGGCAATTAACCAAGAATAATTATCAAATTTTAACATACTAAACTGAAAAGCTGTAAGAAAATAAATTTTTGCATACCTTTTTGAAAACTTGGATCTCTAAACTTCTATCCACTTAAGGACTCTACTCTAACTAATCCTCCTTGTATATTTCTTCATGTATTTCACAATGTGATGATTTACTGTTTGTCCTTTTGGCTTGTTCCTAAAACGCCGACAAACAAAACGTCAGTCAGCCGAAGCTGGTATGTGGGGGAAACAATAATCATGTAATTACGTTAACAATGTAATCATTCAATTAATCATTTAACAATCAAGGTTACATTTTAAATATAACTCCGCGATCCAAGGGTAACCTATCCTCTGTGTGTCCCCATTAAACCCCTCATGATCCACCTATAAGTGAACCAATTTCTAGGGTTGAGTCACATGGCACTACTCATAAGTAGCCCACTCCTTAACTCGTGGCAGGCTAATGAGTCTCATGGCACTACACATAGGTAGCCCAGTTTCTAACTCTCGGTAACCTAGACCTTGCTCTAGGATTACCCCTTTTTTATCCTTTTCAAAGCAACAGAGGTGAACCCAGATCTAGCCAGTTATATATGCACAGTTATAGTGATAATCATAGCCACTTTATAATTGCATGAAATAAATAGACATCCAACAGTTTATTCAAGTCATCGGTGAAAATCTCAGAAAACCTCGAAAATCTATCTCGAGATATTCATAAGCGTAACCACATACCTGATTTGGTGATTCATGCAGATTATTCAACATATACTTCATGTGTATACAATCAAGTCAATCAACAGATCCAAGCAAGTAATTCAATCATCACATAGTTCCTGAAATAAATATGTACTTTATTTATTACCCACTTTATCAAGAATCTACTTTATTGACTTGGATTTACTTTCTAGGGTTTCTAATCCGCATTAAGGTTTCATTAGTATTCATTAGGGTTTCTTATATCAATTTCTCAAACTTTATCCCTTTTAGGTTAACAAACCCTAAAATATCCTTTTCCATTTTTATGAACCTTAATTGCTCAACTATTCATTTAATAGTCTTTTATTGACTTAGGATCATCACATCCCTATTTATTCATGGATTTGAACCATTAAAACAATTAAAAGACATATTCATCTAAATTAGGGTTTTCAAGCTCATTAGTGCATAATCATGCACAAAACCCTAAATTAAACCAATTATATAAAAAGATCATCTTTTTAGATCCTATCCTCACTTTTATTAACAACAGGCTAATGTCAACTTGAATTATCCAAATAACATCAGTAAGTCCATCTATCATCAAATCTAAGGGTTTTTCCTTAAATAAAACATTAAAGATGATAACTTTATGTACTTTTTCCAATTTCAAGCATATAAACTCTAAATTAGACTAATCATGTGCAAAGTTCTTCCTTTTTGAACATAATGTACCTTTTTACATTTAACAGGTTAACATCAACTCTAATGATCGATTAAACCCTATTAAACACATTAATAATATCAAAATAGGGTTTCTTAATCTTTAATTCATTAAAGATGATAATTTACACTACTTTTCGAACTATGATCAGATTCAGGCTATAAAACTATTTTTACTGGATTCCTCTCGTTCTCCTAATCAAAATTCATATATTACTTGTCCTAATCGGAGCTACCGTTAATTAGATATAAATTTCGCAAGGTTTCACTTACTTGAACCAATTGGAAGCTGCCACGTCATCTTATCCCATGCAAGCGCTCGATTTGGAAATATAACGGAATTACCGTTATACCCCCACTTAAGTCAGTCATTATATCATACCCCAGAAGGGCAATTCTGTCAAACGCGCATGTGCTCCTTCTTCTTCCTCGCGATGCCAGCAGCGACGCCGACCTGCAGCCCTAGTCGCGAGTTGTGCGACTCCTGCTGCCTCCCTGGACTCGACAGCCCTCCGGTTCTATTCCCTTGCCTCCGCCGCTCCTCGGCGCATGCGTGGCGCCCTCCAGGTCGCGACCACCATGGCCGTTCTCGAGTGAAGAACGGGCCGTAGTGCTGCTGCGTTTGCGGCAGCTTGCAGTCCCACAGATGGTATTGCTGGGAGATAGGTGCACGGTCTCGGTCTCCGATCCTTCCTAGATTGTCGTGGAGGCCTCCTTCCTCCAACGAGATAGTTTTCCAGCTCTTCGTGGTTCCATGGCTACGTTACCCATTATTCTAGGGTTTTTGAAAGAAGAAGAAAAGGGAGTAGAGAGAAAGGGATGCAGGGACCTCTTGGGCTCGACCCAGGGGTTCTAACCTTTTATATTGAAGGGTACGAAGCCTTAGGTGAGTTTCCAAACCCCTCATTAAGGAAACTCTTTTCCTTCAATGTGAACCGGTCTCCAATCCTTCCTAGATTGTCGTGGAGGCCTCCTTCCTCCAACGAGATAGTTTTCCAGCTCTTCGTGGTTCCATGGCTACGTTACCCATTATTCTAGGGTTTTTGAAAGAAGAAGAAAAGGGAGTAGAGAGAAAGGGATGCAGGGACCTCTTGGGCTCGACCCAGGGGTTCTAACCTTTTATATTGAAGGGTACGAAGCCTTAGGTGAGTTACCAAGCCCCTCATTAAGGAAACTCTTTTCCTTCAATGTGAAGCAAGTGTCTCTCTCTCCTAATTATCTCCTTTGATAATCATTATTCCATGGATAATTAGGAATACGAAAAACCTCTCTCTTAATCTCATTAGACTTGCCCTTTAATTCATTGGCCACGAATTTATATTCTCGTTTATTAGAAAATACTTCCTTTCTATCCTTATCACAAAATCCATTAACAATGTATCATATTATCTTTTATTTTGCAAATTTGGCATTTTCTCTTTCTTTCCTCTTTATTGGGGATCCTTGGACCCCAAGAAACTCTATTTTTTAGAAATTCTTTTCCAAGGATATTTATTATCCTTCTAGATGCATCTTTATGCATTATTTCTCATTATCTTGTTTATTTCTCATTAAAATATCTCTTTTTGAGGATTTCTCTTTATTTATCTTTTATTTTCCCCATTGGTATTCATTTTATCATTAGGAATCCTTGGAACACGAAATTCCACAAAGGATCTCCTAATTACACCTTTTCCCACTTATTTCCAACAATTTAACATTATTTTCAATATCTTTCTTATTAAAGAAATACTTAGTTAAACTTTTCTTTTCTTATTGCCTTTTCTTTGCAACTTTGGACTCCTTGGTACCCAAGGAACCCAAGAGGCACGAAATTCTCTTTGGATTTGCCTTCTAGAGGTTTCCACATATTTCTTTTCTTAAAAATTCAATTATCCATTTAGTAATTGAATTTCCTTGTTATTTGGGCCCAATAGCCAATAAAGCCCACAATCCAAACATCAAGGCTGTTGTAAACGAAATCCATTTATTCAAAACAAATTATATCATTATTTGTTCAAATATTCTTAACATGAGAAATTTCGTTTCTCACCAAAAGAACCCAAAATTTGGGGTTGTAACAAGAGGAGTCTTGGTCATCTTGCCCAACAAACAAGATTCACATGTCTCTAATGATTCAAAATCAAAAGAGTCCAGATAACCATCTTTATGGAGTCTAGATATGCAATTTCATTTATGTTCCCTCGACGACAGTGCCAAAGATATGTTTTGTTTGAGTTGTTGAGTTTTAGTCTTTTGGTATTTACGTTATAAACATCTATCTTTATATCTAGCAAATAAAGACCATAAATTTTGAAATAGAACATCAAACATTTTTAATAAGAAATTCATATGCTTTATTGTCCATACAAGATATAGAAATGATGTTTCTATTTATGGCAGGTACATAATAGCAGTTCACTAAATCTATTACAAGCCTTGTGGGTAGAGATAAACTATAGGTTCCAACTACAGTGGAAGCAACTCTTACTCAATTTGGGACTCTGTAACATACCAAAATCTAGAACCTTATCCTATTCCAAGCTGAAGAAGTTAGAGACCTTAGTCTTTGAGCTTAGCCTAATAAGGGTGAGGATATACCTAATAGAATTTAATTATAATGCTAATATGTTAATACATGATTAAATCACCCTAACATATTTGCATGAAAATAATTATGACCTAGTGCTCTCATAATAATCTTTAGTCCAATAAAATATGTCACATGTGATAATGTTGATTAAGAGAAATAATGTGCATAGAAGGACTAGGTGTCCATAATTGAGAATATTGATTAATAATTCAAATAAATAAAGAATTGATGAATTTTATGAGTTAAACTAATAAATGTAAAGAATTTTGTGATCGTAATAATATATAATCATTTTGGTTGTAATAAGAAGATATGGACACAATTGGAAGAATGATAATAATGAAATAATATGTTAACTAAAATAATAAATGGACACAAATGCTAATTATGTAAAACTCATAAAAGGAAGACTTATTGGATAAGAATAAATTTAGATTCGTTTTCTTTGTATATGTTTTTCTTGGGGTCAAGTTTCACAAATTTAGGATAATAATAATTATATCAATTTTATTTACAAAAGAAAAGGTGATTTTCCTCCAAAGTATGAAATAAAACATTTAATGACTCCAAAAGAGAAAAAAAATCTTGGATTCGTAATCTACACATTAATGATAGCCTTTGGTAAATTTTCATGTTATTTGGATAATCTTTAATGTTCATGTATAGTTTAGGAGAGAGAAAGTGTAAATAACATCCAAAATATTAAATAATGAACAAAATAATCCCAAAGGGTAAAATTAATGCCCAATTCATGTTCCATGTGGTTTAGTTTGCTTGAGGGTGAAGTTTCACCAAAATTGGGTAATTCTAGAAGTCTCTAATCTGATAAGAAAGAGAAAATATGAATTGTATTAAAAGAATTAAATAAAATATCTAGAGCCTTAAAAAGTGAAAACTGAGGCCATATTCAGATTCTTCGTGTCCAAATTAGTCTAGATGCAAAACTTCAATAAAATTGGAATTTGTTTGCATCCTCAATAGAAGAGAGAGAAAAGGTTACATAATTATATCACCCCTTTATTCAAATTCAATTAGGAAAAATATTTAATCTGTCATGTGCCTAAATTCTTTTACTTTTCCTTTTTTATGCAAATAAATGGCCAAGATTCAATCACCCCATGATCGTACGGCTCAGGAGTCGTCTCCTAGCCCAAGCCAAGAAAGGAAACAGGCTTGTTTCGGGCTGCTAGTATTTTTGGATGATCTCCCTCTCTGATTCATCTCCGAACAAGATTTCTTCATTGTTGGTTTCCTTGTTGGATTCCACACGTGTCTATACCTATTCTAGAACTATCATTTTGCTTTTGTAAAACACCCAAAGCTTGGTCCATAGCTCTCTCACGGCTGCATTGGATACACCCTAACACTACACCACACCTATAAATAGAGGTACCTACATCTTCGTCAGCACATGAACAAGCATTTCCTCACACCAATTTTTTAAGAGGTTCCTCCCACATCCCCTACCAATGAATTATCTATCTTGACCCTTACGACAGAGTTCTAGGGTTCTTGGTGGTACTAGCACACCAATTGGGAGCGGCGGTGAGTTGGTTTCATCCAGACTACCTTTACTTGCCTTCAATTCGTTCTTTAGTCTCGATCTGTAGTAATCCTATTCAATCTATTCGAAGCCATGGCTGGTGAGATCTAGGGGATGAATCCCCAGTGTGTTTTCATGGTTCTACCCCTTCCTCATCCTCTTTCTAGCATTTTCTTATCGAGGGGTATAACGGTCTTTTCGCTTGCTTTCCCGATTGGCTGGCCGAAGCCATGCAGCCTTTGACCCTTGACTTGGCCATCCACTGGTGGGCCAAGTCACGCAGGCCCGGCCTGCTTTTCCTTTTCTTTCTATGGATTTTTTTCACTTACATGGATTTTTCTAGTTTTCTGACTGATCAAAATTGTAAAATTCATATCTTTTAATCTACTTGTCCAAAAATTAAGTAAAAATATGTTTTGGAATCATAGAAATATGTTCTTTCTAATAAACATAGTTTCAAAATCTTGATTTCTATGTTTTCAATGATGTATTTTTGATAATTGAATATATCATATAAAAAGTCCTAAGAATTGTAACTTTGTCATATAAACTCCAAAATTAAGATAAAAATATATTTTCTTGATTAGGAGAATCGAATAAAATGTTTGGTCTACATTTTGTGACTAAAATCAGAGGTTTTCCAAAAAGGTCAAGATTTAGAGTTTCTTTACACATTATGCATTATAAAACCCTAATATATATGAATAAATTGTAATTAGGTAAAAGAGACCTTGGAAACAACTAGGTTGGTGAAGAGTATTTCTAGGACTCTGAAATAAGGTATGTTTTTCATATTCCATTCTTCTACATTGAGAAATGACTTATTTTCTTCTTTCTCTTAGTCCTATGGACAATCAACCTACACAATCTTCCTTTGTCTTTTGAGAACATATTTCTTGTGAAATACCTTATGTGTTTTTGATCTTGTGATAAATTTATTGTGATGGACATTCTTTTGGACTCTATATTATATATTGTTTCATGGTGTAACTTTACTTGGTGATACATGCTCTTTGCCCACTTTTGTGATGGTTTCTTATATTGTCATTTATGTGGTCACAAATTTTTTTTATTCTGACTATACTTTTACTTGCCTCTACATTAAGCATGTTATGTGACTCAGTATCCCTAGAATAGTGTAATTGCATTGTATTTGGGTTATGTGCCCTTATTATATTTTTAGGATGGAGGTTATGTGCCTCATACCTGGGTTTCAAGTTTATGAGGCTTGGCCCACATTTTATTTATTGGGGAGTTTGGTTATGTACCATTCTCTATTAGGTTTCAAGTTTATGAGGCTTGGATGCCATTCTATTTATATTATTCTAGTACTATGCTTATTTCACATGCATGCATGTTGATGATGGATTATTTGCCCTAATTTCATGATATGTGCTTATGTAGCACAACTTATTGTTTATTTATGGAAAGTATCTCCTTTGTTACCTTTTGTTTGCAAATCATATCTCTTCTTGTCCACTTGGGTAGTCCTTTCCTTTTCCTTTGGGAAGCCTTTTATTTGACATCTTTTATTTCTTGATGTTGCTCAAAAATCCATATTTAGTATGCACATACCAGCATTTTGCCGACGTGTCTTCCATTTTTCTCCTCTTGTTGGGGCATGCTTTCAACCCCAGGTATAGGTCAAGGAGGAGACATCTAGGTTGGACCAGGAACTCATCAAGTTTAACTGAAACCTCATGGGAGACTTTCTTGAAGCGGTTAGGTGATCCTCAGCTAGTCCTATATTTAGTTATTTTTCTTTTATGTCACCTTGTGTGGTGAAAGACTATAGATGATCACAAGATTGTAATGGTTAGATACATCATTAAATTCCACTGCTACTTTTAGTGTTATGATACATACATGTTGAATGAATTGGTTATCATCCCTTTTGCAAAAAAATCGTGTTGGTGTTTGGTTTTATGGGATGATGACTTTTTATTTTAGTAGGGAGTGGATCCCTTCTAGGATCTCACTCCTTACAGACTCATAGTTCAACCTCGCCCTTTCCCAAAGGCCTACTTCTTTTTTATCCTGCATATTCAAGCATATTTGAGATCAACATCTGGTATCTAGTATCCAAGATGAAGAAGTAGATAGTTTTATATCTATAATGTATATACCTGAAGTGGAGATAGACACCCCATCTTCTTCTTCCTGAATGCCTTCAAATACAAAGGATAGATTCCTCTTGTACTTTTTTTCTCCTTATTTTGAGTGTTGAAGATCTAGATTTGGGCTTAGCCTTAGAAATCTTCATGGCTTTGCTTTGATCCTTGGACTTGACTCCGCTGATCACCATCATGGACTTTCCCTTCTTCATTTTTTATTTGGAATTAATCACCATGTCAAGCAAATCTGACAACGGTCTAGTCATATTATTTAAGTGGTAACACTCAATAAAGTGGCTATATGATTTCTGCAATGATTACATAATCATATTGGTGGCCAACTCTTGGATCAAAGAGAATCCAGTTCTTTTAGATGTTCCACATGTCTAATCATATTAAGAACATGGGTCTCTAATGAATCTCCATCTGTCATCTTACACTCAAAGAATGCCTTCGTGGTATTGTACCTTTCTTACTTTGTGTGCTTATGGTTCAAGTTCTTAATATGTGTTACCATCTCAAGTATCCCCATGTGCTCACACTGCTCATGCAACTCATAGCTCATGCATCTTAATATAAAGTGTTTTATATCCAAGAAATTGTTGGCATGCTTCCAGTAAGCATCCACATCAGCCCTAGGCGCGTCAGAAGGAGGTATTTCTGGTATGTTGTTTCTAGGACATAGAGCCATGCACTCTTCATTGAGAACTCTTCTCATAGACCAAAACCATTCATGGAAATTTGTCTGGTAAAGTTTTTCCTTCCTAAGGACCAATCACAATGATGATTTGATTGCCATTTTATTCTATGAGAAAAAAGTTATGGTTTTCCAAAAAAAAACCTTTTTATTGGATTTGATTAAAAAATGACGATATTCAATTAGGTCTTTAATTAATTATCAATCCCACTATTTTATTCAAATTGATAGCCCTCAGATATCAACTCAGAGGATTGTAGCATACTACCTTCTAGTGAGCCAAAATCCAAAACAATTCAACTATTACCCGGCCAAGTGCCAATGTCCATAGTCAATTATTAAAGTAGGCAACTTTTGGCAATTGCATTTTATGCAATTTTTGGATAGATGTTATGCACACCTATTTTCCATAGCCATATGCATACCTATGGTTCTTAATCTCATTAAGGACACACAATTAAGCCTAACCCAAAATCCAACACAATAGAATATGCACCCTACTTTGGCACAACCTACATATCTACCATCACACTTCCACAAGATGGACAACACACCACCCTTTGGTGTAACCTATGCTTGATCAATCAAGCTTTTCATACGTGTTGCTTATGGAAGGCATCTAAGATTTAATATATTATTGAGGGAGTTTGTATTTATAAATACATATACATTAACCAATCACCGCATATATAGTATGTATCATATGCATGTTATATCCCACAACAAAACATGCAATAAGCATAAGCAATGGTTTTGGCCATTATATTGTAATTCCTTGGAGCCACAAGGAATTACCACCACCTAGGTCTACATCTCATGCAGAAACATGTTGTTGATGAGATTTTTGTTTGCCAATCTGGGTTGACCGGTTCAACCCTTGAACTGGTCGGCTCGCCTCTTGGTCAGTCGATTGGTCGTCACACCGGTCGTTTGGTCCATGGTCCACCATGTTCTTGGTCTTCTAGTCAATCAGTTGGGGCCACCATCCGATCGGTTCGGCCCATCCTCCTCAATCATACATTTGGTTAGGTAACCTTCGAGACGATCAGTTGACCTGGTGTTGAACATCTTCTTCTTTGTCATAACAAGAAATTAAACTATTCTAATTCCATTACTTATTACATGGTGTAAGAGAAAACCTCGAGTTACATTCGATGGGATCATAGGTAGGAGAGAATAATATGTATACAATTATAAT
The DNA here is from genome assembly GCA_963693085.1 of Alisma plantago-aquatica. Classification (NCBI taxonomy): domain Eukaryota; kingdom Viridiplantae; phylum Streptophyta; class Magnoliopsida; order Alismatales; family Alismataceae; genus Alisma; species Alisma plantago-aquatica. Next base: position 107,646,390 of record OY856411.1, read on the forward strand.
ATAAGGTAGAGGCTTGGTATGCCATTGAGATAAAACCAACCACACAACCATACAAAAATATGTAGAATTATTGGCCATAACCATGCTTCACATGCACCACCAAAACTCACTTTTAGGGCAGCGTGTGTGAATTGCATACATACATACATACATGCATGCATACATACATACACACACAGATATATATATATATAGGGTTCTTATGTGGTGTTTGATCGGATATGCACATTAATCAGTTTATTGCATTGTATGCAATAAATAAATGATGAAAACTGAAATCTGATCATATCGATTATCCCAAAACATAATAAATTGACATGGCTCTGATAACCACTGTATGGATATATGGCGACAGAATAGGCAGCAAAAATAAAAATTAACTGACATATTCCCCTTGAACCAACAGATCACATCAATAACTATGCAATGGAAAGGATGGTTTGGAGGATATACCTAGTCATGGAGAAAGTCCAGTGACAACTTCTTTGTCGTGGTTGTGAGCCCTTTCCTCAAGTCGCACTCAAACAACGTCTATGTCATCCTCTAGGTTGATCATTGTGTACAACAAGTTGATGTTCCTAGCAGGAAAAGATCCATGCCTCTAGAGTAGTCCACACGGACCACCAGGAACTCTTATTGTTCTAGTAGAATGAACAAGAAGGAGTTGTCCCTCCCATTGGTGTAATAGTCACCAACTAGCTCTCCCACAATTGTTCTCCCTTGTTATCCCTCCCTTTAGTGGGTGGACTTTCTTGGGTCCTCGCAATTACTATAACCAGAGAAGACAAAAAATTGTCAAAACCAATTGAGTTGTGTCTCTGGGAATCCCCCAGTACCCCTCTATTTATAGGAGGGTCTGGGTCATGGTTCCTAATTTGTGTGGCAGTGGAAGGGACCAGAAGTTCATGAATTTTTGCAACCTGTGTCAGGAGAAACAATTGGTTCATAGGTGAACCGATCGGTTGGCATGTGAGTTGATCAGTTCTCTCAGTGAACCGGTCAGTTCATCATGTTTCCAAACTACAATTGTATTGGCAATTCCAATCCAATTAATGCATGGCATGACATCAACACTAATCCTTGATGCAATTGAATTGCTTTTGTGAACCAGACGGTTCATCCCATGAACCGATCGTCTCACAATCATGATCTGATCTGATCAATTTGCCCCTTGGTTCTTCCAGAATTCAGCCAATGCAATATTCAATCAACTTGACATTTCAACCAATCAGTTCAGAGTCCAGTCAGTCAATCATTATTTAAATTGAGTGCCTATATACTTTAGTAGTCAATTTGAATTATCATTCATGAATAAACTCCTTTTTTAAGTGAATTCCTATGTGTGTGACCCTAAAGATCCCATAAAACATTGGCAGTGAATGTCCACAGCCTATTATGAGATCACAAGCAAAGAGTGGTGCCTAGTGAAACATTGTTCCTTTGTCATTGATATCCATATTTAACTCGAGGCATGGAATCATCATTCTCTTCGATTGTTCAATCTTGTTCCTTGAACCAGAGAAGACTGTCTGAGATATATGTAAGCTCAATATCATATATTGAATCACATGAGCATGGCCATGCATTTCTCAGTCTCGCTTATCAAGTGGCCACTATATCATACTCATGTAGGAGGGGCAAATACCATCTACACCACTCACAGTTATCCCCATGTGTCACAGTGCACCCCATCATCACCTTTATGGAAACCCTTATTCAGGATCACGGTGGATGATGTCAAAGCATATCAAACAACATGCGACGAGTGTAGGGATTTTAGGTCTAGGAACCACAATCATCACAAAAACTATAAGAGATGATTCTGACTACCAATTATGGTCTCCATGGGTCTGTTTGATACACATTTCTCTAGCAAGTATCTATGTGCTTGGCTTGATGTCATATAGCATGACTGATGAGATTCTATCATCAATCAACACACACTCTAGTCTATTGTGTTATTGATGTCTATTAGTCTTCCAAAATGACATCTGACTAGGGACATAACAAGAATGTATGTACTCTTAACATCTATATGATCGCATTGTTCAAGTCACATACTCGAAGACATATGCCATTGAGTAATGTCATTCTCTAGACATCTATTATGTTACTTCATTATCCCATAACTGAATAAAATAGAATAAATTAAAAGCATGTATTTATTATTAATCAAATCATTTACAAGTTATGCCATTACAATCATCATATGATTGGCTCTCTGGCATACATACAAACATCTATTAGTTCACATATATATCTTCCTCACCCTTCGGTAAACCCACAAGTGGTTCATTATATATATCTCGAGGGTTTTCTACCTCCCATTGTGCTATAACAACTCTTGTATTTGGGTCTGGTCCCATATAAATTAGAAACATTGGTTATGTGGTAAGGTATGTCTAGTGTGAAGTTAGGAATCTTAGGGTTGAGGTTGTAGTAGATTTTTTCATTTCTCAAAGAGAGGGTCTCTGTGACTTTTCAAGGTGTGGAAAATAAGAATCAAGGCTAATGATATACTTTCTTATTGATAGATAGAAAAAACCTCTCATATATATAGGAAAGGAGGCTTATACAAAGAACCACAAACTAACCCTAATGGGCCAAGACAATTGGGCCCATATAACATGACAAACTGAATAATAATAATTCTAACAGCCCCCTCAAGATAGAGTATGGGTGAAAAACATATCAAGCTTGGACTTACAAGACTTAATTAGATGATGCAACAAATAAAAAATGTCACTCATCATATAAGATTTTCACTCCCTCTTAAAATGAATCTCCAAGTGATTAAAAATTTAATAATGCCCTCTTTGATATTATGTTCTGCGTGCTAAAAATACTTGAGCTTAAGAAAAGATCTTTTGAAGTGCATATGGAATGAAGAACATAAACATCAATTTGGAGCAGATGATCAAAACACCATGATGATGCCATCTTCACCACAAAGGAATGTGTTATTTAAATAAGCACATCAACACATCCAATGATGTAGCAGTAGGGGCATTTTCAAACACTTATACGATGAGGTGATGATGACAGTCAAATTGGATCCATCTAGAGTGTGATTCTCGAGTGTTTGAAGAGAATGAAAGACACCATCAAAGAAGCCCAAGTAGATCACTTGAAGAACCATCTTGGCATTTGAGAAACTGCAAAATGCAACTTCAATGACATGAATAAATTAGCTTGGTGAAGATAAATCTGGATATAATATCAACCTTTCATGTGTAATATTTGCAGGCTTGATATTGACAAGATTCTTGAAAAGTAACCATCTATTTTGTGAGATGCAACAAGATCAACAGCTAGCACCAAACGGAACAAGAGGATGGAATAAGCGCAACAAGATCTGTTTGGATGTGAATCAATGTTGCAACTAATATCCATCAACTTGCATGAAAGTGGTAGCAAACTAAAATAAGTGAAGCGTAGATAGCCAACCTATGTGCATATTGTGGCACAAACACAAAGAAGAAGAATGTCAGTATAACAGAGATGAATCAATGATGTAGTGGAAGAACAAAGAAGCACAATGTCATTGGCAAAAGGACACACCACTGATGTGTTGGAATCACGATGCCTAGTGGGAATAAAGTGCCACAATGACATTAGAAGATGGATGTGTTGAAGAACAAGAACATCCATGGAGAATTGAATAGCATGGATTGATACATAACATCCTTCTCTTTCTATTTCTCCTCTCCTCTTCATACATTCTTTTTTCCCTCCTCATACTATCTCTCCTCTATATCCTCATCACACACTAAATATAAAGTGAATCAATAGTTGATGTGGGAAAAAGACAATACCCCTTACACATGAAAAGGGATGCACAAGTGAGGGGAGGTAGGGAAACAAAAATGCAAAGGAGAGAAAGGGGGAAAATCCGCTCAATGCCCCATGTTTTTTGCTTAATAAACTAGCATATTGTTGTTAGTTTACAATATGTCATTGATATAACCGATAACACGAGTCAATGTGCTAATGACCTTACTAGACAGATCTAGATAGAAAAATAAATAGATCCTTGTGTGAACAAAAAAGGAGATTTGTCCGGCCCTTAGGTCACCAAATTCGAGTCACCAAATTCAATTATAGATTTGATAGAAGTAGGGAGGGACAATGTGTGCGGAGTTAACGACCTTCAGTTGAGATGTGGGTGAAACTATTGTTACCAACTCGCTTTAGACAAAGGGCATGTTGGCATGTGAGCAACGGTTGGAGGTTGACGAATGTGTGAGTATCGTGACTTTGAGGAAGCAGTTGGGAAACGAGGGCACACAAGAACACATTTCTTCCAAACAAGTACAAAGAGGCACTGAGATATATCTAATTCATAGGTGTTGAAGGCACTCATCTAGCCTCTAATAATGTGAGATACAAGTGGGAGCAAGAATCTCGCTTGGATTGTCTCGCAGACATCTATTGTAAAGGTCTCATGCACATGTATAGAGGAGACAACATAACATCCTCTTTGACTAATCAAAAGGTATTTTGAAGGTCTCTTTGACATAATCCCATGACTTCCAAGTGTCTTCCCACATGAAAATAAGGATCATGTAAGTTGATTCCCAATTTTGGTTTAGACTGCCAGCCAGTAGACAACAATATTGTTGCAAGATGATCTCATGTCTTAAACCACTTGAAGATGATTGTGTCTATCGCATATTTTGGCATGTAGATGATGATTATCCATAGGACTTTTGGAATGTGGTATGGAGAATGATGGCTCATAGAAGAGATTAACCGTGGCTAGCAGATGGTTTGCAGTAGCATGTACCTCGTGATGTGCCTACACTTCACGAGTAGGGACCAGGATGTCGTTGTTGATGAGGATGCAGGAAGAGACAACTAGATACATAGGACTTAGGGGAGGCACATATAGTGATGATGTCATGATATAGAGTGCCTCCTTAAGGAATATTAAAAATATTGGATTTTTATGATAGAAGAAGAGAGAATATGACTGTGGAGCCGAGATGATGTCTAGTGGGTGGCCAAGGAAAGAAGAGAGGATGTTTTCCCATAAGTGGAGGCTCTCTCTTTTTTCCCTAGGGTACGATCAATGATCAGATACCATGTGGAAAATAATATGGATGGATAATGAGATATTTTCTTATTAATAGACTGAAAACTCCTCTTCTATATATATGAAAGGAGGCTTGTATAAGTAAGAAAAGTTTAACCCTAATAGGTCAATATAACATAATAAAGTAAATAAAGGTAATTCTAACACAAGGAAATTAAAACCAATAAACATGGAACTTATGGGATTGGTGAGGCAACTGAAATTAAAACTAAAGGCTAGTGCAACCTATGTGACTATGCCTTCCATGACAAATGGATAAATACTCTTGGTGGGAATGAATTTCTTATGATTAGTCATCATAGATCCCATATTAATGTATCTTCTCTAGTCATATGGCATATCACAGGCATGTATTTTTGCAAGTAGCAACCTTGTTTATTATACGTGCCAAATATTGTATTTGTACAGGCTTTATGAATGTATCTAATCATAAGATTTGGCATCTTACGAGTCTATAACTTCCAAAGAGTGAATGTATCTTGGTTAGTGAGATTTTCCCATGCTCTAACTTTGTTCCATACACACTTCTTTTCTATCATTGTATTGTCATAATTTTGTACAAACTCGAGTGGGGACAAGAAATGTGTTCAGTTGTTAGGTCATCAAGATACGTACATTACCCATCATCTTGAACCTAATGGCTTCATTGCATTGTATTCCAACTTCTCTAATGTACACAAGAAATCTCATGTGGACTCAACATATATTTTTTACTCATATGTAGTCACCTTTCACATGCCACATGCCTCTATATATTTTCCAAAGTGATTATCCACTCAATGTCTTGTATTATGGGTACCCATGCATAACATGCAGAAATAACTCTTCTCTTTATGCACTCAGGGTGGAATAATTTCATATTTGTCCTTGTCTATGTAGATCCTCCTCTTCTTGACCCTCGATCTAAGAGTGTGCCCTTGGGCATCTTCCCCTTCTATTTCATCCAATCCACCTGATCCACCAAATATGATGCATGAACCTCCACCTACTTTTCATCAATAACATAAGACTCCTCCCGCTCTTCATAATTTTTTGATCTGGAGCTTGTGGAGAGGTTGATAGGCTCTCTCCTTTGAAAAGGGTCATCTTTATCCTCTTTTGAAAATGCCATGCCTCTTCTATAATGGTGGTTTAGACTATCGAGGGAGCTATGAGGAGGTAGAACATCTTGTCAGTGTTGATTCAGTAGGTCAAGGTAGAAGAGTCAATGTAGATCACCTTACTACCAAAATCAGTGTGGGCTGAGATGGATCACATAATTTAGATGGACTGATTTATTTATTACCCCTCTTGGATCGACTTGGGACTTCCAACTCAATGGATTCTGCCACATTCTTCATATACTCCTCATATGGGACTTCCTCCTTCTTTCAATAGTTGGAATCATTGGTTGTGTCATCATATGAGGAATCTAGGAGGAGCGGCTATGCAAGGTTATGCAAGCATTAGAATTGGAAATGGAGTTGGAAAGGGAGGCAACTAGAGTGTGAGAAGGTGGAGTTAATGAGAATACTTTCTTAGTGAAATATTTTTGGGATAACATGGATGTGATCCCATTAGTAAACTTCTTCATCACCTTCTTCATATTTTCTCAAGAATGAAAGAGATGTGGAGGTTTCTGGGGTTCTGTTATAGGTGGGTGGATTTGAGCGTGGAAGTGGATAAATATGGATGGAGAAGGGTGGAATGAGTTGCAGGAGGTAAAGGAAGAGTCAAATAAGGTCGAGTGAGATTCAGTAGGGCTTATAGAAGATGAATCAAATCTTGGAGAGAAGCGTTGTTAGTAGAGCTTCACAAAATTGGAGTGACGTTTGTTGCAACGAGGGGGTCATGGTTATTCCCCTCAAAATAGGTACCTAAGTGGTGATCCCTATCTTTCCATGTCCGTTTTGGCCACCGTATCCATGTTGGCGTCAAAGGACCATGACTATTATGGCCACCATAGGCACGCCATGATCCTTCTTTTCTTTAAAATTTCACTGTAAAATGACCCTTCTCACCATGGTTGTTCTGAAGTACCACGACGATGGTGGCTCAATGCCTCATGACCATTTTTATGTCCATGGTAGTGTTGGCCATTTTCTTAAGACATTCTAGTATCACAAGTTCCCAAGAATTGTAACCACAAACATCCTTGATTCAGAACAGTCATCCCAAGGGTTTTTCAACACTTTCTCAGTTCACTCATCAAACTTCCATCAAACTTCGATTCCATTTTAATATCTATGTAATTTTTCCAATTTGGGGTTTCTCTTTCTTGTTTTATATCCTTGTTCTATGATAAATAAAAACTAAAGAAAAATATTAGAAACAAGAGTGTTTGTATGTATATGTTGGAAAGTATAAATAAAGGAAAAAGTACAATGCTAGGTACAGGTCAAAATCTCACAAACCACTAGCACTTAAATTTGTGCCTTCATACAGGTGTGGTGTTCCTTGAATCATCAACCCCTTGTAAATATTGGGGCCTTCCTTGAATAACAAATTTCTTCTCATTGGCATCTAGAAATGGTTCCTCTTCTAATGGTACCTATTCAATCAACACAAAAATATCAAAACTCGGATGAGCCTTGTCAAGCCCTACTTCAATAGTTGGATTCCATATTTTCCTATTCACTATCACTAGTACATAAACGACCTTTAGTGTCGGTTATTTAAGGCCTTTAGTGTCAGTTTCTAAGAGACACCTATGTGGGCGACGCTAAAAGCCCAGCTGTTATGCGTCGGTTCAAAAACCGACGCCACAACCCTTCGCGCGCCACCGAAAACGCGCCAGCAGGGCACTATAAGCGTCGGTTTTTAGATAAGAAATCGACGCCATATACCTTCGCGCCACAGAAAGGGCGCCATGTTGGGCACTATTAGCATCGGTTATTAGAAAAAAATTGATGTCATATCACTCCCAACACGACCGTGCTGGCCAGCACGGCCGTGGTGTCTGGTCCGCTGCCACGGCCGTTCTGACCAGCACGGCTGTGGTGTCTTGTCCGCTGCCACGGCCGTGCTGACCAGCACGGCCGTGGTGTCTGGTCCGCTGCCACAGCCATGCTGGCCAGTACGGCCGTGGTGTTAAGTACATAGACATCGGTTATTAGATACAAACCGACACTGTAACGATGTGGTGTCGGTTTTATACAAATAACTGACGCCTATTTTTTGTTTTTTTTTCTGTCAGTCTGCAGACCTGCTGTATGGCTGGTCGCAGGATGAGAAACATGCAGTTCAGTTATGAATTGCAGGTTTTACGACATCCATTGATATCATCCAACAACATGCCACAAACCTGCAAAATTAACAAGAAAGATATTCACACATTTAGCAATGCAACCTGCAGTTCCATTTGATTTTCACACATTTAGAAACATTCATGTAGCTAGCAATCTGTAGTTCCATTCATTTTCACATTCACATATAGAAACATTCATATAGCAACCAACAGTTTCATTCATTTTCACTCAGACACATGTAGAAACATCCATACATGTAGAAACATTCACACATATATTATAATTTAGAAATTCATTTACAAAATATCATTCTTTAGTCATTATTCACTATCAACATCCCAATTATATCTTAAATCCCCCACTACTTGTATGGTTGTTACCCATTCTTCTCTTACTTCATTTAATTCTCCCGTCCTATATGGAGCATGTACATCTAGTAAGGCATTTCCTGTAGTGTGGTCAGTTGTAAACACCTGTAAAGAGAATGATGTATATATATAATTAATGAGTTATAAATAAGATTGATATATTTCATATTATCTAATGAGACTATATAATACCTCAGCAATACAATCGATGTCCATTGCGGCATATTTGATAATCATGTGCATAAATCGCATCACGTAGTATCCACATGCCCATCTGTTGTCTTGTGTGGCACACTATAAATTCAAACATACAAAATATTAAAAAATACAACTAATTAAGCATTGTTCACATAAATAATATATACATATATTGCAGTCGGGAACTTACTTTCACGTTCTTCCAAATTATTGGCTGGTTCTTTTTCGTGGGGACCTTTCCTCCAGCCTTTTTGAACTCATCAAAACCCCTACATGTTAATGTAACACAGTACATTGCATAATTAAATAGTAATGTAATAACATATGTTAACGGATATGAAAATAAAATATTTCTCACCGGAATAATGCCATTTTCATTATGTGTCCATATTTTGTATTCAATTTACTCCCCTTAGGATCTAGATAATAGACAGTGAACGTCTCGGGGAAAATAACCAGTAACTCCCAATGCATACCACTAGAGGTAAAAAAGTTAAAAATTAATAACTCAAAATCCACAATAAAAATGTAATTTTCTTAATAAGCAAAGTAAACTTACTCTACATTGAATGGATCCATTATCATCGTCTTCTTTTTTTTAGAAAAAATTGAAAAAGCCTCACAGCAGTATTGTTGAACTGACGGAGGGTCTTTAGATACTAGACTAATCAAAGATGGAATCAAAAATCCTACATGTTCGAATGCAAAATCTGCACATATCTTGTCTAAGTAGCTGCAAAATATGTATTAATTACGCATGTATTAATAAATAAGAAACCAGATCACCAGATCCTACACAAGGTATATGGATGTATAAATAAGATCTCACCTTATCCATAGCTCTATCACATATGTATTTAGCCAATCATATCGAAACAACTCCAAAATATCTTGTATAAATAGTTTGCTTTCGTATGATTGACATGCAGCATCGGAATCTATAGAAACAGTTATAGGGTGGTTTATATCATGTTCGCCTAACCATATTGCCATACCCCTACAGTTAGGACCTAACGGGACAGTTAGGTCCTGTGGAACCCAACTAGGTAATGTAGGAGGTGGAAGTGGAGGCCTAGATGTTGTGGGTGTCTTCTTTTTAACCTGTATATATATATAATAATTTCAGATCAACTGACATCATATATACACACTAACAATTTAACGTAATGTAAATTTACCATACAATTTCAGTAAAGATGACATCCGCTTTTAGCCACAATATCACTCCGCCTAAAGCCTCACCAAGTGTTTCACAATCTGGGTGGGCATATGGCAATGGAAGATCCATCCACTTGGGGAATATATGTACCGGGCTCACACGAATCCAACCAGCTGGTAATGGAGACCTGTGAAACATTTCCCCTGGTAGGGATGGGTAAGACGACGCCTCTGCAACGACATATTCATTAACTTTTAGACGGCATGGCTTCAACCCCTACAAATTTTTGTGTAAAGAATGTTATATACATATATACATATCATCTTGAAAACATATCATCTTGAATTAAAAAACTAGTTACTATGTCATAAAAATACTTACAGTGGATGTGCTAGGTGGTGGGTCTATAGGATTACTCCCAACCTCTGCAGTAGGAGTAGAGCGGGATGCTATGATAGGTATTGTCTGCTGAGTGGCAGACTGAGATGCCTGCCACTTTTTCAGTGCTTCTTCCAGTTTCCTATCAACTAGCTTATCTACCTATACATGGATAAAAGAAATGTTAGCTTCTAATTATTGAATTCTCTTTTTACAGTAACATTATAAAGAAAGAATATGTTACCTCTTCTTGTGAAAGTCCCACTTTTAGGACATGTTTGCGCTGGGATGGCCCAAAAAAAGATTTGATGCCCACACCAGCGCCTGCATCCCTAACACGTCCAGGATGCTCTGGGTTACCCAGAGCAACTGTCAATTCATCCCTTGTGCCCTCAGGGATGAACTTGCCTTGTTTCCTCAGCTCGTGCAGCTCCCGCTAATCGCCAAAACAAAAATTTGTAATTAAGTAAACACCACAAATAATCAATATTTGAACGATTGATGTAAGAGTTGTATTTTACCATTTTTGCAGACGCCTCAGCAGTTGCGGGCTTCCTTATTTCTCCCTTCTTATTTTGCCTCCCAACTATCCAGATATCATGGCGAGGCAGAGGTGTGCTACCTACAGTGGAGGACTCCTGAGTAGCAGCAGACTGAGCAGTAGCCTCAGACTGTAGTCTTTGGTGAATGCCTGCATACCCCTTTGGACCCATTGTGTGGTCATGCACATTCAGTGCACGCCTTGATCTTTGTGCCTCACTGAGGGCCTAGTTAGTATGCACATTAATGATTTGGATGATTTGGTTAGTAACAGTAAATGTTAATCTTGAATAGGTGAATACAACATATATTAATGAGATTGGGACTGACGCCTAATACCTTGAATTCATCCGTTTGTCTTGAAGCAACAAACGCGTCCCATTCTTCTTTGTCCAGGAAGTTCCACTATTCAGTGGTTGTCTTCTTCCTCTTGTCAGCTTCTTTTATGTATTCTCGGGTGAGATTTGTCCTATAGTTCCTTAGGACTCTCCCATAGTGTTGCATCACGCATTTACGATGCAACTTTTCATCCAATTCAAATATACTCTGCAAATTAGAATTGTTATTAACTAGTATCCAAAAAATTAGTAATCTACAAAATATAATTGCAAATTAATAATAACTCACGCATAAATCCTTCTATATTACGTCTTTCTTCTCCTTAGAAACTTTATGCCAAGAATCTATCTTACAACCGCAATGTCTACGAGTAACATACCCAAGATATGAAACAAATGAATTGCGATTCACACCAGATGCATTTCCTGCATTATCAAAATCCACAACATGTTTGGGTCCATTGCCCTTTTGCGCTATTAACTTCTTCATCATAGTGATGCCCCTTCTCCTGTCAACTTTTTGGTGTTGTTGATCAAGTGCCTCAAGTGCTTCAGATGGTACATGTGCATCATCAACCTAAAATTTGACAAAATAAACACATTTACAAGATATAACTATAAATGGACATATAGATATAAATGTATGATATATTTTTAAAACTTACATTGTGAGGCGTCGCATTGATGTCCTCACCCTCACGGTAATCATCAGCACGGTCATCAGGAGAATGCTCAGCCATCTAAAAATTCACATTCACATTGTAAAGTTTACATTGTAAAGTAATTCAAATTGTAAAGCTCACATTATAAAGTTCACATTCACATTGTAAAGTAATTCACATTGTAAATTTCACATTATAAAGTAATTCACATTGTAAAATTCACATTATAAAGTTCACATTCACATTGTAAAGTTCACATTATAAAGTAATTCACATTGTAAAATTCACATTGTAAAGTTCACATTCACATTGTAAAGTTCACATTCAGAAAAATAAAACATATAAAAAAAAACATTGTATAAGCATGCCTCTAATATTGCGATTTTTTATCAATTAAAAATCCTTCATTGTGATCTCCGCACACATACAAGTCATCATTAGCTTCAATATTTGTTGGTGTTGGCAACCCAACTGAGAATGGACTGGAGTCATCATACTTATCATAGTACTGTTCTTCATCTATAGGATCTTCAATGAACTGTCTTTTACCATGAAGAACAACCGACCATTTATCATTTGCAGGATCATCGATATAAAATACTTGTTTCGCATGTGATGCCAATATGAATGGTTCATCCTTCTCGCCAATCTTTTCAAAGTTCACTAAAGTGAAACCCAATTCATCCACTATAACTCCTTTGGTGTTATCAACCCAATTACATTTGAAGAGCGGAATTCTGAAATATATGTAGTCAAACTCCCATATGTCTTCAATGACACCGTAATATGACATTTTAGCTTCACGTGGACTCTTATCCTTTGCACTTGCAAAAAACATAGTCGATGTTTGAAGGGTGACCCCACTGTTTTAGACGACACTCTTATCATCTTGGCGCTTTGTGTAATATGTGAATCCATTAATGTCATACCCTTCATAAGACATAACAGTCAATTTTGGTTTAAAGGCGAGACATTTGATAGTTTCAGTAATATCATCTGGTGTTTGAGATAGTTGATGTAAGACTTTATTTTCAAACCACTTAATAAATGTCTTGTTATGCTCTCTAGCAAGCCACATTGTATTTGCTCGAGGATATTGTCTCTTGATGAAATTGGTATGTTCCTCGATATAAACGTTCACTTCATCCATGTTGTGTAAAATATACAAGTGACCTTGTTCCAACTGCTCACGACTGATTACTTTCACACGTGATCCCAAAATTCCTTTGCCAAATTGCTCGTCAATATTCTTGTCATTATCAGGAGTGTCATTACTACTGAGAAAGTCATTGCAAAAATCCATAACCTCTCTCGCCACATAACCCTCGATAATACTCCCTTCAGGCCGATAACGGTTTCGAACATCACTTTTAAAAATGCTCATGTATCGTTCAAAGGGATACATCCAATGCAAGAAAACTGGTCCCAACATTTTCACTTCCCTAGTCAAGTGGACAACAAGATGTACCATGATATCAAAGAACGGCAGAGGAAAATACATCTCAAGCTGACATAGGGTAACAACCACTTCTCTTTGCAATTTATCGAGAGTATCAGGGTCAATAACTTTGCTGCACAGACTGTTGAAAAAGAAACAAAGTCTGGTAATTGCAAACCTTACATGCTTCGGCAATATAGATCTAATTGCCACAGGCAATATTTGTTGCATTAGAGTGTGACAATCATGAGATTTAAGACCTATCAACTTCAGATATTTCATTGATACCAATCTACGGATGTTGGATGAGTAACCCTGTGGCACCTTAACATTTACCAAACATTCACAAAAAGCTTTCTTCTCCTTTCTAGACAATGTGTAACAAGCGGGAGGTAAGTATGTTCTCTGATTTCCCATTTCAAAAAATTCTGTTAATTCTGACCTTATTCCCATTTCACGTAGGTCCAGTCTGGATTTTATCCCATCTTTAGTCTTACCTGGTATATTCAACAAAGTACCAATGACACTATCACAGACATTTTTCTCAACGTGCATGACATCGATACAATGTCTGACTGTCAAAGAACTCCAATAAGGAAGATCCCAAAATATTGACTTCTTCTTGAATAAAGATTTGTCACTCCGTGTGGCCATAGTACATTGTGATCTCTTACCAAATTCATTGACAAAGTCTTTTACTCTTTCATAAACAACCTCCCCTGGTATAGGTTTAGGTGCACTCTGTTCCTCATTCAATCCATTGAATGCTTTGTGCTTCCTATGATACGGATGGAATTTTGGAAGAAACCTTCGATGACCGAGATATACAGTCTTACCGCCATGTTTTAGTCTTGTTGAATCAGTGTTCTCTTCACATATAGGACACGCTTTAGCTCCTTTGACACTATATCCAGACAAATTCCCATATGCTGGAAAGTCATTAATAGTGCAAAACAACATAGCATGCAAACGAAATGTCTCTCTTCGTGAAGCATCATAGGTCATCACACCTTCACCCCAGAGTTTCTTTAAGTCATCAATCAGAGGTTCAAGATAAACATCAATGTCATTTCCAGGTTGTTTAGGGCCCGATATCAACAATGACAGCATTACGTACTTATTTTTCATACACAGCCAGGGAGGAAGATTGTATATAACAAGCATGACTGGCCAAGTGCTATGTTGGCTGCTCAATGTCCCATACAGATTCATACCGTCTGTACAAAGCCCAAGTCTTAGATTCCTGACTTCTTCACCAAATTCAGGGTACAATAGATCAATCTTCTTCCACTGTGGGGAATCAGACGCATGTCGTAGGATCCCATCATTATTTTTCTTAACATCTGCATGCCACCTCAAATTCTTCGCATCTATTGGATTGGCAAACAAGCGTTGAAACTGTGATATTATAGGTAGATACCACATAACCTTGGTAGGAGAACCAGTTTTGGACTTCCCCGAAGTCATCAATTTATACCGTGACACACCACATTTTGGATAATCTTTCAAATCCACATAGTCCTTTTGAAATAATACACAATCATTCGGGCATGTGTGTATCTTCTTGGCATCCATTCCCATTGGGCACAACAATTTCTTTACCTGGTATGTTGAGATTGGCCTTGTTTCCTTCAGGAAGCATTTCTTTCAACAAAGACAACAATGACGTGAAGCTTTTGTCACTCCATCTATTGTTAGCTTTCAGCTTATACAATCTCAACACAGCGCTAAGCTTCGTAAACTTAGTACAACCTGTGTATAATGATATCTCAGCATCATACACAATGTTTCTAAAAATGGGAGGTGGATCGGTGTGCTCTACCCCACAACTATCCAGCATCGCATCAACGATGTCTACTGGAACTGGTTCATTCACATCTACGTCATCGTAGGCAATTTCTTCTTCCACACAAGCACTACTATCAACATCCACTGGTTTCGGGTTTGAAATCTCTCCATGCCAGTGCCATTCTGTATAGCCTTGTACAATCTTGTTGCACATGACATGACTTTTGATTTCGTCACCAGTGCTGACTTTCAAGTTGTTACCGCAATGCCTACATGGACAGTAGAACCTATCTCCAGGTTGTTTCCTATGTTCCTCGGCAAATCTAATAAACTGGTCAAGACCAGAAATAAACTCTGGGGTGCAGCGATTGCGAATGGACATCCATGATCTATCCATTCTATGATCAAAGAGAAAACAAGTATATATTACAACAAGATTAGGGTCTAGGGTTAACAGATTAGAGTTTTTGCATGGTTAAAACTTCGGCCAACAAATACATGTGTTTTCATTCTTATATATAATAAATGTGTACCACCTATACCATTCTTGAACACCTAATCTCACTAGTAAGTGTATAATGTGTATTGGGTTTTTGAGAAAATTTCGGCAGCATTTCCCTACTGTTCTCTAAGTACATATGTACTTAGAGAACAAACGGGGAAATGCTACCAAAATTTTCTCAAAAACCCAATACATATTATACGCTTACATCCTAAGTGAGATTAGGTGTTCAAGAATAGTCCCAAACCGGGGACTATCCAAGATTTACTCCTAATGAGTAAATCTTGGACGGGTTTCTAGGCCAACAAATACATGTTTTGTCATTCTTATATATAATAATGTGTACCATATATCCCATTCTTAAACACCTAATCTCACTTAGGATGTAAGTGTATAATGTGTATTAGGTTTTCGAGAAAATTTCGGCAGCATTTCCCTGCTGTTCTCTAAGTACATATGTACTTAGAGAACAAACGGGTAAATGCTACCAAAATTTTCTCAAAAACCCAATACACATTATACACTTACATCCTAAGTGAGATTAGGTGTTCAAGAACAGTCCCAAACCGGGGACTATCTAAGATTTACTCCTAATGAGTAAATTTTGGACGGGTTTCTAGGCCAACAAATTAATACATATGTTGTCATTCTTATACCTACAATCCTAGTTTCATCATTCATATCCTAAGTTTTGTGTAACATCATTTACTCATGCTTGTCAGTAAATAAGAAACAGTAAATAACCATGATTCCATATATCAAAGATTTGAACAGTAAGTCAACAACACCTACAACAACACAAATACACGATTCAATTCTGTTATAATGTATTAATTAGGGTCACATAATCAATTTAGAAATAGAAGACCCACATGTGACCCTAAACCCTAAACACAAATATATGCAAGCACAAAATAGTACAAAATAGTAAATACACAAATATACACACATAATGGAGCAATATAGCACAAAATCAGCCACCACGGCCGTGCTGCCCAGCACGGCCGTGCCGACCTGCGATTTCACAACATGGCGGAGAAGAGGAGGAAAAGGATATACATGTAGGAGCAGCGAGAAGGAAAGAGGGCGGCGGCGGCAGCGAGCGAGAGGGTGGGTTTCCGGAGCAGCAAGCAACAAACGGGCGGCGGCGGTGAGCAGGCGACCAGGAGCAGAGACCTAGCAGGAGAGGAGAGGAGCAGACGGGCGACCAAAGCAGCCACCGGCGGGGGCGGCGGCGAGGAGAGGAGAGGAGACGAGCAGCGAGCGACGGCGGCACCAGCAGAGAAGCAATCGAGCGGCGGCGGCACCAGCAGAGAAGCAATTGCCGGACCTAGTTACGTGAACTGAAGAATCAGGAATGAAACAGAGAAAGGGGAAGAGTCCCTCGCGCGGGTGCAGTTAAGTTAACCTTAAGCGCCAGTTCTTTACCAAACCGACGCTACAACATAACAGCGTCGGTCACTAAGAAAAAACCGACGCCATAGGGTGTATAAATTTTGGCGCGGACAGTGCGGGTAAACAAATCGGCGTCGGTTTTGGGAATATAACCGACGATAAAAATGTCCCGCGCGAAAAGGTTTTTGTCGTCGGTTATGTATTTAATAACCGACGCTGTTAGTTAAATTTTGGACCTAATTTTTTTCGTTGGATAAATTGGATTTGGCGGGTGTTTATAGGCGTCGGTTGTTTATTATTGAACCGACGCTAAATAGAAAGTGATACCCGTGTCTGGCCACTCCTATCTGATATATGTCGGTTTGTGTTTTAAACCGACGCTGTAGGTTTTAGGCGTCGGTACTTAGTTAATAACCGACGCCTGGAAAGTGACTTCATAAGCCATTTCTGTAGTAGTGTATGAACTTTTTGGTTTGTTCCTTTCCTTGTATCATAATGGCACCATATAGATATCCATTCTTCACTTGATATGGGCCTTCCCACCTTGATCTCAACTTTCCAAGAAAAATTTCATGTGCGAATTTTACATCCAAACCCATTACCTAGGTTAAAATGTCTTCTTCCTTACAAGATTATCATGCAATGATTTTATTATCTCTATGTATTAATTTGATATCTCCTACGCCTCATTCCTAAACTTTTCAAGCTCATTGAGATGAATTTTTCTTGATTTAGTAGTGTCCATGGAAAATGGCAGCTCTAGCTATGTATCAACTTGAATGGAGTGGTTCCATCAAGGTCTTGAATTATTTTTCATATCCCTATAATCCTTCATTTAGATATATTGACCAATCCTTACAGTCTAATCTCATCGTCTTCTCAAGAATGAGCTTTATCTTCTAGTTGACAAGCTCCACTGGCTCACTAGTTTGGGGATGGTAGGGAGTATCCATGTTCTGATTTATACCATGCCTTTACATAAATTCTTAAAGGCCCTTTGGATTAAATGAATCCCTCCATCACAAATTATTTACCTTGGCACTCTGAAAGGGTGAAATATTTTATAACACACAAATAACCTTGTGATTACTGGATCTAGTCACAATAGCTTCAACCGATTTGGGAACCTGTAATGTGTACACCAAATCATATAAGGGAGGGAAAGAACCAATAAAGTAAATACCCCAGACATAAAATACCACCACCACCATGATGGGGGATAGATGCATCATGTCCCTATTTAAAATTGAGAAAATATCTTTGGCACTTCAAGAAAGATTTATAAATATCATGTGCATACTTAAAGAGAGTGGACCAACAATATCCACATAGTAACACCATGGCCGCAATCCTTCTCCCCCCAAAGTGTCCCCCACACGCACTTGAGTGGCACATGGTGATGATCTCATTTGTATCATTGTTGGGAATGAATATCCTAATGAGTCGATCAAGGCAACCTTTAGGTCCTCCCATACATAATTCTTTGCAGCTGCATATAGCCTTTTCTGTTGAATCTATAATGGGAACTAGAAGGGGTGAGATAGATCTAAAAAACTTAAAACAAATTTCATTAGACCTTTGATATATTTCTAAGATAATATTGCAAATATGAACTTTGAGTGCAACTAAACATGTATAGAAAGGCAGAGAGAGAGAAATTGAACAAGCACAAGATAACACAAGTTATTTATAGCGGTTCCAACCTTCAGACTAGGATATGTACGTCCACTACCTAGAGAGGTCAACCTGTAGGATTTTCAACCATGTCTCTCTCCTTATATTCCATTATAAGAGTTACAACATAAGACATCCATGCTCAAGGTCAAAGGTACCTAGAATTCCCTTTGAGTACAAGGGATCCAATAACCTTACAAAGGGCTTACATATCCATGACCAAGTGTCTTGTACCTTACCAAGGGCTTACCTACTCTTGCAAGAAGTCATAAACCTTATCTAAGGACTTACCCACACTTGCAATGAGTCTTCTACATTCAAGGGTTTACCCACTCTTGGTTTGTATCTTCCGCCTTTGACTTCACCTTCAGCAAAGAGAAGCTTTCACCAAGGGATTGCTTCCCTTCTTCTTCTTCACCTCTCTTATCAAAGAGAGTGAGAGAATCTTCATCTTCATGGTAGAAAGAAAGACTGGGAGGTGGACTAAGTGAGAGCCTCACAAGATATACATGTAGGACTAGCTCTCTTACAGATCATTTACTCACTGTAATAGGTGTAACAAGTGATGAAGCTTATGAGAGTGTATTGTGGTTCTTGGAGGCAAAACTCTCTCAATTATAATATAGGGCCATAGTGCTTGGCAAACCATGCGATGAATCCTAGGTGTCCTATTTATAGTTAAGGTTTCCTACTAGCCAGTAGAGACACTTAGGATCAAATATTAGTTGTTTTGGGTGTTCCAACTGATATATTATTTCGTTTTGCAACACCCCAACAACTACAAACACTTTTCAACACTTTTTAGTATAATATTTTCGACTTAGTTGTCTTTTGAGAAATTCGAGCGACGGTACTGTATGACAAGTCAAAGTGTAGGTGTTGTTCAAGTTGTCACTAGGACAAACTCGGTCAACCTTGGGCATTAGCCAAAAGCCAGACATGTTGTCAGTTGTTTTGTCACCAGGACAAACTCACTGATGGGCCAACCTCTAATCTTTTTTAACAAATGTCCAAAAAGTACTTAAACATTTGAATGAAGTTCTCTTGATTTTTTCTAAGCTTAGTTACAAGTTATACAGTCATTACAAGTGATTTACATCAACGGTCTATGGAGGAAACTATCTATTCTTCAATCTTGATCTTTATGCATGTATGACTTGATTTTTCCAAGTTAGGATTGGCATTTGAAGTGTGTTTATCCAATCCAAAATCACTCAAGTAGAAGCATTTGACACAGCTGAGTGAAATGGTTAGTCATCATCAAAACAAGTGTTTAGTCAACTTAGACCTTGAGTCAACATTTTCCTATCCTCTCTTGACCATGTGTTTGATACCTTCCCACTAACCAAGAAGTTAGTTGCATTCTTGTACCACATGTATTGGGTTGGATTGATTACAAAAAGTTTTTTTCAGGAAAAGTTTCCTAGATTTTTGGCACTCCATCCTATGGGGATTCAATGGGATAAAGGTATTCATCATAATAAATTTTAGTTCCTTTCTTTTTAACAATCTCAAGATCAAACTCTTGAAGCAATAAAATTGAATACATTAGCCTTGGATTCAAATATTTCTTGGACATAAGGTGCTTTATGGAAGCATGCTTCATGTATACGATGACCATGTTTTGAAGCACATAGGAACATAACTTGTACATAGTAAAGAATATGGCAAGAAAATATTTTGTGTAGTAGTATAATATCTTTGAGCATCGTCTAAACTCTTGCTAGAATAATAAATGGAATGAGGCACACGACTATGACAGCTCTTATTTTCATATCTGATGCATCTATCATGATCTCAAATCGCATAGAGAAGTTGGAGGCTCCATGATAGGAGAAGAAACCAATCCTGACTTAAGAAACCAATCCTGACTTCAAATCATCAAAAGCTTTTATAAACTTATCATAAAATTAAAACTCAACATCTTTTCTACAAGGTGGGATAAAGGATAAGAAATCTAGCTAAAATTATTGATAAAATGGATATAGAAACTTCCATGCCCCAAAAAAGATCAGATGTGTCTTAAGGTGGAAGCAATGGTTAATATGGAGATCATACCAACTGTTTCCTTGGCAACTTCTTTCTAGATTTAGAAACTCCACTTCCCAAAAATATACCTTAGGGGACCATAAATTGGCTATTCTTCCAATGTACAAACTAATCTACACTTCACACATATCTTATGATAGTTGTAGATGAAAAAAAACTCATCAAAAGACTTTCTAAAAATAAAGAGTGTGTTACAAAGACCAAGTGACACCCTTCTATAGGTAAAGGTCCTAGTTTGACAAGTGAAAGTGACTTTCTCTTGATCTATAAGGTGAATTTCTACTTAGAAATATCCAGAGTGACTATCATAAAGTAATAGAAACTTTGTCCAACTAGCCTCTAAACAATCTCATTAGTTAATGATAGTAAAAAATAATCTTCTTCATCTTTGCATTTAGTTTCCAATAACAACACACATATACACTTGGATTGTTTGCTCACAAGCACCAGATTTCCCTCTTCATTAGGTGAGATAGTGATACTAGTCTTTTTCGGTACAACTTGGATGGGACTCACCAATGAGATGCCAAAATGGGGCATGTTATACCTGCATCAGGTTGCTTCATGAATTCTTTGATAAACAATACTTTAAACTTTGGATTGAGCCTTCTTTACATTTCTCTACTCGATCGGGCATCGTCTTCCAAAAAAAATTATATATATGGAAAGATCTGTCATTTGCTCATGAATTACAACACAAAGATCTTTAGCACCTTTATAGGCCAAAATTGTATTAGTGAAACTAGGTTTAGAATTCTCCATACTTTATCTTTGCTAGAGTAATTGCACTTCTTATTCTCCTTGTCATCGTTCTATTTGGTATATACATTGGTGGCACATACATATAAGGCTAATGGGTCTATTTAGACATAAGTTTTTCTCTAGGGTAAGAGAAAAATTGTGAGTTTTGTTAAAGGTTGAAGGCATGCATCTACTATTAGGGTTCTAAACATCATACCAAGATCATAAATGAAACAAAAGTATGAAAGCATGTCATTTATGGAGTTTGAAATTCCTAACATGCTCTCCTATACACAAACTACACTAATTGAGGTTGGTGAGTTAATTCTCTTTCTCCTTCTTTATTGAGTTGGCCATGAAATTGTTAATAAGATCACCTTGACCCCCCCACCAAAAAAAGTAAATGATATATTGAAGGGTTTTATACAAAAATAACTACCCCACCATACATTTGTTTCCCATTTGTGTTACACACCATGAAGGTGACTTTTTCCTCATGTGGACACTTTAAGATGTTAAATGCCTATGATATGACAAAAACCATGCATTGGATTTGTCTAAGAGTTCACTTAGATCTTCACCATGGAAGGTTTAATTTCTTAGCTTTAGGTACTCATGAATGATGACCTCTTATAGATGAAGATGATAGTGAAATGGTGTCTCTAATGCATCAAATGGGACCAAAGCCTACATATAGTTCATGTTCACATTCCATTGGCCCTTCTAGTCTTTCACGACTATAATATTACTAAGGTTCAGGTAATGGATATCTTTTGGGTCCTCTAGGGTCTCTTTTTGCCTTTCTATAAACCTAAATTCTAAATTCTTTTAAGAATTGGGTTTCCAATGGAATCTATATGATTTTTAGAGTATGTCCGTATAGGTGGTTTTAATCATAAGAATTAAGTTCATGAAGGATCATGTTTCATTTCATCTAATTTTTTATTTTAATACGCATTTTAGTTGACACTGGCCCTAAAATTCGAAAATGGGTGAGTGATTCGTGATCCTAGAACATAGATAGAGACAAATTCATGTGTTGGTACATGTAAAGGCCCTAAATTTCATAACCAATATGATCCTTGGGTGGTACCCATTTTTCTTATATTCAGGACACTCATCTTATACCAAAGTATGGGAAAGCTCAAGATGGTACTAATCTAACATCACATGAATATACAAGTCTGAATGAAACAAACATCATGTGTTACATAATCGAAAGTACATTTATTCAATATTTGGAATTTTAACTTTACATATGCAAGGGTAAAAGTATACAACTTGCATTGATTTTGTACATCCTATTTCTAGTTCTAAAGGTGTTTCCTACACTATGTTATGTAAATAAGACATGCTCCTTGATCTTTACATGCACCTTTGTACCTAAATTATAAAATCAATAAGGTCAATATATTTTTATGGAACATGATATAATACATAAATCAAGGTAAAGTATTTATGAGGCATACATAAACAAATTCACTAAATTGTCAGGTGGAAAACTATATCATAAAGCCAAGTGACATGGTATTTATACTTAGAAATTCATCAAGGTGAATATTACTAAACCATTGTACCACATATTGAAGATTACCAAATAGTCACCTAGGACCTACAGTTCATCTGGCTAGCTCTACTCGACATTAGTAAGCCTAGGAAATATTACATGTTTATACTTGTATTCATACCACTATTAGCAACATTAGGTCCACATTACGTTTACTCATACCAACCTGATACATGCCCTCAAGTTCATTTTCTTCATCTTATATCTATGCTATACTTGGATGGAATGATTATGTATTTAACCTCTTACACATATTTCTAACCCTAATATAAGGTTCCAATTATACCTTGGTTACTTAAGGATCTGTAGGCTAAATACATCATCATGTTTAACTGGATAGTCCTTAGTTACCTAGATCGGTGAATTATAATGTATCTTATCGATATAGTGTTTTGCTTCAACATGTTATGTGGCATTAATCATTTCTCATTTACATAATCTAGTGTATACTTGATCAACCTTGTTTAGGTCTAACCCTTAATCAACTACAAGTTGATTAGCATGTAAGCTTATTAGAGGATCCCTACCGCATAAGGCATCACCCTACTAATGACCTATAAGATATATTGGTCATTACACTAGGTTAGGGTAGTACTAAGCTATGTGAGCATTATATCCCTAACCATACATTTAGATTATTATAGTTTAACCCCAACCTTTTATATTAAGTCATTCGATAGTAACATCATAATAGGGTCCCTACTTGTAAAGGAATCAAGTAATTGAATGCCTCCAGTAGCTACTAATCCTATAATAGGATATTGTATTAGGATTAGATAACTCTAATAAGATTTGTTATTGCAATCTTTCACAAATTATATTTAAGAGGACACAATCGATATTTTCCTATTTGGCCTATCTCATTCTTAGATACTAAAAGTTGGGTTAAATTATTGATAGACTAGTTCAACATTACATATTCATTTTATACTAGTTCGAACATGTAATGATATTAATTCTTTCTTTGGATACTTAGACCTAAACTATACAAAATGAAACATTTGAATAATGGTAATTATAATCGGTTACTAATTAGATCACATGTGAAGAGGAATTTAAATCCATTTTTTGAGTATTATAGGGAAAGCTAAAACTAAATACAAAACATTAAGCATGGGAACCATAAATAATGTACTAGTTACGCATAAACATATGCAAATATCAATCTACTAGATGTTTTTGTTGGGTTATCAATCTTAAAAGGGACCCACATGTGTAAATTCTCAATAATAGAACATTACTAGTTTTTAACTTAAATTAATCCATCATTAAGAAACATGTATCATTTAAAATAATGATTATCATAACTACCAAACACAAGATTGGTAGTTGTGCAAGGATCTATTTTCCCCCTATCTAAATTACACCTTACTAACCATTTTCCAACATATCTAAAAATTTTAAAGGTCACTATTGATGAAACAATATTTATAAACATTTAAAACCATTAACAATTTGGAGATAACTCCCCATTAGGTCCATATATATTGGTCCTCAAGAGATTGTCTTTCCTTGAATGGTGATTAGGCATGAGTGTATGACTGACATGGGTTGATGCTCCCATGCCACCTCCCTACACATAATTGGCCCGAACCTAGTCTGTGTAATTTACATGGATGGTCAACGCTTGAAATTTTATCTCAAATATTTACACGGGTTGGGTCTAGGCTAGGATAAGCCCAGATCTAAAAACCCATATACATCGATTCATTATGTGTACATGTATACATAAGCACATTCTAACATATAACACGTATTTTGTGAGACATGTGTGATTGCAAACTTGCTAAATTACATTTTATCTAAAATTTTTAGTCTATCATATATGGTAGGCTAAAATAATATTGTACTAGAGTCAATTTAATTTATATATCCATTTGTTGTTTAGCATGTATGTAATGATCTGCAATAATAATCCAACATTATAGATAGGGATGTATAAAACTTCCATAGATGGCTTATAAAATCATATAATATAATGTATGTGGACCATTAACTGACATAACATGTGCATTTTTCTAGTCAGTGGTAAGTTCAATAAATTCTAGAAATGGTTGGATAATTTTATTTTTATCTCGTAAGTACATCAAAAGTGAATTTTACTGTCAAACATGCCAAAGTTTGATGGTATAAACTTTATTGATATGGTTACATGTGTAACAAGTTATAATTTTATTATTTTTACATTGGTTTATCTAGGTTACATGTATCACTTGGAACATACTTAATAAACTTTATTAAAAATATGTATAATCATACATGTTTATAAAAAAAGATATTTTAGTATGACATTTAGGCCTGCCTAAAATTGAAGCAAGACCCATGATTATTATGTGGGCTAGCATAGGATAAGATTTTATACACATTATTCAATCCTAGACACAATCCACAACCCAATTAACAATATGAGTTCAGAAATTAGGTTGTCAAAATATGGAATGACTCAGTCAGATTCTCACCCGACATGTGAATCTAGACCCTTGTGGCATGGATCATTCCCAAGAAGGGTGGAAAATTGGTATCGTACAAGCTTATTCTTAATGTAACATGCATCAATATAGTGGGTAGCGGGCATGACAATTACCATTTCCCTAAAAGTCTTTACCATACCCTTATCAGCACCCATTTACCCTAAATTGAGTAAAGTAACATGAAGACAAATATATGGCATTATCAACAATTATTTCATGTGATATTACTTGCATCAAACACATGGCACCAAAAAAACTAAATCTAGATAGAATAATTATTTTTCTTGCGATGCACACTAAAAATACTAACACTTAAAAAAAATTTGCTTTTGCAAACAAGGCCTGACATCTATTGTATATTCTTTCTTATTAAGGAATTTTTATTCCTAATATATGATTATAAAAGTGTAATATGCTACCAATTCTCTAATAAAGTTTATATAATCACATAATAGTATAAACTAAGTAGTGTAACTCTTATGGGGATTTTTAGTAGACACTAATATATGTATCATAATCTAAAATTACTAATCCAACCTTATATGGATGATCAAATGGGTGAAGAGGGTAGGTTAAATCTTATTCCTTTACCCTACCCTCTATAGATGTGTGTAAAATGGGTAAAGAGTAAACATGTAATGGACTCTTACACTACCCTATTGGGTATGGGTGGTGGGTAAATAAGTATTACACTACCCATTTTCAACCCTATTCCTCAGTTACTACTAGGTAGTGTGTTGTGGTGTGTTACAATATGACCATGCATGTATTTATATGTGCCATGTATATGAGATGGCAATACAATACCTATCCACACCTCTCTTTGTTCCCTCTCAACCTTCTCCTCTTCCATGTCTCATGTTGTGAGCGAGTTGTCAACACAAGATTCATCTTTGTTGGGCTCTATTCCTTGAATTTTTTCTTCAATTTCCCTAGTTTAAGACAACATTATCTTTGTAGGTTCGTTGTGCATCAAGGTAGTATCGTGGAAGAGTAGTTCAAAAAGAGAATATGCAAAGGAGTGGAGCGGGGAGGCAAAGGGGTGATGAAAAAGTTAGAAGGATAGAGAGGAAGAGTCTAGGAACTATTCCTTTTTCTTCTTCTCTATGTCAGAGAGGTAAAGGAAAGGGATGGTATATTTCTACTTTACCCTCCCTCCCTCTCCACCAAAAGGCATGAGGTTTTGGGTATAAGATGAAGAATGGACAAAACTCCTACTAACTTCCTTATTTTAGAAGATTACAATGTGATATAGTTATCCTCATTGAAACTAAAATTAGAGAAACTACTGTAAATAAGATCATGAACAGATACTTTTCTGAATACAATTATATTACTAATCTCTCTTCTCATCGCTTGGGTCATATTATTGTTCTGTATAGAAATTGCACTATTGACAAGATTTCTGAAACAGATCAGCTTATTCATCTAAAGGTCTCTGTTGATAGTTGTTCTATCTTTCTCACAACTGTGTATGGGCACAATGGTGATGTTGAACGTTCTGAACTCTGGAGAGTTATTGAAAGCTTAAGTCTATCCATTAATTCTCCCTGGGTGATTCTTGGTGATTTTAATGCTGTCAGGACAGAAGAGGAAAGAATCAGTATTCAACCACCTACAAAAAAATCCATGGAGGAGTTCAATAGCTGCATTCTCAACACTGGCCTTTTTTAAATGCGCCTTGGTGGTCCTTTTTTCTCCTGGGATAATAAACAAAGTGATGATAGGTTCATATCTTCCAAGATTGATCGGGTTTTTCATAATGCTCAGTTCATTACTGATATTGAGGAATTCAGTGGTGAGATTGTTTCTAATTCTATTAGTGACCATAGATGCATTTCCTTGAAAATTGGTAATGTTAGGAAAATCAATGCTCCCTTTAGATTCATTAATGCTTGGTCTCTTAGGAATGATTTTCTGAATGTGGTGGAATATGCCTGGTCTATTAATGTGGAAGGTTATGAGATGTTTCGTTTGTATAAAAAATTCAACAATGTGAGGAAGGTCCTTCTCAAGTGGAACAAGGACTTTGTTGGAAATCTTCATGACAATGCCAAGAATCAAAGATTCATGGCGGACAAGGCTCTTAGTGAATATGATCTTGACCCGTCTGATGAAAGTAAGAGAGACTATGCTAATAAATGCAGAAGAGAAGCGAAAGAAGCTGAGTTGGCTGAGGAATCTCTTCTCAAGCAGAAATCTCGTGTTCTCTGGCTTAAAGAAGGCAACTCTAATTCCAAGTTTTTCTATGCTTCTCTGAACACCAGAAGACATAATAATAGGTTAAAAGGCTTATCTATAAATGATGTTGTTTCCCATAATCCTGAGGAGATTAACACTACTGTTATGAACTTCTATTATAATCTTTTCAACAACCCTGATTCTGTAGGTAAGGTTTGGCAAGGGGAATGGCCTGGTAAAGTTCTATATCCTGATCATAGATCCTTTCTTACTGCTCCTGTTTCTAGAAAAGAGGTCGATGATATTATTTCTGATCTCAATGAAGAGAAATCCCCAGGCCCTGATGGTCTTAACGGGTGCTTCTTTAAGAAAGCTTGGAATATTATAGGTGATGATGTTTTTGCTGCTATCAAGGATTTTTTTCAAAATGGGGTCATGCTCAAGGAAGCTAACAAAACTTTCTTAACTCTCATTCCTAAAGGCAAGGATTCTTCTATTATTTCTAACTGGAGGCCTATTGCCCTATGTAACACTTTCTATAAAATTATCACTAAGATTCTCGCCAACAGATTGAAGAAGGTGCTCCCTTCTATTATCGACTTCAATCAATGTGCCTTTGGGCAAGGTAGAAGTTTAAAAGATGTTGTTCTTTTATCTAATGAGCTTCTTAGTGATTTCAGGAGGGATACTAACAACATGTGTATTCAAGCGGACATTTCCAAAGTCGATGATTTTGTTTCTTGGAAATTCCTCTTTTCAATCATGTACAAGATGGGTTTTCCTGTTAGCTAGATAAAATGGATTGACGCTTTGTTCGCTACTACCTCCTATCACATTTTGATTAATGGAGAACCCACTAACCCCATTTATCCTTCTAATGGCATAAGGCAGGGTGACCCTATTGCTCCCTATCTCTTTGTTATTGTGATGCAGGGTTTGACTACTCGTATGAATCAAGGCCTTCTTTATAAAGAGTTATGTCCTATTAAGAGGTCTTCATCGCTTGTTGTGTCCCATCTTATCTTTGTAGATGACTTGATGTTTTTCTTTAAAGCTACTACTGATAATGATATCTATGCTAGAAAACTTCTTGATGAGTTTGGTTCTTGCTCGGGTCTCTTGTTAAATTTGAATAAAAGTTCAGTCATCTTTAGCAAGAGTGCAAATAAGGAACCTATTTTGGAGGTCTTGGATATGCCTGAAGGGAATCTTGAAGATCTGGATTATTTGGGTATCCCTCTCTTCTATGGTATGATGACGAGGAAGCATTGCCATAGGTTGATTGACAAAATCAGTAAGAGGCTAGATGCTTGGAAAGCAAATACCCTTAGCCTTGCAGGTCGTGTTGAGCTCATTAAATCCACTTTATCTACTCTTCACATGCATTGGATGATTGCTTTTCCTCTACCTTCCTCGGTGTTGGACTTTATTGATAAGTTAGCTAGGGACTTTCTCTGGGGAAAATCTGAAGGTAAATCCCTCTTGCATTTGGTTCCTTGGGAAAAAGTTACTCTACCTACCAATGAAGGTGGTTTGGGTATTAGAAGAAGCAGAGATGTATCTCGTGCTTGTCTTATCATAAATGCTTGGGATATTTGTAGGAAGAAAGATACCCTCTGGGTGAAATGGATTTCCTCTAAATACCTTAAGAATGAGAATTTCTGGCAATTAGAGGAATCTACGAATTATTCTTGGATGTTTAATAAGATACTCTCTGTCAGGAGTTCCCTTCTTCCTCTTATTGACTTTCATATTGGTCCCAATTCTCATTTCAAAATTTGGAAAGACCCATGGTGTAGATCCAAATTTCTTTCTGATTTATCTGGTTTGAATCTTATTAACTCTGGGATGGCGACTAATGCTAATCTTGGGTCTATCATGAAAGGAAATGACTGGAACCCCCCCAAATCTAGAGTTTCACATATTTTTCTAAAGTGTATGGAATATAACAATATCATCATTAAAGATAATAGTCGTATGATCATTTTGGGGGAGGAGAATACTAATCTCAGGAACATCTGGAATGCGGTTAGAGCCAAAAGAGAGATCAATAATACCTATTCTTGGTTCTGGTCTAGCAAGGCTCCCAAAAATTATATTATCCATGCCTGGAAAGTGTGTTTGAACAAGCTTCCCACCTCTAATTATAGTAGAAGGAGAGGTATTACAGTGGTTTCTGTTTGTTATTTATCTATGCAAGGATACGAGGACACTAATCATGTGATGTTCACCTGCAGTTATGCTAAATCTATTTGGCTAGCTTGTGGATATAAAAAAGCTATATGTTCTCCACCTACTAACTTTAATGATCTTATTAGTATTAGTAGTTCTAAAGGGAAGATTGCTTCCCATTGCATCATGTACCATCTTTGGATGGAAAGGAACAAAAGAGTTCATGATAACAGATCTAGATCTGAAAATGTGTTGTCTAAAACCATCATTGATGATCTTAAGCTCATTGCATAGATCTTGGACCCCTATGTTTTTGCTGCTCAGGTGAAGGTTTGGTATCTATCTCGTTTAGTGATGAGGCTCCCCTCTCCCTGTTCTTGTTGCTTTGCTGCTAGTCTGGCTGGTTTCCTTTCTCGGCCTGGGGGAGTTCTGTGTGGTGTCCCCTGGATGTTTGTTGTATTTTTCTAGTTGCTGGGACGGTATGACTTGCTCTGGTTTCTTCCCTTATCTCTGTTTTGCAAAGCTCTTATGGCTGGAAGCTATTTATGCTATGGAGGTCTTGCGCTTTGGCTCTATGTTTGGTGTGGAAGTCTCCTTTGTTGGTCCCCTGGATGAGTGGTCTGCAGATGTGTGGATATCATGATGTTTTATGTCTGGGGGTGTTTTCTTGTTCGTGTACCATGGAGTTGTTGCGTAGTGTAGGCTGTGTTTTTCTCTAGGAGGCGTTGGATATGGCTCTGATGTTGGTGTGGTTTATAGTCGTCCCTAGCCTTATGTGCAATATGGTCTCTTGTTGTTGTTGGTCTGGCCTGCTAGCCTGCATTTGTGACGGGGTGATTTTTCTTGTCCCTATTCTGAAGATCTTGTGGATGGAAGCTGCTTTTTGGTGAGGCCTCGGGCTTTGGTTCATCTTGAGCTTAGAGTGTCCTTGAGGATCCTATGGAAGAGTGGTGGTTCCTTTGTCTATTTCTTCTTGATCTGGAGTTCCCTGAAGATCCTTTGTTCTAGTGTTCTTTGGTTATCGCTTGATATCCCTCCTCTATTATGATGTTCTCATCTTTTTATACCGTTCCTTGTATAGTTTGTTTAGTTTTTTTACAGACACTACAGAAGAAAATACAAAAAAAGCAACATGAGTTTTTCGCCGACCAAAAAAAAATTTTCCTCCCAAAAAAACCTCTAGATCCTACTAAAACTTAATGATCATGTTTGATTCTAGTTTAGCAAACAAAATGACAATATTTCTTGTATTCTCGTGTTTCAACCATATTTAAATGACACACTTATTTCTCATATGGGCCCAACAACAATTTGTGACCAGCTAGACTCAACCAAGGGTTGAATTTTAGACCATTGACTAACAAGTGTCGTCCACATCACTTTTGTGGCTTTCTGTATTTGTAATGGATTCATCCAATTAGCTCTTTGAGATTGGATAGCATTTTCGTACATTTCTTATCCCTAATTGGAAATATAATAAATCAATCCCAAACTATAGATTGTTACATAGCTTTGCATTGGTGGATTTTGGTGAGTTTGATTTTGAGTATTATAAGAATAACAACATTCTCTAAGGTTAGAGTATTATAATTTAATCAACACTTCACATGGCCCGGATAGTATATTATGAATGTGAGAATTCTAGATGTCACTTTGAGGTAGGTAGGATGAATTTTATCATGAGACTCATCATGAACCACCATGGACACCTCATTGAACACAATTTTGAATGATGATACTAATATGTATTTATGATTTTAGGTTTTTTTGTTCATTTCCATGACCGTGCATGCTTGTCTATGATACCATATTTGATACTCTGGTGACATGATTTGTAATCTCATGCTAGGTACATATAGACAATATGTGAAGGGGAGTTCTTAAGGTGTTTGTCCCTAGGTGATTAACCATTCTGTTATTCGCATTGCACAAACAAATAATTTTAATCTACAACTAAACCTAAGTTCCATAAAAAGGAGTATGGAGGCATTATGTTGCAGGAAATAAATAGATGATATCATACAACTTAGAGAAGAATATAGAACTTATAAAGATAAGAATCACATAGGTCGTATATTCATTGATTACCACAGAGTTCCAGTGAGAGAGAAGTTTCTTCTCCATTATTACCATCATCATAATTTTGTTCTAGAAACTAAAATTGTTTATCATATCAAAAGGTCGATGCAATTGCATTTCTATGTTTGAAGTAAAATCAATAATGCAATGATTAATGAATGTATATGTGTTTTTCAATATATAAGATAAGATCACAATAGGATATGAATAACCATTATTAATAAAGGAATGACTTCATTTTAATATTTTAATTATGAATATGTATACCATGCATTGGCCACCTTATAGAACCAATGAAAAATCTCTAAGACACCTTCGTGATCCAAGGGTGCTTCCACCTTAGTGAATAAGATAAATCATGATTGTCTTTGTTGTCATAAAGTAACACAATGCATTATTACTGGAAGTATAACTAATTCTTTCAAGGTCAAAATAAAAATCTAGATAAATCAAAAAGTGTCATTCTGTTAATCTAATATTTGTGACTATATATATATATATATATATATATATATATATATATATATATATATATATATTATATATCATGGATGTAGTCAATGATGATATAGAGAACCAGTAAGATGGGTACATACTTGAAGGACTCTAGAGATTATCCTATCTCAAGATTTGTGAGATCCCAAAATAGTACATACCATTCCAAGTTAAGTGTGAATATGAATCTTGGAGGAAGGAATCCTCATATTTCTAATTATGGTTTCTTGTATTTCTCTAGATAATTCTAGGATCAGGATATAGTTCCACCTAGATTATTAGGATCATTGATTGTTGGAACTTATATTCCAATTGTACCCTTCTACTCTATAAGAACAAAATTGAGAAAAATGGAGATGGTGAGTAATTAGAGTACATGATCAAGATTTTTACTTATATGCTAAATGGATATGGAAAATAGCATACTTATAATTTTGAGCTTTATTTAGCATATTACAGTAGTTTAAATAAATATCTTATTAATAAAATATAACGTGTTTTCTTTAATACATTTACCAATTTAGAAAATATTTAGAATCAAATTGAACTAGTACTAATAACTATTCAAAACAAATGTTTCTACTTTTTCCAAATTGTTTGCTTGCTATTAATTATTTTCACCCTATTGATTGTGGTCATACGATTTTCAATTAAATCTACAATTATGACTTGGATCAAAATTCAAGATATGCCTCATTTTCTCTAAATACTACAAGTCAAAATTGTTGGTATGTATGCCCTGAGAGCCAATCATGGGATGATTGGTGGGATACATTGAGATTGATTTGATAAACATCAAAGGCAAGCTTCCAATTCTTTCTGGTTCAGTCATATGAGATAGTGATAGAACAGATTGAATGTCTAGAGAATGACAGTACTCAATGACGTATGCCTTCAGGTTGAGGACCTGAACGATGAGATCATACGGATGCTAAGAGTTTGTACATTCTTGTTATGTCCCTAGTCGGATGTCATTGTGGAAGGTAGATAGACAGCAATGACACACAAGACTAGATTGTGGTGTTGGTTGATGACAGAATCTCATTAGTCATGATATAGAGATATCAAACCAAACACATAGGTACTTGTTAGAGAACAAGTGTACCGGACAGACCCACCGTGAGTTTGACACATGGAACCATGACATGGTAGTCACAGTCAGTACTCATAGTGATGGTGGTGAGTGTGATTCTTTGACCTGAAATCACTACACTCAACACATGTCGTTGGGCACACTTTGACATCATCAAACGCAGTCCTGAAACATGGGTTGTTATAAAGGTGATGATTGGGTGGCTTTGACACATGGGGCTTTTGAGGGGTGAGTGATAGATATGGGATTTGTCCCTCCTGAGGGAGTTTGATATCCTAGGCCACTTGATGAGTAGGATTGAAATAGGCATGCGCACGCATGTGTGAATCAGTATGTGATATTTATGTCATACATATCTCTTCCAATCTTCTCTGAGATCAAGAAAGTGAATGAACGTTGACATGATGATTATTCCATGCCTCGAGTTCATTCGGGATATCAGTGACAAAGGAATTATACATTCGTTGTAACACCATTCACAGATTGTAGGATTGAAAGTTGTTCTCCAACTTTCTATTTCACTTGGGTAGCACTGATGTGTGACTAGGCACCGCTCTTTGCTTGTGAAGTCATAAGTGTTATGGACTTTCACTGCCAACGTGAAAAGGACCTGCAGGGTCACACACATAGGACTTAACCTGGAAAAGGAGTTTTGTCCACAAACAATGTTTAGATTGATTGCTAAAGGAGTTTAGTAGTTCAATTAAACACTCAATTAATTGATAGCTCTATTTCATAATGTTCAAGGTGTTGGACACATTGATTGGAGTATCGGATTGATTGAAACCGCAATTGACTGATTCTGCACAATCTGCACTCCCAATCGATCGGCTCATGTGATGAACCGATCGGCTGAGCTTGGTGAACCGGTCAGCTCAAGTGTTGAGTCGATCGGCTCATGGACAGGGTGAAACAATCGCTTCAAGTGTTGAAACGATCGACTCAACTGTTGCAACCGAGCAAGTTGGGAAAGTAGAATTGGTGAGAATTTTCCTTTCATTTCACTTGCCCAATTTGATTGGAACAAGGATTGGTATTTGATACCAATTGGAAACAAAAGATGGAAAGTCAATCGGGAACTGACCAGGACCACCAACCGACCGGTTCAGAAGTGAACCGACAGGTTGAGGTGTCCCAACCGATCGGTTGAGGTGTCAACCGACCAGTTCAGGTCCCCAACCGACCGTTTCAGTTGTGAAACGATCGGTTCAGGTTGCGAGTTGGTTGTTTTGTGGAAAATCTCGAACCCTTCTACTCCTGCTTTTAGTCCTGCATTGTCCGGGATGGAGAACCATGTCCCATGACCCTCCTATATATAGGGGTATTGGGGGCTTCTCAAAGAACAACTCAGTGCAACCAGTTGCTCTAAAGTTGTCATTCTCTCTGGTTTTGGTAACCGAGAGAGAGCCCGAGCTCTCTGTAGTTTGTGCAGCTCTGAACATCACCTTTGTTCTTGTAAATGGGGACTATAGTACTATTTCCCCACTCATCCGGCATCTTCTTGGTCTTCATGATCTTGTTAAAGAACTTTGTTAACCACATAACTCCTTCATCCCCCATACTCTTCCATACATCAATGGGAATACCGTCTGGTCCGCAATGCTTTCTCATTTTCATCTTTTTCAAAGCATTCTTGACCTCGAATGGTGAAACTCGTCGTGTGTAAATGTTATCTCTTGTATTCATGTCACACGAGTCTCTAACATTATTTGCAGTATCTCCATTGAAAAGCTTATGGAAGTAATTTCTCCACTGGTTCTTGATATCATCGTCCTTCACCAACACTCTGCCATCTTCATTCTTAATGCATTTCACTTGACTCAAGTCTCTTCCTTTCCTTCCTCTTATACGAGCCATTTTATATGTATCTTTTTCCCCCTCTCTTGTGTCCAACTTCTTATAAATTTTATCAAAGTATCTAGACCTGGCCTCCCAAACAACCTTTTTAGCTTCTTTCTTTGCTTTCTTGTATCTTTGGAACGTTGCATCATCTCAAGATTTGGGCAAGCTCCTATAGATCTCCCTTTTCAGTTTAATAGCCTATAATTAGAGTTATAGAATAGTGTTAATTCATGAGAATGTTGGAATACTAAAGCTAATGGTAATATGGTTGTATTTTTTATTGTATGTTTGCTACCTCGAGAGAGAGATACACTTATGATCTAGATCTAACTCATTATCGAGAAAGAGGGAATATACGTTCATGATGATTTCTTGTAAACTATGGTAAGGGTATACAATGGTTGTGAGTATTGTATGTTGGGTAGAAACCTTAAATTGTGAAACCAAATCTAACTTTTATCCATATATGCAAAACACGCCTAAAGATATAAGTTCATTTTTACTTGTTAATATAGATTTAGTTTACTTTCTTTGCCTTATTCTTTGTATGGATATAGATAGTATCCAAGTTGTGGATATCATTCTTTGTTAATATAGGCAATATCCAAGTCGTCTCCACACACACTATCAACCCTAGTAGCCATGAAAAATAGTGTGATGTGGTGTGAAGACCGGTAGAAGTCATCTCACAACCATACTAGAATACACAATGTCAAACTATAATTCAAAACAAAAAATACATAAATCACATCTAACCCCGTCTACACTTTTAAACCCATGTGACACATAGTTTCCTTATTACAGTACAGTGGCATTTTGTAAGAAAGAAAAAATAAATAAAATTTCACACAATCCCTTACTGCCCTTTCATATGTAGTTATGTATAAACATATGCATCACATTAATTATTTATTAGGATTTAAAGACTCATATATAGTTTATAATATATATAATGCACAAAATTTCACACCCTTTTGTATATAGTATGCATTTGGCTCAATTGTGTTATCCAAACATGTACTTATCGGTGTACGACATACATACTCCATAAAATGATACTTAGGTTGCCATCTTTTTTTGTATATCATATTTTCACACCCATGATGGCCCTTTTCAGTCTTTTGGGCCATCAATGTTAGCATTATAATTTGAATCTTTATTTCATATCAACCTTTATTCACCACCATACAAATGGTATGTATGTGGTTGTATAGAACTATCCTTACCGTTTGAGTGGACTTTTATGATTACATTAAATTTTAAGAACACTCTTTCATTTTATTAACTTAGATGTGATCTTATGAGACAAATAGGATTGTGCAACGTATTAGAATGGGCCAAAATCCAAATAAAGGAAAGTTATGGACCAAAGATGGCTAAAAATATGAATCAAACGGAGACAGGACTGTATGACTAATATTTTTTATAACTAAGAAATATGAAAGAACCATGTACTAGTTTGATTAGTCATTTGATTTTTCTATAATGTTGCAGTTAAAATATGTAACTAAAGCAATTTATTGGGGTGTTTTGAAGTCTTGTGCTACTGCAAATCATCATTTTGTGTCTTGTGCTACTGCAAATCATCATTGTGTTTCCTACCATACAATTTCATTCATAAACATATCATCATGGTCAATATTGTTTCCTTCTAAATATTAACGATAAGATAACTTTTCTATGTGACAGTGAAGTACAATTTTATTCATCTATATATTTACTCATGTCATAACTTAATAAATATTGACCTCTACGCCCTGAGTATAATATTTTAAAAACTAATACATAAATTGTACTTTATAGAATTGATCATTGTGCAGTCCACTCCAAATCACTCTTCATATATATTAGCACTAATGACACATTTATTCTATTTGATTTTTACATGCTAAAAATGTTTATATCAACCGATCTAACCAATCCAGATCAACTTTATACTAAATCCAACCGGAGATAAGAAAAATTAGGGACTAAGAATTGAAATTAAAGTCAGCCCTGTACCAGATGGTGCTGTCCACCACTATCGAGTGGTATACGCAAGACCTAGAAATGTCTGATCTAGTCTGGACCAATATGTGTACATCTCTAAAGACAGATCATAATGAAGTTCACCTTCCATTCAAAAATGGAGCGCAAGAAACTGCCAAATCTATATCAATACTGCGTCTAACTTGGACTCCAAATTTCAGATTAACTACAATAGCGATTGATATATTCTCGCCTCTAAACTATTTTTGTTAATCTTAGAATCTGTACGCTCCCATCTATTTCTCCTTATTCCAATATATGTTATATGTAACGTCTTTAAACAACAGTCAGAGTGATGGTTCGTCTTTAAACAACAGTGTGCAGTAGCGACACAAATCTTGTTACGTGTGACAAACATAGCTAGCATACCTACTCCCGTCAATTAGCATAACATGATGCATACATAACATACAACTTTTTCAAGGAGTTGATAACAAAATTTCCAAGTATTGTTAGCTTGCAAGTGATTAAGATAAAGAACTAGCAATTTCACTTTATCCTTTGTGTACACCTCATGCAATAAGAAACTCTATCTTGCGCATTAAAACCAACAATGTTTTAAACTAATTCAACCTATGGGAAAGGAGCACCTTTTTCTCATTGTTCACCAATAAAAGCTCTGGTTTGTAGTTCCAAAAAAATGAAGGGAAAATTATATCGTATCCTCCACATGCTTTCTTATATAGTATAGATGGCTTATCCTTTTGTTTGTAAAGTAATTTATTATATTGACACAAATATAAAAGAGATGGTTAAAGTTTGAAATATATACGGTACCTACCTTATTTGCGAAGCTAATATTATACAATCTATGCCAAAACCAACCTTGAAAAAGGTTAGCGTGTCTAAATAATGGTCAAATGTGGGTCAAAGGCGTTGTATAATGAGATTGTCAAAGCATAGTGAATAAACTAAATTCTAAGGTCAAAAATCCAGACCGGAACAGACAGGTTCACATTTTGTGTTGATAGCCCTAGTTTTGGGCGGTTCCAAGACACCCAAAATAAAACATACATTTGCCCCTTCAACTATCTCCCTCGAACAATAAGTATTTCTTTACGCACCCTTATGTCTCCCAAATAGCGTACCAAATACAGGCCTAGTTTTGTCGCTCCATTGTACAGTCTCCAGCATTTATGCTTTTTGACAATTCTTTTTATGCTTTTCTTTCCCCTTCAAGTATTTTTAAAAACATTGTGATCAATAGTATGCATCATCCTCTTGGAGTATCAATTGCAATTGATTTAACCAGAGTTTAATCCCTAAGGTAACATTATTTGGTAGAGACAGAAGGGCTAGAAGCTTCGCCAGGAGTAAAGGCGGAGTTCAGTCCATAGAATGAAATAAATTCGGCATTGATGTACTTCACATTTTCTCCGTCTTTCACCGAAAAGTCTAGTAGCCTGAGTTGTGGAATATTCTCGGCAACAATCATCACCGTTGTGTGTTACGGAAGACGCACGCCTGCTTTATGTCAGGTACAAAATTACTCAGAAACTTTAGTAGCCTGCAGAGCTTGTTATGAGTATCGCCATGAGCGAAAGTGGAATTTGTCACCCCCAAGGATAATGAGTCTGTTATGTTGCTGGTTTAGGTCTTCGCCATTCATCATCTACAAACTGGTTTGATACTTCGTCCTTGGGACGGTCGCAGTTGCATTTTAGGCAACTTCGGTTTCTTCTGAAGTTCACGAAGTTACACCTGATGACAGCAAAGGGGGCAAGCAATTGACTGCATTAGTGGATGTGTATCGTCGGAAAGCAATAATTATAATAGCAGACCGTCTGCTTCGTGAGAAAAAGAGGGGGAAATGGAAGAGCATTACGAGGGGCATTCCCATTCTCCTGGATTCAACTGTGGCTTTGGGCGTGCCTCGCTACAACGCCGGCATGTCAAGTTTTTTGCGAAATTCATAAATTGACATCTGCAGTTTCAATAGAAGTTGGTTAATATATACAGATACCATTTTCTTGAGAAAGAACATAGATATTAAAACATAAGCCATTACTGGGGACAAGTCCAGTCTCCTTTCTTCATTTCAGTACGGTCGAGTTCCACTCTCTTTGGGCCATCTCCTTTGCACCGTAGACACTTAAGATTTCGGGCGTAATTCATGAAATTACACCTGCATTATCCAAAGTTACAAACAAAAAGAGAAGAACCTCAGCTTAACGTCACAGACATATTGTAATATCTATCTAGAGTTGGTAACCTTCATCCTCATCAAAATCATCATCTAGGCCTCATTCTCAACATGAGATATGGATCCACATAATTTTTCGAAGTTAGTTTATCTTATACACGAAATTTTGGATTATTTTTTTGTTAAAAATGGTTAATTACTTGTAAACACCTAAGCATACAAGCTGAAGTAGCTAATGCTTACAGCTACCGTCAAATATTTTCTTTTTAAAAGAAAATGGCGAAATGGCACATATTTGAGACTCTAAATACAGACTTAGAATTTTCATATCATTTCAAAAATAAGTGCAAATACTAGTATGTCCTATTAGAGTGTCTATTTACTTAAGTGTTTTAGTCACTTAAGTTTTGTTTAGTCTATTTGTAACATGGGCCCAATAGTCTATTGGCCCATTAGGGTTTGTCTAAGTGTCAGTATGCTTCTCCCTTCTCCCATTTATAGGAAAGGGTGGCTGCCTCCTTTTTATCAAACAATAAGAAAAACCTACACGTAAGGGGAACTTCTCCATCATATCTAATTTTCCTCATGGTATCAAAGCAGCCGTTCTTGAGCCGCCCCCAGCCCTAAGAGAGACAGAGCACAAAAGAGAGTTTCCTCCCCTTGCGGGCGGCCGCCGCCGCTAGGCGTTGTTGATGGCTGCCCGCATGGATTTCTCATCCCTACCTCTTCAAGGAATGTCTCCATGGAGCTGTCTCGATCTTCATCAACAACAATCGTCCTATGAAGTTGCTGGTATCCAAATCTACAAGGACCGCCATGTCTCCGTCGATCTTGCTTGCTAATGAAGCCGCAGCTATCCTATTCACTGCCATAGATCTACACCGCCTTCCATGTTGTCGTCGCCACCACCGCTACCCTACCTCATCCATGCATCTACCCCTATTGAGATCTACTCCTAAATCAAAGAAAAGATCTTATATTTCTACTACTATTGAGGATCTATCATCCTCTATTGCTTTGGTGCAATTCCGTAAGGTTTTCTCCACCATTTTTGTTGTTGCTCGGAATTGTTGGTGACAATTTGCCGCCGCAACACGGCGTGCTGCTTTAAAACACGGCGGGTTACTTTAAAACACGGCGTGTAGGCGTGCATCTGCTTCAACAGATGTGCCGTCACAACGTTGGGCACGACGTGTCTTTTCTTTGACACGGCATGTT
Organism: Alisma plantago-aquatica; assembly: GCA_963693085.1. Lineage (NCBI taxonomy): Eukaryota > Viridiplantae > Streptophyta > Magnoliopsida > Alismatales > Alismataceae > Alisma > Alisma plantago-aquatica. Next base: position 107,687,231 of record OY856411.1, read on the forward strand.
AAGTGATTCGTCGGTATGAGACACTGCGTGTCCTCCTTTGACACGGCGTGTCACCTGCTTCTGCTAGGGCTTCTGTCAACTGATACAGTCGGTGTGTCCTTTCAGCGACAAGGCGTGTCGCCAGCTTTTGTCAACTGACATGGGGTGTCCTTTTAACAACACGGCGTGTCGCCAGCTTTTGTTGGCGCGACAATTGCTATTGTCTACCTGACATTGTGTCTCCTCATCGACACGGCGTATCCGCTACTACCTGTTGCTACACTTTGGCGTGCTACAATGATTTCATCATATGGCGGAGGTATTTATACATGGCGTGTACCTTCTTTCTCTTACCAACAACAATTATCTTCCCGTTTTTCAGCATTTTTTTACACCCCCCGGTCTTCCGACCCTACATAACCTTTTGTCTACCTCCTCAATACTGGTTCCACCCCCCTTTTTGAACTTATCCATCCTACCGAGTAAGATTCCGATAGAGTATCTTCTCTTTCTACCGAAGTTTACATTCTGGTAGTCTTCCTCTTATTCTTCTTGTGCTAATCGGATCCATTTTGTGCTACCTATTTGTGCTAATCGGATCCATTTTCCCTAATCGGATTCGGGCTGGAGAGAGATGCATTTATTTTTTTGCCCAAATCTACCTAATTGGGTCATTTTGCACCTTGACTCACATTATTGGTTACCTCCTCTACATATTTGCCTATACAACCCTTGTCTCTACAATTGTTTTTGACTCTCCACTCCAACCACTCTCTTGATTCTTTTTGTGGTTGGCGTGAGGGGGAGAATAGAAGATGAAGAGTAGAGGGAAGAGAGGAGAGATGAAAGAAGAGAATTTAGTAAGCTGCTACATGTATTTTCATGCCACTATTACTACTGATATATGGATCCTTCCACTGCTATATAGTGTTCTTTTTGCTTCTATGTGGATCCTTCTTTTGTTATGTGGACTTTTCATGATGGTGTTGTTGCTATATGGACATTTCTGTTGCTATTATTGCTTATTCATCATCTACCTCGACTGCTGCTATGAAGTTACATATTGGGATGTCATTGTTGCTACTTGTGCTATGATTAGCACATGTTACTTGTTGCTTTTTGCTTTTGCACTATCTATTGTCCGTGTTTTCTTTGCACGTTGACTTTCTAATGTGGACCAACACTCTCTGGACTCTGTGGACCAGCACTCTCTGGACTTTGAGGCTTAATATTGTGATGGATACTTTATGAAGAGGGAAGATGATGGAGACTTTTTGTTATTGACTTTACATGGAGTTTTGTCTACATTGCATATTGGAGCTATGTATTTACTTTCTACTTTGTACACTGGTCTGCTATCCACCTACGTCGTTGACTTTTGCTTCTGTGTACCAGCACTCTCTGGCTTGTCCGTGCAAGTATACAGAACGTCAGACTATTAGACTATCAACAGTAATAAACAAATTAAACATACATGGTAATATCATATACAGACTTGACAGTACAAAGTACTAGTCTAGTTGTACATAGTGTACAGACAACAGTAACAAAGTATAGAATAAATGCTAATTACTAAACTTTCTTACACTTTTTGAAATACAACAGCTGGAGAATCATATCTCCCAAAAGTAGTGCTTTCATTTTTCTATAGATTTTGCATGTGATTGGGTCACTCCAACAATACTTATTGAGAAGCGCCCCGAAGCGGTAAAAGCGGACAGAAGTGGTCGCTTCACTCCAAATGCTTCAGAGCCCACTTCAGAGGAAATTACAACAGGACATGTGCTTGGGCGCTTAAGCGGTCGCTTAACCCGCTTTTTAATTCACCGATATTACCCGACTCAGTTCTATCACTGTAATTAATTGTAGTGCATTATGATACCAAGCTTTTCAGCCTATTCAATTAAGTAAACATCCGATCCGGTTACCTGCATAATCACATAAAAGTGCCTATCATGGTGATGAAGCATGAACTCCTAGTGTGAATCTTTTTTATAGGACCTAGTGAGTCTTCATCTTGTGTATTTTTGCTCATTATTCATGTCAAGTTACTCCTAAAACCTAACTAAATTCTATCATAAAAATTACATAGAAGTGCCTATCATGGTGATGAAGCCCTAATGTAATTAATTTTAGTGCATTATAACAGCTTCTCAGTCTATTCAATTAAGTAAATATCTATCTGGTTATCTGCATAATCACATAAAAGTGCCTATCATGGTGATGAAGCATGAAGTCCTAAGTGTGGGTCTTCATCTTGTGTATTTTTGCTCATTTTTCATGTCAAGATACTCATAAAGCCAACTAAATTCTATCGTAAAAATCACAAAGAAGTGCCTATCATGGTGATGAAGCCCCAGTGTGGGTCTTCATCTTCGGGTGATTTTGCTCATTATGATACTCATAATGCATGCTTGTTTTCCCATAATTCTCATTATATGTCAAAAATGCAGTAATGGATGCTTTTTGCATGTTTTATATGTGCTTGGATGCTACTTGAAGGAGAAAGAGGTGACCCCAAGGACTTCACCATGCATGGAGAGCCCAATGAGCCATCAAAAGTTGCGCCAACCTACCCCACGTGTCCAAGATTCACTTAGAAGAAAAGGGACTCCATGATTGAAGAATTAAAAATCAAAGTGTTACAAGACCCCCCTAAGAACAATTGTGGTCCATGCAAAATGACCGCTCCACAAGAGAGCTCCTCCACTCAAAATCCATGTTTCACCAACTCATAGCCACAATGGTCGTTCTACTCAAAATGGTCGTTCTACACTAGAGCGGTTGTGGCAATCCCTTCCTTTTTACCCAAAAACCCTATCATTTAGTCCATTTCCACCACGGCCATTTTCACCAAAGCAGTTGTTCCACATATTAGCCACAACGACCGTTCTACCCACACAACAGTTGTTCCACTTACCCCAGGGCACACTCATCACAACTCCATGTCCAAACCTTATTTCCACCATGATCGTACTACTCCCCACAACTCATTTTGCCTCCCTGGCAGAACGACCATGGTAGGGACAAAAAGGTCATTATGATCCCATACCCAACTACCTCTGCACTTTACCAAAATACCCCCACTAGACCTAGCTAGCCTAGGCCCCTATATAAGCCTTAGTAGTAGCGACTAGGGGTTAAAGCTAGCAACTATCACTCCATTCATTTCACCTCCTAGCATCCACCTACTCCATTTCCACCCCAAAACCCTAGTATATCTAGGGCTTTGACTTCCACCCTACATTCCATCCATTTCACCTTAGAGAAGAGAGGAGCATGCTTCCTGTAGCTGGAGGTGAAGATAGATGAGTCAACTTGAAATCTACATGGTTATTTCTTTTTCTTCCCCTTCTTTCGTATTTTCTTGTACTATGAGTAGCTAATCCCCTCTTAGGGTTGTTTGAGGGATAAATATGTGACTTTGATACCATGTGATGGGAAATATCTGATATCATATGAATAAGAGGCAGTAACATATGTGATCTTCCAACCATCCCATCTATCTGCTTCATTGCTTACATGTTTCCAGCTTCGTAGCTTAGTTCCGCCCAGCGTGCTTTTCCCACAAGCTCGTCTGTCTGCTCCATCTTTTTTAGAGAGAAGAGACAGTGTGTTACATGGCCAATTCATGTTGTCAGCAAACTACCACAGGGCATATGTATTCTCCGGCCAACACCCGTTGTTAATACCATATGAATAAGAGGCAATTAGTTGTGTACTCTTTCCACAACGTCTATCTACTTCATTGCTTACATGTTTCCAATTTTGTTGGTTAGCTTCACCCAACGTGCTTTGCCCATAAGCATGTCTATCTTCTCTGTCTGTTTTAGAGAGAAGAGACAGTGTGTTACATGGCCAATTCATGCTGCCAGCGAACTACCACAGGGCATATATGTTCTCCGGCCATCGCCGTAGCAAAAGACTTCATTCTCAATCACAGTCACATGTATGTACGAAAAAGATAAGAGATACCTAATCGTGTGCTTGATTGTACTTCTATGATACGATGGGGAAAAATTAGGTAGCTAGCCACCCGCAGCATAAAAAATGATTTAGAAATATAAGTACCTAACATACCATTAATCAGGACTACACCAATGAGCATGGACACACTCATATTGGATGTGTTAACACCATTGACTGCAGGCTAGAATAGTGAATGCAAACTCTTTCTGGAAACCTCCTGAGATGTGAGCTATGTCATTCATTGATGTTGAGAGAAGTTGCTTAAACGACGATGTGGCATCCGACATATGCTTCCCCCAATGATGCGAGGAAGTAGCTCCTTTGTCCGTTCAGCATCTGGGTGCGGTGAAAGAAGATGGGTGATTGTGCAAGTCAATCCATCCAACGTTGACAAAAACCAAAGTGTACGAGGCTGAGGACACAAAAAAACGAATGCAACCAGATTATCTGGGCTACTCCATGTCCTACTACATTGATCAGTTCACATGATGGTGTATTAAACACATCTCTAGTGTCCTAGCATGGCACCCAATGGTCTGCACCATGACTAAAGAACCATATGGACGATGGTGTATGAAGTTCAAGGCCATGACATCTGCCCACTGTGCCAAACCACATGTGATAGCCATGAAGTTGGACAAGTAGCGATGTGGACGTCGATGCGGTGAAGGCTTAGGTCAGTTACACCATTTTATCCGCAATGACAACCTGTTGAGGATGAGGTGTATATGTTCATGCTTGGAGTGCTCGCTTGAGTTCACCTGATGCCGCATTGTAGCTGGACAATGAACTCCACCATAGACTTGTGGAGGATGTATGTTATATATATTGAGGTAGAAGTACTTTGGAAAGCTTTGAATGAGCTCTAAAATTACAATTAAATTCTTCTGGGTAGGGGATTTGTTTGTTGCGTCAACTACCAGTAATCAAATTGTTTTAGGTACTACTTGACTTGCACAGGGCGGATGTGGTTTCCATTGATGTAGCCGGTAGGGAGAGTAACATTTATGAGTGTATTAGTGAGTTTATAGTGAGCACCATAGAATTACATCCTATGAGATGCCAATGATCTCCAAATCATGCATAGTTGTGCCGATATAATATCAGGTATTGCGATGGATGGTGGTGCCTAAGAAAATGTGCATGTGCAGATATGGTAGTTGAGTTGCAATGAGTAGTGGTGAGGTAGTTATTGGTGGTGGTCCATTCGGGCAATGATCGATAGTGTAATCAAGGGAGTTGTGTGTACAGTGGTGGCAAGTGTAGTGATGAAGCTATAGCAAACAATGTCATGCATGTACTCTTGGTGAATGATTCTATGGGGTGGTGGTCAATTAATGGATTATATATAGAGATGGTTCCTGAAGCCACTGTGAAAAATAGTGTTGCCTAAGTTTTGAAGCAGTCTGTGTTGGCAGTTCATGTGAGGTGGTGTTTGTGGTGTCATGGAAATGTTGTGAGTGCAATTGCAATGCAAGTAGTTGTGAAGCAAAAATGGGGTGGGAGTAATTATTGCCTGTGGTTGTGTTAGGTGGTGGTCCATAATGTTTCCAAGAATGATAACTAAAAAAATACAAATGGGGAGTTTGAGACATATGAAATATCTTTTATACCGCAGAAAGTGATACAAAATTGTTAACATAAACCTATCTATAGCTAGCATAATATTAATTTATGTTGTTTCCTTTGCAAATGATGTGTAAATACCATGGTGTCCTTTAAGTTGATGGTTATGTAGATCTTTATGTATGTAAATACTATACCTGAATATATGCCTAAATGTCATGATCTTTATGTTGCCAGCTATATATGTAGAATTTTATGTTGCGAGCTATTTTATTTATGTTGTTACATTTCACATATGAGGTACGTTATGTGAATATAAAGAACATTGTTCTGTTAAATAGTGTCTTTGTATATTTTTGTGATATTAGACCAACAACAAATCACAAGAGATATCTTCTCAAATCTTTTATCTCTACTAGACCTTAGTTGGTCCCACCACTTATGATATCACTTTATTTACAAATGTTATATGTATTTTATTTTAGTAATTAACCAATATTTAGATATTATATGGTGTTCTAAATTGATACAATCCAATGAAGTTCAATTTCATATTAACTAAATCTATATATTAGAGATATATTTTTGTCTCTCGCTAACTATGTCAATTGTGCCTCACATGCCTATAGCCTGCCCTATGCTAATATCTATAAAAGAATTTATATTGTCTTTAATGCTATCTTCATGCTTGTTCTCTCTCCCTATCTCTCTTACTCAGGTAGTTGAGCTATGTAACCACTTAAGGTATAGAAGAAAGAGGAAAGAGGAAACTTGATGGGAGAAACTCCTAAGCCCTTAGCTAGTTCTCCTATCTACCCTTCTCTCCCTCTATCCTACTAGCCCTATGTAGGAGATCTAAATAGTTGAGCGTGTCCATCCTTCTACACTTGACAAAGAGCATGTTAGAAACCCAAAATTTAGATAGGGGGTAATAGAAGATGAAACACTCTTCTCGTATACCTCATGCCAACCCTTACCACCGAGTGCACTAGGTGAACCACACTTAAAATATTGGACTAGGGTTGGTCTAGGATTAGGTTCATCTATCCCTAGTCAATCAAGCCTCATAAGGTTTGATAGACAATAGTTTAGGTGCTAGTTCCCCTAAACACACTCTATGCCGCCGACGGCCAACTAGTAGGATAGAGTTCCTAACCTCACCTTCCCATGTTTGGTTTAGTAGCATAGTTATAGGATGTGCGGATGAATATGACCCTAATAGTCTCATACTAGACTAGGGTTGATATAGAATTAGGTTCATCTATTTCCTAGTCAATCAAGCCTCATAAGGTTGGATAAAGATTAGTTTAGGGACTAGTTCTCCTAAACACACTTTATGCCACCAATGGCCAACTAGTGGGATAGAGTTCCTAACCTCATCTTTCCAAGTTTGATTTGGTAGCATTGTTATATGATGCGTGGATGGATATGACCCTAATGCATGGTCGATAGTTTCACACCCCCAAACGGCTCACTCCCTTAAATAATTGTTAAAACCCTTCATTTCTTAGTTGCTTGCTAGCTTAGTTCACTCTCTTGCTTATAGTGGTAATTATTTAGTTAATGGTGAATTGCTTAGCTTAGTCTTAGTTTGCCTCACTTAGATAATTGTCTTGTTTGCATTGCTTAGTCTAGTGTAGTTCATTGCTAGCTTTAGTGTTAAATGCCCTCTTAGTTACTTTTTTTAGTCCTAATAGCTAGGGTTAACTTAGATTTCAATCTTGCTTTCTTTCATTGCAAGCTCCCTCAGTCTAATTTAACTTAGACCAACTTGAAACCATTGAAACCCTAATCTCCGCACTAGGGCCCTTAGAAACACAGCTTAGCTAGTGAGTCTCCTCCATCCTCATGGATCAACCTGACTTGCCTACTCTACTACATCCAAAACCCGAGCGCTTGTGGATATGTGTAATAGAGTGAGCGACTTGGGCTACATATTATAAGTCTAAGGCTTTCGCACATCACATGGATCGTACACTTAAGACATCACTTCGATTTCAATGGTGGTTTTGGGAAGGAAAAAAACTGACTGGTTTTTCTTCTTTGCTTCTTTCTTTATTCCCTCTTTTCTCCTCTAACGAGATTAGCGGATGTGTCGTTGCAGTTGTGTAAGCTTCCACATACACAACCTCTTCTTCTCTTCCTCCCTTCAATCACCTACCCCCGACCTCTTTCCTATATCACCATGTTGTTGATATAGTACTCCTTCCCTCATGCGATGTTGTTGATTGCAGTAACTTAGTGAGGCAAGGAGTTAAGGAGTTGGATAGACAAAGGAGGAGAAAAAAGGAGTGGGAAACAAGAGGTATTGATGATGGCAACTCGCACAGGGGTAGTGGAAGCTGAAGACGCTACTAGAAGAAGAAGAAAGGGAGAAGGGGAAAAGAAAATAACTTGGGGGCTTTTGGGGCTTTGACTGCCCTCAAACAGCCTAAGAAGCAAGCCTAGGATCAAATTGATGCCTCAAGTGTACTATCGGTGGTTATAGAATTGTAGGCAATTTATCATATAATCTCCATAGCATGTGTTAGGTATCAAAAAGTCAAGCCAGTTATATGCATTCGAGTGTCCCGGGCTAATTCACCTTAAGTGTTCATCTAACGATCCATATAAACCCAAAGGCAATTACAACCCATGATTATTTTTAATGTGATGGATTATATGTAGGCAAATTATTGGCTGCTGATACCTAAATAGTGCATGTATTGAAGGGTTTTAGAGGAGGCAGAGAAGCAGCGGAAACAAAAATTTTCTCCCCAAACCCGGAACAAAAGGAATCGCGTCAACATCTATATAATAGGAAAGATGGTTTGTGAATCATACCTTGTCCCGAGGCTTGCTCGGCGACAATACCACGCGCCTTGCGCGGTCTTCAACTCCGGTCTTGGACGGTGTCTGTGCAGCTCCTGGTCGCACCGGGACTGAAGACTCCTCCTCCTACCGGACTGTCGGATGACAGTTGTCCTCCTGAGCGGCAGTGACCTCCCGCCTCTGAAGTAGTCCACACGGACCACCCGGAACTCCACTCTCCTTGTCCCACAAGGAAGTGGAAGGAGTCGCACCCTCCTGTTGACGTACTAGTCGCCAACACACTCTCCTGCTATCGACTGCAACTGCAGTTGTCCTTCCCTTGCTGCACCTCCCTTTGCGGGAAGCACTTGCTCGGGCTCTCTCTCGGTTACCAAAACCAGAGAGAACGGCAACTTTGCAGAGCAATCAACATGCACTGAGTTGTACTCTGAGAAGCCCCCAATACCCCTATATATATAGGCGGGTCATGGGACAGGGTTCTCTGTGCCCGGCAATACGGGACTAAAGCAGGAGTAGAAGGGTTCGGGATTTTCCACAAAAAGCAACCATCTCGCAACCTGAACCGGTCGGTTGGGGACCTGAACCGATCGTTTGGGACCCTTGAACCGATCGGTTCACTCATGAACCGGTCGGTTGGGGTTCCAGGTTGGTTCCCGATTGACTTTCCTTGTTTCTTTCCCAATTGGTATCGAATACCAATATTATTCCCAATCGAATTGGGCAATTGAAACGAAAGGAAAATTCTCACCAATCCTACTTTCCCAAGTTGCTCGATTGCACCAGTTGAACCGATCGGTTCAACACTTGAACCGGTCATTTCACTCTGTGCATGAGCCGATCGGTTCAACAATTGAGCCGACCGGTTCAGCAACCTCAGCCGACCGGTTCATCACATGAACCGATCGGTTGGGAATGCAGATTGTGCAGAATCAGTCAAATGCGATTTCAATCAATCCGATATTCCAATCAATGCGTCCAACACCTTGAACATTATGATATTGAGCTATCGATTAATTGAGTGTTTAATTGAACTACTAAACTCCTTTAGTAATCAATCTAAACATTGCTTGTGGACAAAACTCCTCTTCCAGGTTAAATTTGTTGGCTAAATTGGACATTATGTTAATCCCTTTGTTTTGATAATGACAAACATTTCATTCTTGTGGTTTTAACGTGCTATTTGAGTATTTCAGGAACAAGCATATAAGGTGGTGGATAACAAAGACTTGGAAGAACAATTTGATAAAATCGCTTTATTTTCATGATTGTAATCAAATGTAAATGCTTGTACAAGTATATAATGTACAAGTAATTAGATATCATGTAAATCAAGCGTTTAGATCTTCCCTATCCACTCACAACACTTAGATAGGCCATTCCCCAAGATAGTATCACAATTGCACACACTTAGTAAATGAATACATTGAGTCAGTAATATTCTCGGTCGACAAATCGTCGATCGAGAAAATATCGGTCGACAAAAACTTCGACCGAGAAACTCTCGGTCGAAAAAATCTTCGATCAAGAATAGACCCTACTAGCCGTTAGACCCAGCAGACAAAGTGGTTGGGAGTTGGAAATGAACGTTGTAAACACTTGCTCCAGGAGGTCCCTCGGTCGACAAATCTTCGACCGAGAAAAGTTCTGTCTGCACTTTTCAGGGTCAATTAACTAGCCGTTGCAAATGCAATTAGTGGACACATAACGGCTAGTTAAGCACTTAGAACCCCCTAGAAAGTGTCTAGAACGTCCTTAAGCACTTATAGGTCATTCCTATAAATAGGACATGCCTTAGGACACCTAAATACACCCAAGCTACACTTGTGCTATACTTGAGCTTGAATACACATTGGCAATACTGTTTTGAGCAATAGAGCAATTCCTACATTTGCTATTCATTCCCATTGCTCCCATTTCGTGTCCTATAGGCTAGCATCTCCTTACCACAGCACTTACACTTCTACACTCATTGGTTAGGAGATCGATACGCTTGATATAGGCAAATCAAGCCTTATGCTTCAAAGGATAAGTTGTAATTTCTATTTTCCTTCTTGTTCCTTTTATCCTTTGTATTCTCCTTGCTACTCCTAGGGTTGGAGGCTGCTGATTGGAGAAGGTTCTTCTCGGAGGAGAAGGTGGACTTCAAGCTACTTCAAGAAGGCTATCGCACGGGAAGCTACTTCAAGAAGGCTATTGCAACGGGAAGCTACTTCAGGAGGAAGGCTGCTTCAAGGTGGTGCAATTACTTCTAGGTGAAGGCTGCTTCAAGGTTGGGCGATTACTTCTAGGTGAAGGCTGCTTGAAGGGTTTAGGGAGAGAATTGTAATTTTATGTAAAGTCCTTGCGAGGTAATAAAATTAAATTCTTTCCAAATCCCGGTTGGGTAAGCAACCGGGTAGTGGACTGACAACTTTAGTATTTGCTAAAGTTGGAACCACTCTAAATCCTTGTCCCCTTGTCCAATATTTTGTGGTTGGTTGTTTGAGTTTCAATAATTGTTAAAATTATATTTAAAACTCTATTCACCCCCCCTCTAGTGTTTTTTCAATTGGTATCAGAGCAGGCTTCAAGGAACCCTAACCAGGTCTTGAAGAATGGAGGGTAATGGTGATTACAATCACAACAAAAGGTGTTGCTTGGACAAAACTACAACATGTTGCAATTGGTGCTTAGGAACAAGCCACACAACAACTAGATGCCCATGGAGATCAAAGAAGGAAGATGAGAACAAAGATTGTCTCATTGCTACAACTAGCGAGGAAGAAGAAGAAGAGGTAAGTCTTTTTGATTTATCTAAAGAAGAACTAGTTGCTAGCCTTGAAGAAACACATATTAAATATGTTGAATGCAAGAAGAATTTAAAGAAATCTAATAAAGCAAATGATGAATTACATGCTAAGCTTCTTGCTATTACATCTGAAAACGAAGATCTTAAAAAGATCATTGAAGATCATGATATTGAGATAAAATCTATAGAGGCAAACTGTAATCTACTTTCTTTAGAGAAAAATAATTTGCAAAGTCAAGTGAATGATCTTCAAAAACAACCCATCTTATGCAACCATCTAGATTATGATTCTATTGTCAAAGAAAGAAATTCATTGTCTTCTAATCTAGATCAAGCAAAACTAGATATCAAGAAGAGAATGGAAGAGATTGCCAAGTTACAACAAAAAGTTAGTAATTTGAATAGTAATGGCATTCTTGATAAAATCTTAGATAATCCCTATCATCAAATCGGAAGAAGAGGACTAGGTTACAAGCCTAAAGGGAAATCCTATCAACAACCTAGTTGGAGAAAGTCACAAACACATCAAACTATATATGTACCTAAAGGAACAAATACATTTGTACCAAAGAACAACCTAGAACAAAACCATAGAAAAAGACTTGAGGTTGATTCTATATGTTGCCATTATTGCTTACATCTTGGACACTACTCTTTTTCATGCCCATACAAGAAAAAGGATGTTGAGTTGGTATGGGTTCCAAAACCCCCAAATTGAATTGATTAGACTAAGTTGAGATATGACCGAAGACTTTAAATTGCATATTTTTATGTCTATCTCAACTTAACATAAAGAGATAACAAAATGATTCAAGTAACTAAAATTTCTAATTTGAAAATTTATCTCAATTAAGGTCCTCAAAACTTAAAGATTTGAATATGATTAGTTGATATTTAATCTAAATGTTACTTTGATATTCATATGTTTTATCTCAACTAAAACTGATTTTTAAATTGCATAATTGAATTAAATATAGTCTATATTTTACTTGGAATAAATAAATAGTTCTGAAGATAATACAGAAACCTTGTCGGTCGAGAAATCTTCGACCGAGCAGTCAGTCGGTCGAGAAATCTTCGACCGAACATGTCACTGATTTCAGTCTGTAGTAAAATTGCTGAATAATTTGATTGATCAAGTGGCTATCTATTTGCTGTTAATGACTGTTTTACATGCAAAACAAGTTGAAGATCATTTTTGAATATAAATGATATCATTTCGATTGATCCTTTAAATAAGGTAAAACTGAAAATCATGTTTAGAAATCACTATTTTATAATGTTTTACATGATTTTTTAAAGCATCTCCTGGTCTATCTATATAGAAGTCATGTGTTATGAAATTTAGTTTAAATGATCACAATCACTGTATTTCATGGAATTATCATTATATGCTTCTATTGTTCTATCATTACATCATGGATATGCTTTCACTATTTTATCATTCAGCTCATAAAGATGATGCTATGTTACATAGAACAAATAGATGATGATTATTGTATGCACGGTAAGCAAAATGATTCATTGGTGATTTGTTGCTTAGAAAAAGAACTTTAATTTCTCAATTGGTATCTATAAGAACTTAAGATATTATTCATGCTTTCAAGGATATATGTCTTTTCTTGAAGAATCACATGATTAATATGAAAAGAAATAGGACTTGATTTATGCACTCATAGTAAAGATCAAAGGACGTCATTCATAATAGGTTTTACTTAAAGTATTTTAATTGATATCTCTTTAAGTTACCTGCAAAATTTATACTTCACATGTGAAATCTGCAGATTTTGCCTCTTGGTTAAAATAAAAATTTAGCCAAGGGGCGCTATGGTCGTAGTCAAGGACGACCTAAAATAAGCTTTGACAAAATGCTTATTCGGATATCAATTTATTGACCTTAATCTTAGTATACTTTTGATAAAGGTCAAAATCAAAAATTTAAAATCATTTGTGACCTTAAGAGTCTTAAATTGCTTTAATTGTAAGATTAAAGGGGAGCTCATAAACACAAACTTGACTATTTGATTAAGAAGCTTACAAAAACATTATTTGAAGCTTGTTACGACCTTAGTATTTTTTCTTGGTTATGAAGAAATCTATGAATTTTATAAAAATGATATATCTTGTTCTTAAAGGAACTCTCTAAACAAATCAGGGCTTAACATCCCTCGCATTTGGATGGAGACATTTTTATGTACACTAAGAATTAAAGGATTCTCATTTCATTTTTAGGGCTTAACATCCCTTATAAAATGGGTGAGAAATCATTACATATGCCATGAACCTATCAGGATGTCATATCATTTCAAGGCTTAACATCCTTGCAAATGATTGAGAAACAAATTGTGGCTAAATTAAACAAAAATGATACTAAATCCATTTTCCTAATAGAATATCTATTTAAGGGGGAGCATAGTATAAAATTAAGGGGGAGAAGTAATATCAAATATTCAACTTGGATATCTTTTTGAAATGACAAAGGGGGAGAAAGAATACAAAATCAAAATATAAATGAGTTTCATAATATCTCAGCCAGCACCCACTTGCAATACACAAGAATGGCTACAAAAGGTAAACTTCAGGTATGAAACTCATATGATTTATATTTCCTTATTTTATATTTAGGAAATGTTTGTCATCTTCAAAAAGGGGGAGATTGTTGGCTAAATTGGACATTATGTTAATCCCTTTGTTTTGATAATGACAAACATTTCATTCTTGTGGTTTTAACGTGCTATTTGAGTATTTCAGGAACAAGCATATAAGGTGGTGGATAACAAAGACTTGGAAGAACAATTTGATAAAATCGCTTTATTTTCATGATTGTAATCAAATGTAAATGCTTGTACAAGTATATAATGTACAAGTAATTAGATATCATGTAAATCAAGCGTTTAGATCTTCCCTATCCACTCACAACACTTAGATAGGCCATTCCCCAAGATAGTATCACAATTGCACACACTTAGTAAATGAATACATTGAGTCAGTAATATTCTCGGTCGACAAATCGTCGATCGAGAAAATATCGGTCGACAAAAACTTCGACCGAGAAACTCTCGGTCGAAAAAATCTTCGATCAAGAATAGACCCTACTAGCCGTTAGACCCAGCAGACAAAGTGGTTGGGAGTTGGAAATGAACGTTGTAAACACTTGCTCCAGGAGGTCCCTCGGTCGACAAATCTTCGACCGAGAAAAGTTCTGTCTGCACTTTTCAGGGTCAATTAACTAGCTGTTGCAAATGCAATTAGTGGACACATAACGGCTAGTTAAGCACTTAGAACCCCCTAGAAAGTGTCTAGAACGTCCTTAAGCACTTATAGGTCATTCCTATAAATAGGACATGCCTTAGGACACCTAAATACACCCAAGCTACACTTGTGCTATACTTGAGCTTGAGTACACATTGGCAATACTGTTTTGAGCAATAGAGCAATTCCTACATTTGCTATTCATTCTCATTGCTCCCATTTCGTGTCCTATAGGATAGCATCTCCTTACCACAGCACTTACACTTCTACACTCATTGGTTAGGAGATCGATACGCTTGATATAGGCAAATCAAGCCTTGTGCTTCAAAGGATAAGTTGTAATTTCTATTTTCCTTCTTGTTCCTTTTATCCTTTGTATTCTCCTTGCTACTCCTAGGGTTGGAGGCTGCTGATTGGAGAAGGTTCTTCTCGGAGGAGAAGGTGGACTTCAAGCTACTTCAAGAAGGCTATCGCATGGGAAGCTACTTCAAGAAGGCTATTGCAACGGGAAGCTACTTCAGGAGGAAGGTTGCTTCAAGGTGGTGCAATTACTTCTAGGTGAAGGCTGCTTCAAGGTTGGGCGATTACTTCTAGGTGAAGGCTGCTTGAAGGGTTTAGGGAGAGAATTGTAATTTTATGTAAAGTCCTTGCGAGGTAATAAAATTAAATTCTTTCCAAATCCCGGTTGGGTAAGCAACCGGGTAGTGGATTGACAACTTTAGTATTTGCTAAAGTTGGAACCACTCTAAATCCTTGTCCCCTTGTCCAATATTTTGTGGTTGGTTGTTTGAGTTTCAATAATTGTTAAAATTATATTTAAAACTCTATTCACCCCCGCCTCTAGTGTTTTTTCAAAATCCTATGTGTGTGACCCTGCAGGTCCATTTCACGTTGGCAGTGAAAGTCCATAACATTTATGACTTCACAAGCAAAGAGTGGTGTCTAGTCACACATCATTGCTACCCAAGTGAAAGTAGAAAGTTAGAGAACAACTTTCATCCTACAATCCGTGAGAGGTGTTACAGTGAATGTATAATTCCTTTGTCACTGATATCCAGAATGAACTCGAGGCATGGAACAGTCATCCTGTCAATGTTCATTCATTTCCTTGATCTCAGAGTAGACCGAGTGAGATGTGTATGACATCAATATCACATATTGATTCACACGTGCATGTGCATGCCTTTCTCAATCCTACTCATCAAGTGGCCAAGGATATCAAACTCCCTCAGGAGGGACAAATCCCATATCTATCACTCACCCCTCAAAAGCCCCATGTGTCAAAGCCACCCAATCATCACCTTTATAACAACCCATGTTTCAGGACTGCGTTTGATGATGTCAAAGTGTACCCAACGACATGTGTTGAGTGTAGTGATTTCAGGTCTAAGAATCACACTCACCACCATCACTGTGAGAGCTGACTGTGACTACCAAGTCATGGTTCCATGTGTCACTCTCACGGTGGGTCTGTCCGGTACCTTGTTCTCTAACAAGTACCTATGTGCTTGGTTTGATATCACCATATCATGACTAATGAGATTCTGTCATCAACCAACACACAATCTAGTCTTTAGTGTTATTGATGTCTATGGTTATTTCCACAATAACAACCGACTAGGGACTAAACAAGAAAGAATACTCTTAGCATCTGTATGATCTCATCGTTTAGGTCCTCAACCCAAAAGCATACGTCATTGAGTAAAACAATCTTTAGACATCTATCATGTTACACCATCATCTCAGAAACAGTTTAAACATATAGATTGGAAATTGCCTTTATTATTATTCAAATCATTTACAAAGTATCCCATTACAATCATCATATGACTTGCTCTATGGGCATACATACCAACAGACTCCCACTTGCACTTAGAGCCAGTCACCAAGGAAACGCAGTCCTTGTGACCTAGCATGACCATCATGCTTCTGCTGAGAAAGGGCCTTAGTCAGTGGATCAGCTATGTTGTCTTCAGTTGGTACTTTGCAAATCTTCACATCTCCTCGCTGTACGATCTCTCGTATGAGATGGAAGCGCCGCAGTATGTGCTTGGACCGCTGATGTGATCTGGGCTCCTTAGCTTGTGCAATAGCTCCATTATTGTCACAATAAAGCTCAATTGCATCACAGCTACTGGGAACTACACCAAATTCAGAAATGAACTTCCTGATCCACACAGCCTCCTTTGCTGCATGCGAAGCAGCAATATACTCGGCCTCTGTAGTAGAATCGGCAACTGTTTCTTGCTTGGAACTCTTCCAGCTCACAGCTCCATTATTAAGGCGAAACACAAATCCTGACTGCGATCTGTAATCATCTTTATCGGTTTGGAAGCTTGCATCGGTGTAACCCTTTACAACCAACTCTTCCTCGCCGCCGTACACAAGAAACTGATCCTTAGTCCTTCGCAAGTACTTGAGGATGTTCTTCACGGCTGTCCAGTGAGCATCCCCGGGATCTGACTGGTACCTGCTCGTCATGCTGAGAGCATACGAGACATCTGGGCGTGTGCACAACATAGCGTACATGATGGATCCGATGGCTGATGCATATGGGATCCCATTCATACGCTCCCTCTCTTCACAAGATTGGGGACATTGAGCTCTAGAGACGGTAACTCCATGTAGCATAGGGACGTTGCCTCTCTTTGAGTTCTCCATGCTGAACCGCTTCAGCACCTTGTTAATGTACGTGCTCTGACTTAGTCCGAGAAGCCTTCTAGATCTATCTCTATAGATCTTAATTCCTAGAATATAGGATGCTTCTCCTAAGTCCTTCATTGAGAAAGTTTTCCCAAGCCAAGTCTTTACCTTCTCTAAGGCTAAGACATCATTCCCCATCAAAAGTATGTCATCCACATACAATATGAGAAATGTGGTCGAGCTCCCACTAACCTTCTTGTACACACAAGGTTCATCTTCATTTTGAATAAAGCCAAACACTTTGACTTCTTCATCAAATCGAAGATTCCAACTCCGAGATGCTTGCTTCAATCCATAGATTGACCTTTGCAGTTTACAGACTTTATTGGCATTCTTTGGATCTACAAAACCTTCAGGCTGTGTCATGTACACATCCTCATGAATATTCCCGTTAAGGAATGCGGTTTTAACATCCAACTGCCAAATCTCATAGTCATAATAAGCTGCAATAGCAAGCATGATCCTGATGGACTTAATCATGGCAACTGGAGAAAAGGTTTCGTCATAGTCAACACCTTAAATTTGTCGAAAACCCTTCGCAACCAGTCTGCCTTTATAAGTTTGCACATTGCCATCCATGTCAGTCTTTTTCTTAAAGACCCACTTGCACCCTATGGGTTTTACCCCTTCGGGTGGTTCCACCAAAGTCCATACTTTGTTGGAGTACATGGATTCCATCTCGGATCTCATGGCTTCAAGCCATTTCTCAGAATCTGGTCCCTCCATAGCCTCTACGTAGGTAGTTGGATCATCATCTATGATCAACTCTCCACCTTCCTGAGTTACAAGGTATCCAAACCTCTCAGGTTCAAGGCGAGCCCTACTAGATCTACGAGGTCCTTGTGTTACCTGAGGAGACTGAGATTCCACAACACCTTGTGAATCTACATTTTCCTCTGGTACATCTACCGGTTCAACGTTCTCTTGTTGGGCTTGAACCTCTTCAAGCTCTATATTCCTCCCACTGTTTCCTTTGGAAATAAATTCCTTCTCTAGGAACACAGCATCCCTGGCAACAAACACTTTGTTGTCAGTAGGGTGGTATAGATAGTATCCCTTGGTTTCCTTGGGATATCCAACAAAGTAACATTTATCAGATTTGGATCCAAGCTTATCAGGAAACATTTTCTTGACGTAAGCCCCACAACCCCAAATCTTCATAAAAGACAAATTGGGACGCTTCCCAGTCCATATCTCATATGGTGTCTTTTGAACCGATTTAGATGGTACACGGTTAAGTGTAAACGCGGCGGTTTCAAGAGCATAACCCCAGAAAGAAATTGGAAGATAAGCAAAACTCATCATAGATCGCACTATATCTAACAATGTGCGATTCCTTCTTTCAGACACACCATTATGCTGTGGTGTTCCAGGCGGAGTCCATTGTGATACAATACCACGGGCTCGCAGAAGGTCCTCAAACTCCTGGCTCAAGTATTCTCCACCTCGATCGGAACGAAGTGCCTTAATACTCTTGCCAAGCTGGTTCTGTACTTCATTCATGAAATCCTTGAACCTTTCAAGGGTTTCTGACTTATGTTTCATCAGGTACACATAGCCATACCTACTGAAGTCATCAGTAAAGGTAATGAAGTACTGATACCCACCTCTGGCATTAGTTCTAAAAGGCCCACATACATCAGTATGTATGAGTCCTAATAGATCACTAGCTCTCTCACCTTTACCTGAAAAGGGAGTCTTGGTCATCTTGCCCAACAAACAAGATTCACATGTCTCTATTGATTCATAATCAAAAGAGTCTAGATATCCATCTTTATGGAGTCTAGAAATGCGCTTCTCATTTATGTGCCCTAGACGACAATGCCAGAGATATGTTTTGTTTGAGTCGTTGAGTTTTTGCCTTTTGGTGTTTACGTTGTATACACTTGTCTCCAAGTCTATCAAGTATAGACCATAAGACATAGGGGCACTGCCATAAAAGATCCCATCTTTAGAAATGGAACACTTTCCATTCTTAATAAGAAATTCAAATCCATCTTTGTCCAAACAAGAGACGGAAATGATATTCCTATTTATGGCAGGTACATAATAGCAGTTCTTCAACTCTATTATTAGCCCACTAGGTAGAGTTAACTCATAGGTTCCTACGGCACTGGCGGCAACTCTTGCCCCATTGGCAACACGTAGTTCAACCTCACCTTTCCCCAAAGGCCTACTTCTCTTAAGATCTTTCACATTTGAACAAATGTGAGATCCGCATCCGGTATCAAGTACCCATGACGACGAAGTAGTAAAGTTAATCTCTATCACGTATACACCAGAAGTAGAGATCTCTATCTCCGACTTCTTCTTCCATTGTTCCTTCCATCCTCTCCATGTAGAAGAAATTGGTTTGGCGAGATAACACTTCTCTCCCTTACCTACTTTCTTCTTCACCAACGCATTAAGCGTACATAGAGTGGATTCTAAGGCTCCTGGTATATCTGGATTGTGCAGAACACTTCTCACAGTCCTCAACCAGTTATGGAATTTATTCTCAATTAATTTGCCCATTTTAAAAGATGATTCTTTTGCCATTCTACAAGAGAAAATTTGCATTTGTCAAAACCTTTTTGATTTGATTTGAATAAATTTTGACGATAGTTAATTAGGCCTTTAATTAATTACCGCTCCCACTATTTTGACTCAAATTGATAGCCCTCACCATCAATTCGGAAGATTGCAGCGTACAATCTTCTAGTGGGTCAAGATCCTAGAATCCTCTAAGCCATGGACCAGCTTTGGCTGTCACCCACAACTCAGATCTTCCGGGTAGGCAACTCTTGCCAATTGCATCATATGCAACTCTTGATGAATGAACATGCACAACACCTTGCCATGAACATTCCGTGCCTCTGGGCTTAGACGCTCTAAGAATCACCAGTTAAGTCTAACCCAAAAGCCGACACGGTAAACATGCACCCTGCTTTGGCAGAACCTACATGTCGACCCTTCACACTTCCACAAGATAGACGACGCACCACGCTTTGGCGTAACCTACGCTTGGTCGATCAAGTTTGCCATGTGTGTCGCTAATGGAAGGCATATAAGACTTAATATTTAATGAGGGATTTGGTTTTTATACACATATACATATCCAATCACCACAATATATAGTACGTATCATATACATGCTATATCCCACAGAAAACATGCATAAACGATAAAAAAAGCAATGATTATGGCCATCCTATTTGTGATTCCTCGAGCCAAGAGGAATCACGGTCATCTAGGTCTACATCACATGCAACCTGTACAAGATGATATCTGTGCTTGCCTTTCTGGGTTTGATCAGCTCATCTCCATGATTGATCGGCTCGCCATCAGGTAGGTTGTTCGGGTGCCACCAGCCGATCGACTGGCGCCTCCAGCCGATCGGTCCACCGGTCATCGTGCATCTCCTCAGGTCGCCACATGCTCATCTCGTTCCTCGAACCGGCCGTCTGGATCACCGACCGATCGGTTCACTCCTTGAACCGATCGTCTTCAGGTTGTCCGCCGTTCTTTGACATAACATGAAATAAAATCTATCATATTTACAATTGAATTGCGAAACCCCGAGTTACATTCGGGGGAGCAAAGGTAGGAAAGAATTCTCAAATTATTTCGAGTTACATCAGGAATATGAGAAAGGGAATCGGTGCGCAGACCGAGATGCAAGCAACCACACAAACAACCATACACAGATATAGGGGTTTATAGGCCATAATCATGCTACACATCCACCACAAAACTCGTTTAAGGGCGACGCGTATCGAGTGCATTAATATTACATATCATATATGTATATTAGGGATTTGTGGATTGGACATGTATAAAGCCGATATTATTCGCATCGCATGCAATAAATAAAGGCGACAAACCAAAATCGATCACATCGATAATCCTAAAATATAGAGCGGTTGACGTGGCTCTGATACCACTGAAGGGTTTTAGAGGAGGCAGAGAAGCAGCGGAAACAAAAATTTTCTCCCCAAACCCGAAACAAAAGGAATCGCGTCAACATCTATATAATAGGAAAGATGGTTTGTGAATCATACCTTGTCCCGAGGCTTGCTCGGCGACAATACCACGCGCCTTGCGCGGTCTTCAACTCCGGTCTTGGAAGGTGTCTGTGCAGCTCCTGGTCGCACCGGGACTGAAGACTCCTCCTACCGGACTGTCGGATGACAGTTGTCCTCCTGAGCGGCAGTGACCTCCCGCCTCTGAAGTAGTCCACACGGACCACCCGGAACTCCACTCTCCTTGTCCCACAAGGAAGTGGAAGGAGTCGCACCCTCCTGTTGACGTACTAGTCGCCAACACACTCTCCTGCTATCGACTGCAACTGCAGTTGTCCTTCCCTTGCTGCACCTCCCTTTGCGGGAAGCACTTACTCGGGCTCTCTCTCGGTTACCAAAACCAGAGAGAACGACAACTTTGCAGAGCAATCAACATGCACTGAGTTGTACTCTGAGAAGCCCCCAATACCCCTATATATATAGGCGGGTCATGGGACAGGGTTCTCTGTGCCCGGCAATACGGGACTAAAGCAGGAGTAGAAGGGTTCGGGATTTTCCACAAAAAGCAACCATCTCGCAACCTGAACCGATCGGTTCACAAGTGAACCGGTCGGTTGGGGACCTGAACCGATCGTTTGGGACCCTTGAACCGATCGGTTCACTCATGAACCGGTCGGTTGGGGTTCCAGGTTGGTTCCCGATTGACTTTCCTTGTTTCTTTCCCAATTGGTATCGAATACCAATATTATTCCCAATCGAATTGGGCAATTGAAACGAAAGGAAAATTCTCACCAATCCTACTTTCCCAAGTTGCTCGATTGCACCAGTTGAACCGATCGGTTCAACACTTGAACCGGTCGTTTCACTCTGTGCATGAGCCGATCGGTTCAACAATTGAGCCGACCGGTTCAGCAACCTCAGCCGACCGGTTCATCACATGAACCGATCGGTTGGGAATGCAGATTGTGCAGAATCAGTCAAATGCGATTTCAATCAATCCGATATTCCAATCAATGCGTCCAACACCTTGAACATTATGATATTGAGCTATCGATTAATTGAGTGTTTAATTGAACTACTAAACTCCTTTAGTAATCAATCTAAACATTGTTTGTGGACAAAACTCCTCTTCCAGGTTAAATCCTATGTGTGTGACCCTGCAGGTCCATTTCACGTTGGCAGTGAAATTCCATAACATTTATGACTTCACAAGCAAAGAGTGGTGTCTAGTCACACATCATTGCTACCCAAGTGAAAGTAGAAAGTTAGAGAACAACTTTCATCCTACAATCCGTGAGTGGTGTTACAGTGAATGTATAATTCCTTTGTCACTGATATCCAGAATGAACTCGAGGCATGGAACAGTCATCCTGTCAATGTTCATTCATTTCCTTGATCTCAGAGTAGACCGAGTGAGATGTGTATGACATCAATATCACATATTGATTCACACGTGCATGCGCATGCCTTTCTCAATCCTACTCATCAAGTGGCCAAGGATATCAAACTCCCTCAGGAGGGACAAATCCCATATCTATCACTCACCCCTCAAAAGCCCCATGTGTCAAAGCCACCCAATCATCACCTTTATAACAACCCATGTTTCAGGACTGCGTTTGATGATGTCAAAGTGTACCCAACGACATGTGTTGAGTGTAGTGATTTCAGGTCTAAGAATCACACTCACCACCATCACTGTGAGAGCTGACTGTGACTACCAAGTCATGGTTCCATGTGTCACTCTCACGGTGGGTCTGTCTGGTACCTTGTTCTCTAACAAGTACCTATGTGCTTGGTTTGATATCACCATATCATGACTAATGAGATTCTGTCATCAACCAACACACAATCTAGTCTTTAGTGTTATTGATGTCTATGGTTATTTCCACAATAACAACCGACTAGGGACTAAACAAGAAAGAATACTCTTAGCATTCGTATGATCTCATCGTTTAGGTCCTCAACCCAAAAGCATACGTCATTGAGTAAAACAATCTTTAGACATCTATCATGTTACACCATCATCTCAGAAACAGTTTAAACATATAGATTGGAAATTGCCTTTATTATTATTCAAATCATTTACAAAGTATCCCATTACAATCATCATATGACTTGCTCTATGGGCATACATACCAACATGTATAACATAGCATTGATATTTAACAATGAAATGTATTGATGGTACACAATCAGAACAAGTCAGCTTTGTGTTCACATATACGGTAATTTCAAAGTTTCCAGACAAATTCCCATTCTGTACTTATAGAAAATAATATTGTTGCTAGTGCAGTTGCAACTCATTGTCGCTTCTAAACAGTTTTGCTTATACACAGTTTGGATGGGAAGCACTACCATGATGTTCACAATATTTTATTATGAGTGTTTAATTAAAAATGGGCTAAGCATTTCAATGTTCGGGAATCCATAAATTTTTGCTTGCATATTTATTTTACCTCGAGATGGTGGTCTATAAGGAAGAAACGAAACTGGAGCCAACAAGGAAAAAGATTGTGCCCCAAAATCAGAAAGACATAAAAAGTGAAACAAATACCTCGAGATGGTGGTCTATAAGGAAGAAAAGAAACTGGAGCCAACAAGGAAAAAGATTGTGCCCCAAAATCAGAAAGACATAAAAAGTGAAACAAAGGGATTGGGTAAAGGTCAATTACAACATTTGAAGGTGCCCAGCGCCCTGGAATCTCCAACATCAGTATTGTGAAAGGCTTTTTCAAAATATGCCTTCAAGAGCGAGAAAAACGTGATAAAACAACAAGAAAGAAGATAGTTTCCAACCGTCAGGCTTATAAAGGTGTCTGAGGCGTTTACATAATAGCCCTATGGTTTGTGTTTCCTCAACTGTCTAAACTAAAGGATTCTCCACATGATCCATCTTTGTTAATAAAAGAGGATTAGGTGAACTGAAACAGGAACATGATTAGATGGAAACCAAAACGACAGAGAAAGCTGCAACCCTGCTCGTCACCTCATCATAGGTTTATTTGCAGATTCCTGACAAAAAACTCTCGTAGGAAGTTGATGGAGGTGTGCCCCACCCCCAACTGCCCAAATCTAAGGCGAGTAATACTCGTGCTTACCAATCACATGAGGTTGATAATGTCTGATATGGTGGTCTATACATATCCAAGGGTGGATGAATTCATAAATATAAAGGCTAGGTCCAACTCAAATTATCCATAAAAGTATTGAGTTAACGTTCCAAGTTTACTTAGAGATTTCATTGGTTGACTCCTGTTGGGTAGGCTAGTTTGGTCTCGTGGATTGACAAAAATCCGAGATAAACTGGAAGATAATCACCTATGACGAAGTCTGTGTTCGGGTTGGAAACGTGGCCGACCCATGTTGGGGTGAGCAGTTTTCTAAGGACAGTAGAAGGATAATCCTAGATAAGCCCGTCATTCAATAAGGAAAAGATGGCCAACCCTGGTAGTGCGCCTAAAAATAAAGATAATTCCAGTCCGAGAAGAGTCCTGAAATCACCAGCATTTTGATCCAGAACAATTCGGTCCAGTCAGGTTGGGTCAATCACAAAAACTAGTCTATCCTCAAAATGAGGATCTCCGAACCACTAGTATTGCTAAATAAATCAAATCTGGTTGAACTGGTCGAGTTAACCGGGTTGGTCAAGGCTGGATCAATAGAACTTTCCCCTATTGAAATTCGTGCGAGTGGTTGTCAAGGCGGCCAGATGGTGGCTTGGCCTGGCTGGGCACCTATACCGCCTAAGAACATGGCCTATTATGAATTCATGTGTTTTTTCATATATATGATATATAACATATATTACATAAATAAGGTATTTAATTTATATATTTAATGTTTTATATCTTAAACTGTCATAAAAACATTTATAAATGTCAAAGATCATATTAAAAGACACATAAATGTGTTGTTACTATATAGTATATAACATTTATTACATAAAGAAGGTAATTTGTGTATATGTTAATGTTTATACGTTAGATTGTCATGTAAGAATAAAGTAGAATCCTAAAAACGCATGAAACCATTTATAGATGTCAAATATCATATTAAAAGACATACAAAATAAAATACAAACAGGAAAAAAAAATTATCCAGGTGCTCCCGGGCAGTCCAAGGCAGTCACCCGTGCGCCCAGTTTTGATTTTAATTAAGTGGCTACCTACGCAGGCCCCCTTGGGCACCTAGCAGATGCCTCAACTTCGGATCTAGGAAGGATTAAATTTTACCTTAAATTATGCTTTTCTAACTAAGAGTATTCAATGATACAAATTGGATAAAGAGGATCAATCAAATCTGGACAAGGCAAACATGGAACCAAAACTAGGCTGCTGTCAACACAGTTCTAAGGCGAAAAACAAAACCAGATAAAGGGGATTAATTTTTCCAATAATGTGCTAGCTTGAGAGAAATGTTTGTTTCATACAATAATGCTAGCTCTCATCTCCAATGATTAAAATAAATAAAAAACCATTAACCGTGACTAATGTTTCGTTTCCTATTAATCGTACAATCTTAAGTTTAGATTTGGTATGTGAATGGCTAGTAGGTGGGGCTCTCCTGGCTTTGTGCCTTTGTGGTAGGTGGTGTCTGGCGTTGTATCCTCCTGCAAGGGGTAAGAATCCATATTCTTGGGTTTGTCCCTCGCTGCTATGTGCCTATATAGGATTTCCGGCATGTCATTCCTGATCAGCAAGTCCCAAGACATGGCCTGGGAGGTGTCTTCCGTCATTAGACTAAATAGGAATTGTTAGCTATTCCTAATAGAGGCACCAATCTGACAAAATAATGGAAGACATGCCCCTAGCTTGTATAAAAAAATAGCGTTAAGCGCCTGGTACATCCATGCATGTGTTTATACAAAATCATATGCGAAATTGAAACAAAACAGGGCACTTAGTCTCTTTCTGTGGTTCAGCAATGAACCACAAGCATATTCACTTGTTTACAGTTTATAAATAGCCTCAACCATTTGGACAGATTCGAAGGATATAGGCATTTTCAGTTAAAACTAATATGAAGCAATACAAAATTCTTCCGCTCAGCGACAAAAACAACTGTGGTAATTACCATTTATAATGCCAAATTATAAGGTGGAGATAGCTTAAGCAAGAAATATACATTGAAAAAAAGTGTTACTAGAGAGTTCTACTTCTTTCATAAATTATATGCAATAATCCTTCAGCCTTGATAAAATAAGCACAAAGCATATGTTACTTACTGCGTGCATATCCAGTCTCCTCTCTTCATTTCCACATTTTGAATTTGACTGGCCTCCAACTTTGAAATGCGAGGCGGCTTATCGGCTTTAGGTTGCAGAGTCATGGCTTTTAATACATCAGGGTCTGGCTTGGTATCACTTAGCTTGACGAGCTCTAACAAAAGCTTTCTTGCCGATTCTTTAACAGAGTCTGTGATTCCCGGCCCTTCCTCATTGTTTTCAGACGACTCTGCTGCAGCATACTGCAACAAAAGACGCACAATATCCACAGTCCTGGCTCCTTCATCCGAATTGGCTTCCACATTAGCTCGGTCACAAGTGTCTCGTAGATTGCAAGTACTACAAACCTGAACGAAATTAGCTGATGCTGCTTAGAAAGGGGGCGGGGGAGGAACAAAGATGATGTTTTATATATGAGAGGTTGTCAAAATGGCTAACTTAATGTTTCTACCAAAAAGAATGGTGAGATCAATGTTGGAACCTCAACTGGTATCAGTAGTATACTAAGGAAACTTACATCTGCTTCATTTATATTCAAGTACGCTCTTAATCGTTTAGCTGAGTTGACGGATTTCCGAAGCAGATTAGGACATCCACAATCGACAACAACTTTGATATGTGGTTTGGAAAGAGATCTGCATGTGATGAAATAGAAGGTAAGAAAGTAGAAACCATGCAGAATGAACTGTAAATTAAACAGGAAGGATGAATTGCGTTTCGTTATATAGCCAACATACCATCCAGTAGCTTTGTGGATGCAATTGTCAAAAACAAAACATGTATATACCGGGAAACAAAACAAACTTTCTCCGGCCTTACCCCAGAATGTCGGGGCGTTCTCGGGCAAACTCCAAGCACGCAATTTTCACTCGGCTATAGTACTTTGACGAATCCAAAGAGCCGCCCGGGGCTTTGCCAGTTGCAGATGCCTCGGCCGAAGAAGCCTGGTCGAGGTACCCTTTCCCCCTTAGCTTCTCTAGGAACTCTTCCCATTCGTGCCAAGGGTGGATTACAGGAGGAGGAGGGGCCTCTGCGACATCACCCGCGTAGGCAGAGGCAGTGCAGAAGAAAACAGGTGACGAGGACAGCGGGCGATGGGAGACGGTTTGAAGAAGCGAGATGTTGGAAAAGGCAGCCTGAGAAGGCAAGTGCAGGGTAATCAGGGTCCGGCGGCAGTTTCGGAGGAGAAGGAAAGAGGAGATCCTGTGCAGGAACTTGAGGTTTCCTGCTGCTATGGCCATGGCAGCGGTATTGGATTTTGGTTGAGGAGTTCCCTATCTATCTACCCATAAACCCCTTACCTGCCTAGCTGCCTCCTTATACCCTGGTTCGGTAAGCCGCTGCCGAGGGTGTTAAAACTAGTCCTTGTCCGTTTAACTTTGATCAAAATAGTTCTTAAACATGTTTTCCTTTTTGGTTCAGTCTTGAACTATACTACAATTAGATCTATCTACTTGCGGGTGGTGATTATTGTACTTGTTTAGGTAAAGTTTAGGGATTTCACCCCTAGTGAATTTGTCAGTGCGGTAAAAGCCACATTAGCCATCTCCACCAAACTCTAATTTGACTGATAGTCAAAATGACCTAATTTAAATTTTCTAGCCATTGTGTTGAACTGATACATTTCTCTATACCAATAATAGAACCACATTACAACCAGTTGATGGACATGCCTCACCTAAGCTGAGTAATATACCTAGATGGTGTCCAACTAGTAATTGGTTATTGACCCATGATCAAGAAACCAATTGTCATCTATACAATTCCAACTTATGTTTAAAAACATCTCTAATGACTAGATGGTACATGATATAAAGGTTGATACACTATGGCATGTTTGTATGAAAATGTCTATACTACGAGAAAAAGACAACTTATGTCGTCCATGAAAGTTAAGAATGTCAAAACTTCAAGTATGGATTAGCACTAAGTAGAAAAGACTGATCGAGTTTGTGATAGTCACACTTCAAACATACCTAGATTTAAATACAGATCCAATATCAACCCAATTTGTTAAATTTGTAAATCCAAGCCATGCCCATTTGTTAAGTTTGAACCTAAAATCACTTCAAATTCCATATTTTGATTGGGTTATAGTTAGGTGTGTCAAAATCTACATAGGTTAACATTTTTAGTAGTCAAATTCAGAACTAACCGGGACCAAGATTTTTCCAACTAAATCTAAATTTTGGTCTATCTGATTGAAACGCAAAATCGACTCAGATCAAATTTGTTTATCTTAACCCAAAGTCGACCTGGTAAACTAGAATTTAAACAATTTTTTTAGCCCAAGGGCATTATACTCAGAACTATGGATATATTTTAACAATCATAGTTGGAGTATTATGTTTTAGTTCTTTCTTTTTATTGGTGAAAATCCTTCAATCAAAACGACAAGTGTCATCATTTTTCTTTTGTTTTCCTTTGTTTCAACTTTTATTTTGACAGTTGATAAAATAGTTATTGATTTTATTGACTCTATCACAGCTACTTGACATTGTATTGCTTTGTTGCCCCACTTCTTTTAGTGTAGTGTTAGTTGCATTTTTGACTTTCAACAATCAAACTTCCTTTTTTACCAACAATAGTTTTTTTCCTTCTATGATTTCTTTCTACCATTACCAAATCATCTATATGGCATTTGTTCTATCTATTTTTTTCACATTTGAGACTGTGATTATGGTTTTTATCATATACTTTGTAAGAAAATAATGTTATTCTTTTTTGTACATTTCAAGATCACTTTTAAAAGTTTGTGTGACATTTTGCATCATTGATTTTTTTTTGCTACTTGTATGTGTGCCTCATCCGCTATAGAATTCTGGCTCCACCACAACTGTGTACATTAAAATTGAAATACAGTTTGACTGAAGGACATCTTGTTCGAGTAAAGTTTAAGGATCAGTTAAAACATAATTGGGTTCATAAATTCATTTTTGACACAATATGATGTCTCTATTGTATGAGGATGCTCTAGACGTTACTTGTTGATTCCCTAGGCTAAATCTGATCGATTTTGATATATACATATATTCGATATATACATGTATATATTTTCCTATGTCTCTCTCTCTCTCTCTCTCTCTCTCTCTCTCTATATATATATATATATATATATATATATATATATATATATATATATATATATATATATATATATGTATGACCATATTTGATCACTTTGGCACACACTTGAGCAATATAATACATTTAGAAAATGTTATAATGATATTGTTCCTTAATGATATGTAGTTGTGACATATCAAAACCTAAAAATATTTGTTAACACTTTCCTTCTTATTCTTTTTTCTTATAAGATTGATTTTAATTTTCATCAATTTGAATCATGTGGTAATACATGTCTTTGTACTCGGTATGGTATAAAATGTATATGTCACTAAACACATATTAACTTATTTTGGACAATAGTATATGAATGTATGCAAATAATTATAAATTATTAGAACTTGTCTAAATCATCTAGGTAGACAATAATCCAGTAATGTGAAATTTTGAATAATTACATTTACTTCACAATATATAACATACTTAATTGTACTAAATACACTGACTATTAGCTTAACTTAGAAGATATAACTCTTTTACGAACCTTAATTTACAACTAGAATGATCTTTTTGCTCCTAGAATAATTAGGTGTCATAAATAATAAAAAAACAAAGTACTATATTATTTATTTTAAATAATGTCTAATATAATCTCTCTCCAATTTTGGTGGCCAAAGCTTTGTAAATAAATACGAACTATATAAAAAATCATACACTTCCTTTAAATCACGACGTTAAAAATCATTAACTATTAAAATTTCTTGGAAATATTTCATATGGGTAATGTAAGGAGTGGGACCCGAGAGGGGTCCACCCCATTATTAATTTAAGAAAACAAAACATACAACCCCATTCATTCACAAACACATAATAGAAATTCTCAATAAAGGGTTGTATAATATTTTCCCAAACATATTCATAGAGAACATAATATTATAGTAGTGGAACGGTAAATCTAACTATTATAAGAATTGTATCCAAGTTCAAAAAACAGGCGACAAGGAGCATCTAACAAGACATGAAATCTACGCTAGTAGGATTAGTTGCAGCGAGAAATCTATTCATCTCAAAAGTCTTCTTGAACTAGTCTTTGGAGACGCCTCCTACTTTCTAGTCCTTGGATTGTGCAACCTCTGGGTGAGTTGAAAACAACACCCAAAAGAATAAATAAACAAATAAAGGAAAGGACATCATCAAAAACTGAGAATGTGTAGAGTAAAATAGTCGAGGATTATTGAAGTCAAGGGGAAGTCAATTAAAGATATTTCAATAAAGGGACATCCAAATGGGGAAAATATCAAAATATTTAGCAGAATAAATATATGAGGCATTTTTTAACAAGGATATGAATGACTCAAAGGGATTATTGCCATATAATTCTATATTAATATTATGACAGAGAATAATAATTTCATGGTGAACATATCATAGACTAGAATATACTAACAAGTAGGGTAGGAACCCATATATTCCATATCAAAATGTAGAAGAAATAAAATCTAAGAGCCAAACAAATATAGGATTTTTATAGAAGGGTAATACCTCAGTGTATGATAAGGGAATAAAATCCAGTCTCTAATATCATATGTGATAGAGGAATAAGACCCAACGCATGGAAGGGGAAATAAAACAAAATACCTATAAATATTACAAGTAGGAGTGGAATAAAACATAGTGCCTATATGGTTTCACTACTTCTAGTTATGACTACTCAACCACATATGCAAATAGGACTGGAAAGATAAAGTATAGTTATTTTCATGCAAGAGATGAGAACACCAATTTGTCATAAAGTGGGGTAAGAGGACCCAAATAAATAGAAAGATTAGGTCTAAATACCATTAGTGTTATATTCACATATCGTCAGTAATAATTCAATAAGATATTCACCAAGAAGAGCACTTTCACAAGACGATAAGAAAATTCACAATTCAACTAATGCCTCATTTGGAAAAATGATAATTAGTCATGATAATGTTAAACTTAAATAGGAAGGATTCACATACCTCGACTTGTATGTTTAGATAAGAACAATGTACTATCCTTCCACAAGTAGATTTCCCTTAAACCTACACATATTATTTTTACATGGAGTAGGGTTCAATTATTTCTGTATCATACAACTTTAGAAATATAATCTTAAAAAACCCTTAGATTGGTTCATGCTATTGGTCTAGAAAGAAGGTCATATTTTAGTAATTCAAAGATTGATTCATCATTAATTTCCAAATGCATAATTTTGTCCTTTATAATTTTCCCAAATTATCGACAAAAAATGGAGATTGAAACCCTACAAATCATGCTTTTAAAAAGTTATAATCAGGTGATGAAAACCAAACCAGTAAATAGAGAAAATCTCACGAATTCAGAATATATTGTTTTATAATTTTTGGGCTTCCTACAAAAGATTATGTATTTTACAAGTTTGCGGCTTACATGATGTAATTGGGAAAATAATGTGGAACTGACGATATCAGTCTCATATTATTACTCTAGAATATAAAGCATGATGGTGCAGTTTTTTTATAATTATATTGAATCATTCACGCAATTAATAACAAGGATTTGGTGAAAAGACAACACTATATGGGTATAAAATAATCGGAGGGTGAATCTATTGGTGAAAAAGGAAACTTCACCCGATTCCCATATTCTCCC
The DNA here is from genome assembly GCA_963693085.1 of Alisma plantago-aquatica. Lineage (NCBI taxonomy): Eukaryota > Viridiplantae > Streptophyta > Magnoliopsida > Alismatales > Alismataceae > Alisma > Alisma plantago-aquatica. The sequence continues at coordinate 107,719,248 of OY856411.1, forward strand.
TACTCATGCCATGAATAAATCTTGGCTCAGAGCAGGTGGGCAAAAATTTGGGAAACCATAAACAAGAGACGGTTGGCAATTGGGGCAATCTAAACACGATGAATGGGTTCCGAAAATTCTTACCCCATGAATAATTTGATTAAGGTGAAGTGAAGAGGTTGTGGCGTAGCCTAATTCCAGAGATGAGCACTCAGGTTTGTGATGGGGAAGGATGGGACCAATGATTCAATTGGAATGAGAAAAACATTTTTCTAGGGATATCAAGGGTTTGGGTGTAGGTATTTATAGATAAGTTTTGGTCTTAGGTTTTCTGGAAGTGGGAGCTTCGAGGATCCAGGAGAGGGATTTGGGTAAAACTCGCATATTTGGATATAGGGATCAAGTTGGGGTTCGTTCAACATGGATTGTGATAAGGAAATCAAATGCAAGAAGATCTTGTCATTTCATGGACTATAAGTGGATAAATTGTTCGTGGGCGAGTATGCTTGTGAGAACATTCTATCCCAAAAAATGATTGGGTAGAAGACAACTCTCTGGTCGCGGGATCACATAGATCTGGCCCAAGATAGATCTTGACTATGAATCCATGCATATAAAGGAAAAATAAAATAAGGAATATTGGATGCGTGACAACTAATAATGTGAGAAACCTTAGCCCAATAGGAACCAGAATAAAGTGAGATGCATTTATTATTTGTTTTCTTATCTGATCAAATTGAAGGAGAAAACGATTCCCAAATAAGACAAAACTTGGAAGGTAGACTAACTGAGACCCAAGGAATCCGAATCAGAAATCAATTTTACATGTTGACAACTTTTAATATGCAAACTCAAGACTTCGGGAAGAAGTAACTTTTAATGTATCACCATTTTCCTTTACTCCCTTTTCTCCCAAATTTTGGTTTTGGCTCTCTTTTTATCCCACCTAGGCATAGGAAAATTCTAGAGTCCCAATTTTAACTTAAATATACTAGCATGGTTAATTTGTGTTTTAACCCCTACTTATGTTATTATCTAGTTACTTTTATCAAACCCTCCAATAAATTACTTATTGATCAAAACTCCATGATATTGCATTCTTAAACTCTTAATCCCCTCTAAGTCAAGAAAAATAAGCTTAAAACTAAAAGACAATACCACAAGGGTTAAGTTAAGGTTTTTATCTTGATTGAGTATGTTACAACACTCTGCCCCGTAAAGAGGATTTTGTCCACAAACTCCAAACAACACAAACCAAGAGTTTGTGTAACATCACTATACTTGTTATGGTTACCTATATTGTGGACATAGTTTTATTGTTTAGATTGGTGCTTTTCTTAAAGGATACCATATATGTCCACTAAACACCCATGATGGTCCACTTAGTCGAGCCTACTCAGGTACCCCGATTAGTATGTAGTTATATCCATATGTCATTATCTTGAAAAATAATTTAAGAATGAGCTAATGTGTTTACATCCATCATCCTTGATTAGATTTCTATTCTTAAATATTAAGAGTTTTCCGTTCCACTCCTTATAAAAGATTATTCTAAAAGTGAACAAATTGTCCTATAAGGATAGCATGAGATATTGATGCAAGGGTTTTGAGTCGCTTTTATAGGCTAGTTTTATAATCGTTTTGTACGTGTATTGGTCATATTTGTGGTTAATATCACATGATTCATTTCCTTTAGCCTACAATCTCATTATGCATCAAATTTGTCTTATTTCATCTTATTTTGTATAAAAGATCATATTTCTCTTATTTGATTGGTGTTTTTCTCTTTATTCTAGGGAATTCACATATATGTAGCAGTCGATACCATCGACATTTGTCGATACTATCGATACGGCCACAATGAGGTAGCTAGAAAGAGCAGAATGGGTCGATACCATCGACCCAGAAGTCGATGGCAGCGAGATGTCTTCAGCGAGCCAAAAATCCACACGTCGATACCATCGACGCAGGATGTCTTCAACGAGCCAAACATTCACACCTCGATACCATCGATGCAGGATCTCGATAGCATCGACGTGACGTCAGAGCAAACCCCAAAAAAATCAAGGAGTGTTGATACCCAACACGGGTCGATACCATCGACCCACCGTCGATGGTATCAGCGCCGTCAAATCAGAAAACCACCCAGATTGATCTAAATCAAACAGTCGTGATATTTGGGAAGCCGTAAGTGACCCCTATACCTAGAAAAGACGGCCCAAGCCGTACTATCACGTCATTAGCTTCCGCACAAGTCTCGAAAGAGGAGAGGACGAAGAACAGAGACCAGTTTTACGCCCCAGACATTTCTAGAGCTGCAGATGGAGTTTTCTACCGCCGGAAGGCTGCAGAATGCCCATCCCGCACTGAGAATCGTCTGGTTCTCCTTCGTTCAGGGGTTACACCATCTCAATCCATGTTTCCCCTATGTTTTCTTCTCCTTTCATCGTGTTTCTCATTGAGATGAACATGTGGGGCTAATCCTCTTTGTCTTTAGGACCGAGAGTAGCCCGGATAATCATTGTATGACACTTTTTACATAGTTAACCATAATTGGTCTCTCAAATATGTAGTATGATACTATTTTCTCAATTCTATCATTGTGTTTGATCACCATAATGGTAATTTAATACCTTTAATTACTTTTGACAAAGAATTAACAGTTGAAAAGACGCAATAATCACATTAACTTATAAATCCTTTGGAAGAGGCGATGTACGGTTAATGGTGGAAACCTAGAGATATGTTTTTCATGCACCTAATTTAGAGTATAGGTTACTACTGACGTGGAACCGATCTAAATTAAGGTAGTGAATTGTATCGCAGAAGCGAACAATTCTATTCACAGGCCACTACCTGGGATAGGAGACAAGTTGTGATAATTATGTAGGAATTAGTACAACAAGAATCCGTGGTGAAACCGCAATCCTAAAGATCCCATTTAAATTGATTAAACTAACCATTTAATTGATTTCTTTGTTTTCTTTTATTTTTATTTTCTTTTTCAAAACAACTCTCAAACTTTTTTAATCAGTCTAGCTGATTGCAAGTAGTTAGTAGTAGTCTACCAAAATTACGTTCCCTGAGTTTGACTCGGGCCTCACAAAGGCCTATATTACATTGACGCGTGCACTTGCGTTTTACGCACGGTTTAATCGTGTCAAATTTTTGGCACCGTTGTCAGGGAACGGAAATTTTCGGCACTACGAGTCTTGCAAGCGGCCATACTAGGCCACTTTTTCATATAATTCTTAAAATTTTAAATTTAATTTCACATCTTTTAATTACTTATTCCTTTTTAGCACTGTACTGAAATAATTTCCATCTTTTCAGGTGCTAGTTGATGGTAAAGACGGGTAGCACAGACTACACAGAATTACCAGTAATTCTACTAGTAGGTGAAGGAGTTGAATTGACAAATCCACCACCTGAGGAATTTGAACAAGAACCTGAAGAAATGGCTGAAGAAAAGACAATATGGGAGAAGATCAATGCTTCTTCCTCATCAGCATCAAAGGGGCTGATCAAAAGGTAGGCAATCAACATTCCCACATATCAGATTGATCCGACATTGATAAACCTGGTCAAGTCTCAAGCATTTCACGGGTTGAAGAATGAAGATCTTGTTGCTCACATTAGCACATTTGTGGAAAACTATGACATGATAAAGATTGATAGGTTTCCACAGGAGGCACTCTACTTGAAGTTGTTTCCCAGCTCTCTCACAGGAAATGCACGAGAATGAGTGCACAACCTTGATGATGAAATCATTGAGACTTGGGATCAAATGATTGAGGTCTTTTTTGAGCGACTTTTCCCACCTGAGAAGACCAATGACCTAGTGAGGAATATTCACAATTTCAGCCAAAAGGTGGGAGAAACCTATTATGAGATGTGGGAACGCTTCCAGATCATGCTAAGGAGGTGTCCACATCATGGGCTAGACAAGGAAAAACAAGTAAAAAATTTCTTCTTTGCTCTCAATGAGCATGGCAGAAGCAACTTAGATTCGGTAGGATCATGTTTCTTCTTGAACAACACAGATACAAGTTGTTGGGAGATCTTGAAGAACATGGCTAAGAAACAGTCCTGGGGTGATAGAGATGCACCCGAACAAGTTAGAGTTGTAGGGGATGCAAAAGCCATCAAAGAACTGAATGACAAGATGGACTTGATTGCGAAGAGACTTCTAGCAAAAGAAGATGGAGGATCTGATGATGAGGCACAAGTGAAATTCATGTGCCAGCAACAGGGGTACAGAAATAATGACTATTCTTGGAGGAAGGACAAAAAGTTTTCATGTTAGGATCCAAATAATTTCCTGCAGGATCCTGATGCTAAGCCACAACCCACGATAGAGGAAAAGAGCAATGAGTTGATCAATCAGGTGATAAAGCAGAATCAAGAGCTAATGAGTGTGTTTGGCCAACAAATCAAGCAACAAGGAGAATTTATGAACCAGTTTGGGCAAACTCTACAAAGTCATGGGGCTCAGATGAGAACTCTTGAGACATCTATAGCACAGATGGCAGCTGAAATAGCAAGTCTGAAAAAGACCACGGTGCAAGGTTTTCCAGGAAATACAAATCTTCCAGGAGGGAATCACCAGGCTAAAGCCATTCTACTGAGGAGTGGAAAGAAACTTTTAAACCCTAGGGCCGATGAACTGAGCACCCCACAGCCAAAAGATCAAGGTGAGACCGCAGAGGATACTGAAGTGGTAGAGAGAGTTGAAGATGAAGGAGGGAAGGCTATAGAGGAGCCTATTGCAGAGAAGGATAATATGACGCCATATGTGTCACCACATCAGAGGGCACAGATCATCCCCGTCCCTTACCCCAACAGTCTCAAAGCCAAGAAAGTGGATGCACAGTTCAAGAAATTTTTGGACAATTTTAGAAAACATTCTGTTAATATTCCTTTATTGGAGGCGATTGAGTAGATACCCTCATATGGTAAATTCTTGAAAGACATAATTACCAAGAAGAGTAAGATACCTGATACAAAGGTGGTAGTGCTTAAGGAGCAGGTCAGCGCCTTCATTCTGGGTAAACTGCCACCAAAGAGATAAGATTTGGGCTGCTTCAACATCTCCTGCTATATTAGAAAAGTAAAATTTGGTGAGGCACTATGTGATTCCGGGGCAAGTATCAAATTGATGCCCCTCTCTACATTCAAAAAGCTTGGGATAAAAGAATCTCGACAGAGCAATATGACAATTCAACTGGCAGACAATTCTGTGGTGAGGTCGTATGATATTTGTGAGGATGTCTTAGTAAAGTTTGATAGGTTTGTGTTCCCGACTGTTTTTTTGTTGTTATGGAGATGCAAGATGAAACAGGGAATGGGATAATTTTGGGAAGACCCTTTCAAGCCACTGCCGACATGATATTGGAGATGGGTAGAGGCCGGTTGACAATGGGTATAGCCAATGACAGATTTGAAATACTCATGCCACCAAATCCAAAGCAGTCACAAGAAATTGAACAATGTCATAAAATAAAGCACTTTGAGCACCACATCTCTCTTTGTCTAGGGAAGCCATTTCTTGATATGGCTCATGTCATGACGAAGGTAGATAAGGGAACAATTGTTGTGGACATCATGGAGCAGACGAAGGTAATTTCTCTTGTGAAAGCAGTGGGCTATCCCGATGATAAAGAAGAAGAAGTTTCACCGTCTACTGAGGATGAGGCTATTGTAGTCTCCATGTTTGACTCATACTCACAACTTCCCCTTGAGGCATGTCTTTTCAACTTAATGGAAGATTGGATAAGAAGAACCTCATTACAAGAATGTGTAGAGATGCTTTAAGTGATTCCTTGCTATTACGCCAAGCACTATGACGATCTTGGACTGCTGCCACCACCGATTCAATCTTCCTTGGTCAACCCACCTGAGTTGGAACTTAATCCGCTACCCCCGCCCACTTAAAGTATGTCTTCTTAGCAGATAATGAGAAGCTTCCTGTGATCATATCGGCATATCTGAGTGTCGATGAGGAAGCATAGTTGATGATTGTGTTGAAGAACCACCGTGGTGCATTTGGGTGGTCCATTTCTGACATCAAGGGGATATCCCCTACTCTATTCCAGCACAAGATCCGACTTGTGGAAGGAGCCAAGCCAGTGATTCAGCCACAACGTCGACTCAATCCTAGCATGATGGAGGTCGTCAAGAAGGAGGTGATCAAGCTTCTTTCGGCGGGCATCATTCATGTTATTTCAGATTCGACATGGGTAAGCCCCACAGAGGTAGTCCCTAAAAAGGGGGGAATCACTGTCACTCAGAATATGTTGAATGAACCGGTCACCACCCGATTGGTAACCGGGTGGCGTGTTTGCATTGATTACCATCGTCTGAACTCTGCTACTTTGAAAGATCATTTTCCTCTCCCATTCATTGATCAAATTTTAGAGCAATTGGCTGGCCGCTCTCATTTTTGCTTTTTAGACGGCTATTCTAGCTATAATCAGATTTCGATTGATCCTAAGGATCAAGAGAAGTCGACCTTCACTTGTCCTTACGGAACTTTCGCTTACCGCCGCATGCCTTTTGGTTTATGCTACGCACCGGCCACTTTTCAGCGTTGCATACTTGCTATTTTCTCTGATATGGTGGAGCGCTGCTTAGAGGTTTTTATGGATGACTTTTCCATCTACGGTGCGTCATTTGACGAATGTTTGCAAAATCTTGATAAGGTGTTGCAGAGATGTGAGGATACACATTTAGTCCTCAATTGGTAAAAGTGCCATATGATGGTAAATGAAGGCATAGTGCTAGGACACAAGGTGTCCTGCAAGGGACTGGAGGTGGATCCAGTAAAGATTGAGGTTATTTCCAAATTAACTCCACTGAATACGGTGAAAGGCGTGCGGAGTTTCCTTGGTCATGCGGGGTTTTATCGCCAGTTTATCGAGGACTTTTCAAAAATAGCTAAGCCTCTATCCGAACTGCTTGAGAAAGATGCAATTTTTTATTTTAACGACAAATGTCTGCATGCTTTTGAGGTACTTAAGGAAAATTTGATTTCTGCGCCGGTTGTTCAAACGTTGGATTGGACTAAGCCCTTCGAACTTATGTGTGACGCGTCGGATTTTGCCATAGGGGTTGTTCTTAGACAACGTCTTGAGAACAAACCTACAGTGATTTTTTATGCGTCTAAAACTTTAAATGATTCCAACTAAATTACACCACTACCGAGAAAGAATTGCTTGTCGTGGTTTTCGCTTTCGAAAAATTTAGGCAATATTTAGTGGGTTCTAAGGTTGTGGTGTGGACTGATCATGCCGCCATAAAATATTTAATGGAGAAGAAAGATGCTAAACCTAGATTGATTAGGTGTATCTTATTATTGCAAGAATTCGACATTGAAACTAAGGATAAGGCGGGCATTGAGAATGTGGTTGCGGACCACTTATCTCGGTTAGAGCAGGTTAATGAGAGGGATACTAACATACCCATTACCGAGACATTTTCGAATGAGCAAATTCTTTCAATTCAATTTACGGATCCTTGGTTTTCGCATATTGTCAATTACCTTGCGTGTAAGGAAATCCCAGATGATTGGACTTATCAAGAGAAAAAAAAGGTTTTTACATTCTTTGAGATATTATTTTTGGGATGACCCTATTTTGTTGAGACAATGCAGGGATGGAATCTTGAACAGGTGTGTACCAGAAAATGAATATGATAGTGTGCTTAGTCACTGTTATACACTACCCACCGGTAGTCATCATGCGAGTGCAAGGACGGCGGCCAAGGTGCTAGAGAGTGGTCTTTATTGGCCTACACTCTTTAGAGATGCCTTTAACTATGTGAGGAGGTGTGATTCATGTCAAAGGGTAGGTAACATCTCAAAGCAGCAAGAGATGCCCCTCAATATATTTCAAGAGGTTGAAGTATTTGATTTGTGGGGTATTGCTTTCATGGGACCTTTTGTGTCCTCTAATTCCAATTTATACATCTTGCTTGCTGTTGATTATGTATCAAAGTGGGTAGAGGCAATACCCACAAGGACTAATGATGTTGCAGTCGTGTGCAGGTTCGTGAAGGAGCATATTTTTTGTAGGTTTGGTGTGCCACAGATGATTATTAGTGACGGAGGAACCCACTTCACGAACAGGAAATTAACTGCATTATTGAGTAAATATGGGGTTAAACATAATGTAGGCACCCATTATCACCCGCAGATGCAAGGTCAGGTGGAGGTGTCAAATAGAGAGATTAAGAAGATACTGGAGTGAAGGGTGGCCTCTTCTAGCAAGAATTGGAGTGCACTACTACCAGATGCACTATGGGCGTATAGGATCGCATCTAAAACACCTATAGGCACTATGCCTTTTAGGTTGGTGTACGGTCGAGCCTGCCATTTGCCGGTAGAATTGGAGCACAAAGCGCACTGGGTGCTAAGGAAATTGAATTTGAGCATGGACGAGGTAGGGAGAAAGTGAATGTTAGAGCTCAATGATCTAGATGAGCTAAGGATGAATGCCTATGAAAACTCAAGGATCTATAAAGAGTAGACAAAGCAAATCCATAATCGCCACATTCAGCTGTAAGTGTTCAAAAAGGGTGAGAGGGTGCTTTTGTTCAATTCAAGGTTAAAGTTGCATCCTGGAAAACTGTGATCCCACTAGAGTGGACCGTTTATGGTAGAGGAGGTGTGACCCCATGGTGCTATCATGGTTAAGAATGGTTATAGAACATTCTTAGTAAATGGTCAAAGATTGAAGCACTATTATTGGGAGGACTACACAAGGAAGGTGCATGAGGTTAAACTCATGGCGCTTAAGGAAGAATGAACAACTTGATTTCATCTAGCGTAAGACGTTAAAGTAGGGTGCTTGTTGGGAGGCAACCCAACCATTGGTAACTGCATTTTCATTTAGTTAATTTTTTGTATTTTTGAAGTATTTTTCATTAATTTAGTACTGAGGGTTGTAAAAATGATGCCCTGATATGTGTGTTTACTGTGCAGGACTGCTTGGGTGTTGATACCATTGACCCTTGTGTTGATGGTAGCGACAAGGGTGCAGAGCGAACACCACAGAAATTTTTCTCTGCCAATACTATCGACGGCCTTGTCGATAGTATCGACCACCTCATAGTAGATTCGGGTAAAATTCTGGAGGAGGTCGATAGTATCGACACCATGGTCGATGCTCGTGAGATCCCTGAAGAGTTTTAGAAAAATTGGTAGCAGAGATATTGATACCATCGATGGCCATGTCGATGGTATCGACCCAACTTCAGAGAAAAGATGGTTCCAGGTCTCGTGAGGACAAGGGTTGGCAACAGAAGTCAATGCCATCGACACCTCGTCGATGGTATTGACGTGACACGTCAGCAATCTACGAGACGCCATCAACGAAACGTGCCAAATCTGGAGGTCGATCTGTAGGATGGTTCGATACCATCGAACCTTATCGATAGTATCGACATGTCACCGATCTGGGCCCCCACATCTAGCAATTGATGACTGTCGATGCCAGTGAACAAACGGATTGTACTACAGGCATCGATACCATCGACAACTTGTCGACAGTATCGACGGGGTACCAGGGGCGCCGACCTCATCTATAAAAGGAAGGGTTGTATTTCATTTTTCTTCACACCTTCAGAGTATTCTTCCTCAACCTCGACATTGAGCATTGACGAGCAGATAGATACCTTCACCGAGCATCCGACGAGCTACATATCTTCCCTGAGTTCGTCATCAACTGTGGAGATCATCTCCTCCGACCTTCACCGAGCTCTTTTTCTCTATCTTTTCTCTGTTCATCATGGGGAGGCACGGAGCATCATCTTCCTCACATGCTGCTCTAATGGAGATCAAGACATTCGTACCACCACCGTCGAGTTCCATTCCTCGTCTGAGGCTTGCACATCCCTCGGTGGACGCGGAGAAGATCTACGATGAGTTAATGAAGCGGCCAATCGAGCCCACTCATTATGTCCTAGGTTAATCGGCCAAACCGCATAAGCTCAAACGGTTTGGAAGTCAGCTCTCCCGAACCGGTCAACGCACCCAAACGGTCCTAAGACCGTTTGAGGGCGAATGACCTTGGGTGTCATGCAGTCTTAGAGTCAAACCTAGCAAACGGTCAACGCATCCAAACGGTTTCAAACCGTTTGGAGGTTGAATATGTGTAACCAATTGGAGACTTTCAAGGTTGTTTATACTTAGTCAATTGAAGGTGTATATGGTTCAATGATGATCTGATATAAACCCTAATGATAACCTAGGACATTAAGGGACTAAGTGACTAATGAATTAACCTATGATGATGATCAATAGTGTAATTTACCAAAATGCCCTTGAAGGGTTAAATCAAAGGATACCTTGTTTTAATCAAACCCTAATCACATGATAGTGATGATTTGACTTATGATAGTCAAGGAGGACTTAACCCAACCTAATCTAGAGTAGTGTAATCACCATCTTCTAGTAAGAGGAGAGAGAAAGTACCATTTACGGTTGAAATTCAAGTGAAATACCTTCATTAAACATGAAAGTGCATGATTAGGGTATGATCCTCCTATGTGAGATCATGGAAACCCTAATTATAATAATTAATGAATCTTAATCTAATCTGAGGATATCAATGATGATGTTTCTCATACATGATGATGTTATGAGTTCAATTAACCATGAAGTGAACAATAAACCCTAATTCTAGGGTGATAATATGTATTGTGAATAGTAAACCCTAATTGATGGAAATCAGGGAATCTATCTCTTGTAAGAGTATGAAAGAACAGATCTTGAAATGAATTGTTTACTATTATTAGTTGGTTTAATTATGCAGGTTCTCATATATAAAGATGATCATAACCAGGTAAGGATTATGATATCACATTCGTTGAAAGTATGTTATTAGGATTATGAATAGTGAAATATCCTGTTGCCTAGTAAGTGGCATCTTATGAGACTGATAGGCTGTGAGAGCCATGAGTATCATCAAGGTCATGCTTAATAGATGACTTGTGATGAGATGATTGAGAAATGATAATTGATGTGAGTTAGACTTGTTACATTTAGTATTCTTCTTTCATAGCTGCTATGCTAATGATTAAATGTTTGAGAACATGTATGATATTAAAAGAATACTGAAATGTACCTAACTAACCAAGTATAATCATACCATGTAGAGCCCTGATCATAGATCCATCATTGTCAGAAACTAAATGATGGTGAAACAGGTTTTTCTAAGGGAACTCCTGGAACACATACTTTTGAGTATGTGGGGGAATATGGATGTGTATATCCTTACATCCTGGTGTAGGAATTGATGTAGATATATCTTAATCTATCAATCCTTCACTATATGTTTATGTCAGGGAGATGTAACACTAATCTCCCGAGGAAAATCTTTTATACCGTATCGATGAGAGATAAACAAGAAATCCTTCGATGAGGAAGAGAGTACAGAATGCCACTGTGACTCTAATAGCGAAGTAACAGAGTACCCTAGTGAGCTATAATAACAGAGACACTAGATGTCCTGCATGTTGATCCTCACTCTGACTCAGAAAGATGAGGTCATAAGAATCCGGCTCTTTTGATGACCTAGGTATGATACCGATGCGACTTAATAGTGATCGGTTGGAGTATGAGCGGTATACCTCATCTCCGCAGGGAATAATGATGTTTGTAAAACATAATCAGCCACGTAGTATATCTGTTTAGGTTGAACTACGAGATACATGAATGATATTATACTGCATAGTACACATGTCCTTCATATTTCTTATATGTTGTTATTCTGTTTAAATATTAATCTACTGTTGATTGCCTTAAAAGCTTGTACTGCTTATGTAGTTCTTTGATGCTATAATAAAGTTTCTGGCGAAGAGTTATAACTCTCGCTGGGACAATTATTTAAATAATTGTCTCACTCCGTAGGTTTCTAACTTTTAGGTGGACGTCGAGAACGAAGAAACCAATCCAAGGATGAGCAGTATCAGCAGCAGCAACACCAGAGACAACAGTGAATCTCAGGTGGAGATACTGACTGCTGTATCATGTAGTTAGTTAGTCCTATGTCGTCTCTGTACTCTCAGGTCCTTGGAGTTGTTAATCTGAGATTTTGTATTTTGCTGTATGAAATCACTTGAGAAGTGGTTTAACAGAGATGTAAACTGTTTACCTTGCTTTTATGAAAAAAGTTTCATGTCTTCAAGATCTTGCCTCGAAAAGTTTTAATTTTTTGCGATTTTTCATATTCCGCTGTTAATCGAATGCTTCCGCTGAGTTTATATCATGTTTTGGAGATCGGAGCCAACAATTAAGTGGTATCAGAGCTCTAGGTTCGCTGAGTCTACAGAGACATAGGACTTAGGATGTTGGGTCTATCCTTAGTGTTTCTTTCCTATCTAATAGAATCTTCTGCTCCTCAGGAGAAGAAGATAAGTTAAGGATGTACGGACCACACGAGGAACATGAGGAGTACGAGGCTGAGAGTAGTGTCGCTGCACCCCGAGGAGGTGCAAGAAACCCAGAGATAGAGCAACCTATACCTGAGCCACTGATAACCTCCCATTTTGTGACGTTATCTTATTAGTTATCTTTAGTTTTCCATACTCTTTCTTAGATAAACTAAATAGAATCATTAAACTTTCTTACTTCATTGCAGATACATCAATAAACTAACTTTTCTTATCTTTCCATTACAGAAAACACACAAAAAAATTACAAAGACTCCACACGGTCTCAAGACCGCGAGAAGCCTCACGGTCCCAAGACCGCGAGAAGCCTCACGGTCCCAAGACCGCGAGAAGCCTCACGGTCCCAAGACCGCGAGAAGCCTCACGGTCCCAAGACCGCGAGAAGCCTCACAGTCCCAAGACCGCGAGAAGCCTCACGGTCCCAAGACCGCGAGAAGCCTCATGGTCCCAAGACCGCGAGTAGCCTCACGGTCCCAAGACCACGAGAAGCCTCTCGGTCTCAAGACCGTTTGGGCTCAACTTGAGCCTATAAATAGGACCTCAAGGGTCACTTCAAGAGGGGGGATCGAATCTCAGACGTCCAGAAGCTGCCTCTCTAGCTCCAGAGCACTTTTGTCTTCCATCCACTGCCCCAAGGCTGTCAGTTTGAGATCCGCTTTCCATCACCAAGCTATCTTCTCTCTCCTCTCAACAACAAAGAAGGTGGGAAGAGAAGATCCTTCATCAAGGCAACCACGAAGTGCGAAGATCGTTGCTCTCTTCACCAAGGGTTCAACTTTCCCTCCTCCGTGGAGATGACGTTCTTTCTCTCTCTTCTCGCCTCCTTCTTTGTCCTTGACATGAGCGAGTAGTTCCATTCACTAGGGTGCGGGGAGTAGCCCCGCTACCCATGTTTTCATTTCATGCAATGTAATTCAATAATTTGTAATAGAGATACTCTTCTTTTCAGTTCAACATCAATCGTTTAAATGAATGCTAGTTGCCTGATCATCAGCTTGTGTTACTTATTATCTTTTGGTATGAATTGTCTATGTTTATATCCTTAGATCTGAATATCGATTGAATGTTGGTCTTAGATGTATGTATTCACCATATGTCTGTTTCGGTATCTAGGAGTGCTTTCATGAGTGGAGTAAACTCACCCCCATCATTGCACTTTCATACTATGAAATGGAATCAGTTGACGTATGGAAGTGCAATCTTGGTAAGGTCGAGGAACACATTTCATGAAGGAGTAATGCAAAGCATGTGACCATTCATTATGGTATGGTTGGCGTTGCAATACTCCACACTTCTCGTAGCTAGTTTTCCGAAAGGAAGCTAGGATTACAAGATACTAACTGATTTGACTCTCTTTGCAGGTTGTTTTATTATGTCGCATGTCTTGATCCATGTGTAGTGGTGTGAAACCCGATAACATCCTAGTGACTTTTAATCATTGTTTACAACCTTAAGTCTCTACTTTCTTGCTTTACTTTCCTTGCACTTAGTTTAAAAACCAAATCAAACTTTCGATCTAAATATCAACTGTTAAGTAGTTAAGTTCAACTAAAAACGTTTTCCATCTTGATTTCATCAAGACTGTTGTCCCTAGGATTCGACCCTTAACTATACTACGATAAGACTTCCGCGTGTCTTAGCATACGTGGGTGGAGTTCTTACCATAGTACTAGCAAGGCTAAACTTAGGTATTCATCATCTCTAGGATTTTTAGTGGCGTTGCAAAACTCCATCAAAAATTGGCGCCGTTGCCGGGGACAACGGAACGTTATAGTTTTTACTTAACAACTTCTTGGTTGATTAGGATTTTACACTTTTTCTTGATAACTACTCCAAATCTTCTTGATTTCTTCATTTCCTTCCATTATCCTAACGTGTGATTTTCCTTCTACTCAGGTAGAAAACGTGTATGCAACCCCCGCATAGCATCAGATTCTCCCCTAAACCAGAATACGACTCTGAGGTAGAAAGAAGTTTCCACCGAAGGATTAGACTTAACCGCCAAAGAGCCAGACAGATGGCCGAAGAGCAACGCCTTGTTGCAGAAAGAGTTAACGCCGCCATAGCAGCACAACGAGCACAACTTATTGCCGACACTCGTGCTCAGGTGCAAGCTGAGATTCGAGCTGAGGAACAAGCCCGCATCCAAGCAGAGCATGCTGCTGCTCAACTTGCGTTAAGAAACAAGCAACTTCGGGACTACGCAGTCCCGAAGAATTATGAAGACGATCATCCTGTCTGACCACTGATTATTAACATACCACACTTTGAAATCCGGACGCAATGGATCCAGATCATGCAAGGCATCTCTTTCTCCGGAGCACCCGGAGACGATTGCATGGATCACCTTAAGAGATTCAAGTCACTCTGCCGACTTGTACCCCAAGCAGGAATCGCCTTAGAAGCAATAATGTTACACCTTTTCCACTTCACCTTATCTGGAAGAGCACTAAGATGGTACAACGCTTTGGATAGACACCCCATTATCACTACTTGGACTCCTCTAGAAGAAAAGTTTCTTGAGAAATTCTTTCCGCCTTCGCTAACCTATGAGATTAGGGGACAGATTAATCATTTTTCCCAACTACCTGGAGAATCACTTGCGGAAGCTTGGGAAAGATTCAAAGAACTCCTGAGAAGGTGCCCTCACCATGGCATATCTCAAAATCAACCAATAGAAACCTTCTATAGAGGAGTAAGTGATGATATCAAGCAATTTCTAGATTCCTCATCTGGAGGAAATTTTATGAGAAAGAATTATGAAGATGCCTGGAATATAGTTACGCTAGGGGCCGAGAACCAATCTAATTGGGGAAGGTCGTCTAACCAACCCAAGGGGGTTCTCAAAGTCTACAAAGCAGAAGAATCTATGGAACTCAAGGCCATTGCTGAGGCCTTGAAGACTATTGCTAGCAAGCAACAAGCCCTCGAAACTTCTTTCGGGAAATATGACAAGAAGAAAAGCTCTCAGGTTCAACAAGTTAAGGCAGCTACTGGAAATTGTGAGGCCTGTCATGCATCCGATCATCCCACATTATCATGTGGTCTGTTATACAATGTCATGATGGATTTACAACCACCTATGCCACAATATGAACCCATTATCGAGCATCCCGAGGACCAAATGCCAGAGCAAGTCAACTCCATACATTCAATACCTGGCCAGGTGTATTACAATCCTGATAAACCAAGGAACCATCCTGGTTTTCAATACGGGAATCCTGCAGGGACCGCCAACCCACAACAACAGGCACAAGGTGGATCTTTCAATAGACAACCACCAGGATTTCAGAATAACTTCAATCAAGGGAATTACAGACAAGGTTTCCAAAGATCTAACTATCCCAGGAATCCTTCTTACCAATATGCCCATTCAGGACTGCACCCTCAGTTGCAACAACCTCAGTTGCAGCAGCCACAGCAACCCCAGTTGCAGCAGCCACAGTTAACTGCACCTCTACAACAACCAGGACAACAAGTCACTCAATATCAACAGAGGGGTGCTCCTCCCCAATCATCTGATGAAATTTCCTTGATTATACAAATGCTTCAATCTCAACAAACTATGCTTGCAAACCAGCAAGCTCAACAAAAGGCTGTAGAGGCCCAACTGGCACAGATTGCCGCTCAATTAAAACCTCAAGCCGGCACTTTTGCGGGGCAACCAGAGGCAAACCCGCGACATAACCCAAACAGACCAGAACAACTTAATGCCGTCACCACGCGGTCTGGTCGTGTCCTGCCTGATGTCACCAGAATCGACCATGATGATGATGACGTAGCCATTCTTTCCCCAACAGGGAATTCAAGCAAAGAAACAGAAAATTCTGCAGAGAAAGAAAAGGAAAAGGAATCAATGCTAGATGTCCCACCTAGAATTCCTTATCCAGACAGGCTGAAAGGAACTAAAATGGATACTAGGTTCCAAAAATTTAAAGAAGCTATGAAGAAATTG
This sequence comes from Alisma plantago-aquatica, assembly GCA_963693085.1. Lineage (NCBI taxonomy): Eukaryota > Viridiplantae > Streptophyta > Magnoliopsida > Alismatales > Alismataceae > Alisma > Alisma plantago-aquatica. The sequence goes on from OY856411.1 coordinate 107,735,632, forward strand.
TACATTGATATTCCTTTTCTCGATGCTCTTTCCGAGGTGCCCGCTTGGGCCAAATACCTGAAAACCCTGTTGTCAAGAAAGTATATGACAGAAGAGCACGAAACGGTGAAACTTGCTCAGACCACTTCAGATATTCTGCTTAATAAAATGCCAAAGAAAAAGAAGGACCCAGGCTCCTTCGGCATTCAGTGTTCCATTGGAAATGGCTCCTGCAAGAAAGGATTGGCAGACCTAGGAGTAAGTATATCTATTATGCCCTATTCTATGTGCAAAAGATTAGGCTTCACTGATTTGTTATCTACGACAATGACGATTTAGTTAGCCGACTCTACCATAACCGCCCCTCTTGGAATTATCGAAGATATCCCCGTCAGAATAGGAACAAATTCTTATGTCCCGTGTGATTTTGTTATTATGGACATACAAGAAGACCTGAGATATCCGATAATCTTCGGAAGACCCTTCTTAGCTACCGCCCGAGCACTCATTGATGTAGAAGCAGGAACTATTATTTTGAGACTTGGGAGGGAGGCTTTCCAGTTCAGAGTTCTAAACAACATGAAAGGTCCAAGCATTCAAGAGGAAGTCTTTCTCCTGGATGCTATATATCAAATGTCCCAGTTAGAAATGTCTGAACCCTCCGATGAATTAGAAAATACCCTTACAAATCCGGAGGTAGAATTCTCGGCCAGTGAACTAGTGCAACAATGCCTGCAATACTTAGAAAAAGCTGAAAAAGCTCCGACAGCCACATTTGAAGAACTTAAGGCCGTCACAATTATAGAAGCCACCGAGCCACCTAAGGCTCCGGAAATGAAAGCCTTACCTGAGGGGCTTAAACATGTTTTTCTTGATGATGAGAAGCTCTGTCCAGTAATCATCGGCTCCACTCTGGAGGATGATCAAGAAAACAGACTCCTCGACGAACTGAAGAAGCATAAGAAAGCCATTGGCTATAAAATGACTGATCTGACAGGCATAAACCCCGCTTTATGTATGCATAAACTTCCCATGGTTGAAGAGTTTAAACCATAACGAGAACACCAGAGAAAGTTAAACCCCAACCTCAAAGAGGTGGTTCGCCTTGAGGTCCTCAAGCTTTTAAAGGCAGACATTATCTACCCAATTTCTGATTCTCAGTGGGTAAGTCCAGTGCAGGTGGTCCCTAAAAAGGGGGGAACCACCGTTGTTCTTAATGACAAAAATGAACTGGTGCCCACTAGAACCATTACAGGGTGGCGTGTGTGCATTGATTATAGGAAACTTAATAAATCAACGCGAAAAGATCACTACCCCTTGCCCTTCCTAGATGAAGTCCTCGAGCGCTTAGCACATCAGAAGTTCTTTTGTTACCTCGATGGTTATTCCGGATTCTACCAAATCCCAATACACCCGGACGATCAAGAGAAAACTACTTTTACCTGTCCTTTTGGGACGTATGCTTTCAGAAGAATGCCATTCAGGCTTTGTAACGCACCAGCTACTTTCCAAAGATGCATGTCTGCTATCTTTGCGGGATTAACAGAATCTATAATGGAGGTATTCATGGATGACTTCTCAGTTTATGGAGACTCCTTCGACAACTGTCTGCTCAACCTGGTTCAAGTTTTATAAAGATGTGAGGAAACAAACCTCATTTTAAATTGGGAAAAATGTCATTTTATGGTAACAGAGGGTGTTGTTTTGGGACACAGAGTGAGCGACAGAGGGATCGAGGTGGATCAAGCAAAAATTGACGTTATCGCGAAATTGATGCCACCAAAAGATGTAAAAGGGGTATGTGCCTTCTTAGGACATGCTGGGTTTTACAGAAGATTTATTAAAGACTTCTCCAAAATAGCAAAACCCATGACGCAACTACTGACCAAGGACACAGAGTTCAACTTCAACCAAGAATGTTTGCAAAGTTTCACAACTCTGAAAAATGCCTTGATTTTTGCACCCATACTACGAGCTCCAGATTGGTCGTTACCTTTCGAAATCATGTGTGATGCGAGCGATTATGCCATAGGGGCCGTTTTAGGGCAAAGAATCGACAAGAAACCCTATGTTATATACTACGCATCTAAAACGCTGGATGAAGCACACAAAAATTACACCACTACAGAAAAGGAATTTTTAGCTGTCATCTACGCGTTCGAGAAATTCCGCTCATACCTGATAGGAGCTAAAGTCATTGTCTACACTGACCACTCCGCTATACGATATATGATTCAAAAGCAAGATGCAAAACCTAGACTTATCCGCTGGGTACTAATGCTTCAAGAATTTGATTTAGAAATTAAAGACAAAAGCAGAGTGGAAAACGTCTTCGCCGATCATATCAGCCGTATTAGAGTCGAGGATGAAGACAAAGTACCTATCCAAGATTCCCTCCCAGACGACCACCTAATGAAAGTCTCCAATGGATTTCCCTGGTATGCCGACATTGTCAACTATTTGGCAACAGGAATCATTCATCCGTCCGCATCCTATCACGACAAAAAGAAGTTCATTCACAACGCTAAGCAATATTTCTGGGACGAGCCCTATCTTTTTCACTTATGCGCAGATGGACTCTTTCGTAGATGCATCCCAGAGATGGAAATCACTTCGGTCCTTGAGCACTGTCACTCAGGCCCCACTAGGGGCCACATGAGTTCTAAGAAGACAGCCCTCAAAGTCTTGCAATCTGGCTTTTATTGGCCCACCACCGCAAAAGACGCACATGAATACGTGCGATCATGTGACAAGTGCCAACTATCTGGAGGGATAACCAGAAGAAATGAAATGCCATTGAACATATGGCAAGAAATCGAACTCTTCGATGTATGGGGAATAGATTATATGGGCCCTTTCCCCTCATCTTATGGATTCATGTATATCTTGGTTGCTGTGGATTACGTTTCAAAATGGGTAGAAGCTCTACCAACCACCTCTTGCGATTCAAAACCGGTAATCAAGATGTTTAAAGAGATAATATTTCCCAGATTCGGCATCCCAAGAACGATTATATCTGACGGCGGATCACATTTCTTGGAACGGAGCTTTGAAGCCTTATTAAGAAAATATGGAGTCAACCACAAAGTTTCTACACCATATCATCCACAGACATGTGGACAGGTTGAAGTCTCCAATAGGCAAATTAAAGCTATCCTGGAAAAAACTGTCAATCGGCATCGCACCGATTGGTCCACCAAACTATCTGACGCTCTATGGGCTTACCGTACAGCTTTCAAAATACCCATCGGAACAACACCGTTTCGATTAGTGTATGGGAAGTCTTGCCATTTGCCAGTTGAATTAGAGCATAAGGCTTGGTGGGACATTAAGCAACTAAATTTCGATCTCAAAGGTGCTGGTGAATTCCGACAACTTCAACTCCAAGAGTTAGAAGAGCTACGAATGACAGCCTACCACAACACAAGAATCTACAAAGAACAAACTAAGATGTGGCACGATGGCCACATCAAAAGAAAAGATATAATCGTCGGAGACAAAGTCCTCCTATTCAACTCCAGATTAAAAATGTTTCCTGGAAAACTGCGTACTAAATGGTCGGGGCCCTTTACAATCAAACATATATACCCGACAGGAGATGTCATTATTATTGACGATAATGTAGGAGAGAGGACCGTAAATGGCCACAGACTAAAAAAGTATCACACTCCAGCAGACAAGTTATCAAGACAAACCATAGAGATTCATGACCCTATAAAGTCAGCATAGCCGGAGCAAAATCTTGTCGAGCCAGCGACATTAAACCAAGGCGCTTCTTGGGAGGCAACCCAAGGCCTGAGTATCACCCTCCCTAATTTTTCTAGCCTTTTCTTTTGATTTTAAACACCCTTTTGTTTATCTTTGTTTTTCCTTTTTCTTTTTCTTTCTTTAAATCCAAAAATACATAAATATCCACATGATCTTGAGGTCAAACGGTCTCGAGACCGTTTGGGCCCTCGCGGTCTCAAGACCGTTTGAGCTCTCTCGGTCACCTGACCGAGAGGGCTCCTAAAAACCTATAAATACACTCCCCCCACCTACGTTTCCCTCTTCTTGATTCCCGAATTCTCGAACTCTCCTGTTTCATTCCACTCTAAGCTTCGTCTCTGCACTCCCGTACGTCGCTGTTTCAAGTGCTTCACCGACGACTCGGCTTCGTCGCCGTCGTTCTCGACTTCGTCGTCGTCGTTCCTAGCTCATCGTCGCTCTCGGCTCGTCGTCAGCTCTTCAGCAGCTAGCCCTTCGCCGACCCACCGACCGCAGCGACAGGTTGACGCATCACCGTTTAAAACTCGCGTTCGAGCTCCTTTCCGCCGTTGTCGCCATCATCGTTTCCACAGCTCTTAGCCGACGAACGGCCGCACGGTTCGTCTCCCTCGCGGTCTCCAGACCGTGAGGCACCTCGCGGTCTCAAGACCGTTTGGATCCTCGCGGTCTCAAGACCGTTTGGATCCTCTCGGTCTCAAGACCGTTTGGATCCTCGCGGTCTCAAGACCGTTTGGATCCTCGTGGTCTCAAGACCGTTTGGATCCTCGCGGTCTTAAGACCGTTTGGATCCTCTCGGTCTCCAGACCGTGTAAGCCCAAATGGTCTCAAGACCGTTTGAGACCAAACGGTCTCAGGACCGTTTGAACTAAATCAAACTAATAAAACTCAAATTCAAAATAATTTTATGTTGTTATAACTTCAAAATTTAAGATTTCTAACTTTTGTTTCTTATCAATTATTTCAGAATGACTTCACCTGCTAAGCAAGGACCAACAGACGCTCCCTTTTGGACAAAAGAGAAGCTCATTGCTGAACGAGCAAATCTGCAAAGCATAGTTGACGACTTCAAAAGGACTGGAAAAGTCCCAACAGAAGTGAACCTGACTGCTGTCATGAAGGACATCAAGCAAATCAACCGCTGCCTAGATGAAGAACCTTCTGACGAGGAAGTCGAAGAGATATCGTCCGACGAGGCCTCGGAATACCTGCCTTACCCTGAGAAAGAATCACCCACTACAAAATCCAAGGGGAAGAGAATGGCTCAAGAACCCACAACCGAGCCAACATCTAAGAAGAGAGCCAGGAAGCAGGTCCACCCTGCCTCTGCAAGGGAACAAATCCTAGCAGAGTACACCCCACCACCCTCCACCACCACCACCAACCCTGCCACAATAACCGTTCCTATTTTTCCTCCCATCACCACCACAGCACCACCACCCGAAAACCTTCATCTCCATAACATCCCCTCCATCAGCCAGCTCCTTAAACCAACAAAGTATGTCTGCCCCATCATACTTATGAAGATGGGGATCTATCACAGAATCCTCACTCTTCTTGACAATTCTAACCTCTCTCGGCTATGCTTTGTAGCCGAAATCTCTTACACCGAGCCAATTACAGAATTTTTCACCTACTTCAACAAAGAAGTGGTGGACATCATGCATCGAGCAAGGGACGGTGGTGACCGTAGAATAACTACTAGAATCTTTAACAATAAGGTGGTCATCACCGAAAATGTTCTGAACGAAATTTTCATCGACAATAAAGACCAGCTGAAGAAAGCCAAAGCTGCTGGCACAGACCACCCCGGGTTCAACAAGCATACCTTCTGGAAGTCATTAACGGGGTTACCAACCTTCGATGCAAGGACAAGCAAGGCCTCCAACGTTCATTCTGGCCTAGTGCGCACGTTACACAAAATTATTGTCGGCGCACTTTTCCCCAGATTCGAAGGAGGAAATGTTCTTATATCCGACCTTTTTGTCCTCTGGTCAGTCCTCAACGGAATGCCTGTCAACATTGGACGGCATATGCTGCTCAAGCTATCAACCTTCGCCCTCGGGAAAGAAATCTGCACGGGTGGTCATATCACATCTATCATCAAATATCTTAAGATGGATAGACTTCTACCCAAATGCAGCCCAATAAAAGGCGATATCCTTACCAACGAACAGACACTAAAGAACTCTTACATCTTAAAGGATAAGGATGGAAGGCTGAACTACGTGTTCTGCCCCACAAAATCTTCAAGAACCCTGCTTCCACTTCCAGAGCTTGCTGATTATGATAAGGACAAGCTCCTATTCACTGAAGACGAGATCGCCAAAATCATAGCTTCAGTCAAATCCAGAGAAAAGAAAGCAAAGGCAGGGCAGGCAGAACTTAGTATAACTGCCCCGGCAGCTACAACAACAAAGCTCCTAGTCAAATGACCTTCCAGAAGGCTCGTAAAAGCTCATGAGCTGTCGGGGACACCTACATCGAAGCCTAACCCCGAAACTGAACCCCCCTCCCTGAAGAACATATTACATCCTCATCACTAGACTCTTTTATAATGAGTCTAAATGTTGAGCTCACTACCACCTCTCCACCCTCCACCACCCCAATATCTACCACCACACCACCATCAACCACCCTTCAATCATCCTCCGCTCCACCTTCCTCTACCACCCCTCCACCACCCCCACCCTTCTTCACTTCGGGCACCCCATTCTCCACCACAATGCCCGAATTCTCCTCCTTCACATCCACCGACTTTCCATCAACATTCCCGGATCCATTTCTCTCTTCGGGAATGCCACCATTTTTTCCACCCACCACCACCCCGACATCGTTGGTGACCCCATCTACAGTCACCACGCAATTCGCGGGTCCATCAACAGTGTCCTTTCCGCATGACACTATCATTCCACCCCGACCCCAGCCACCTCACCCTTCGTTCACTGGGGTCCCTTATACTAACGTCAATGTGGAATTCAGACGTCAATTTGACACCATCCGAAACCTCCTCACCGACCCATCTAACATTTTAAATTCTATTTTTTCATGTGTGCATGGTCTAACTCAGCAGGTTGCCCAGATTGGCGAGCAGAACCACGCCATGCCAGGCATCCAACAACGTCAAGATTTAGTGGCCAAGCAAGTCGACCACATCGACGGCCACTGCAACAACTTGCCCGAGTTGATCCAGGGAGTACAACGCCAGCATGAAGTGTTGGCAACGCAAGTCGATCGAATATCTGCGCAGACTCTGCCTCTGCCAGAGACCCTCCGCGAGCTGAAGCAGCAACAGCATGCTTTTAGCACGCGCCTGGACGACATCACCACGACCCTCACGCAACTACATAATCGCCAGGAGGAGTCGTCAAATAATGAGCTTATTCAGTTAAGAGCTCAAGTAACCGACCTCTCAGCACGACTCCTCTCGGCCGAACAACGTTATTCAGATCTTAAAGAAACCCACGAAGCACTGCTCGAAACACACGAGCACGTGCAAGTGGCATATGATGAACTCCAATCCATCCATCGTCTGTGCAAGAAGAAAGCACAAAAGAAGACAACTGATGACGATGAAGATGATGCTGATGACGAGGAAGATTCTGACTCCTCCGCTGACTCAAACAATAGTTCCTCCTCAGCTGATGACTCGGACAAGCCAGATGATGCTAGGGCAGGCCCCAGCCAAGGAGCAGAACCAAAACAACAGCAAGATCACCAAACTGGTGATAAAGATCACAAATCCCCTGCTCATACAGAGAATGTCAACATATACTTCGGGGATCAGTTTCTAAACTTTTCTGCAGGATCTTTGGGGGAGGCTGCCAAAGAAGTGGCTTTTGCTGAGTTCGAAAGATACATTCAAGGAACCAGCACTACTGCACCAGCCACAGCAGCCCAGCAAATCTCTGCACTCGAACCATCTGCGCCTGAACTTGAAGAATCAGAAAGAGTATGCCTAGACACTGATGAAGATTTAGACACTCCTTCTGATTCTGATAAAGATTACAATCTGCAGTAGTACATGGACAACCTGGAACAACCTTCTCCCCCCACACCGCAAGAGCTACCTCCGCCGCCACCTCTACCTAACAAAATGAAAGACTTAGATATGGCGGCCATCTCTACCTTAGACGCACAAGATATTTTCATCCTCAACACTATCGTAGATGATGCCAAAGCATGGGAGGATGTCATATATCAAAACACAAAGACCAGACGCGATCTGACATGTGAAGATTTCCGGTCACTTCTTCGATCCCAGTCGTCGGTGAAGATGGCAATCTTTCGTACTCTCCTTGCCAACTCTATCGAGATCTACAAAAGTTCTCGGCGACAGCAACCGGTCCTCAACGCCTCACCCACACTGGGATTGTGCTTACTGTATAAAGAATTACAGCACAAATCCATTACAAGGTTGCAAAGGGGAATCGCAAGAAAAGCGAGATACATAACCGTGCCTTTCCAAGTCTGTAAACACTGGTTACTCATGATTGTGGACACTGTCGCCCGCGACGCAAAAGTGCACAATTTCTGTGCCAGTGACCTAAAGGCCGGGATAATAAATTTTGTCGGACTTGAAGTCGGGGAGGCACGGTGCATCCCTTTCTGGCTTCTCAAACTCATTTGGGCCGCGTGCCCTTCTCTTCGCCAGGACTGGAGCTCCTCCTGGTTCCGAATTATTAACCCACAAGTCCAAGCCGCTGAAGGCTCTTGGGACAGCGCTTTCTACGTCATACGGCACATCCTAGCACTAAACCAGCAGGTCCCTTTTACTGAACTAATCAATGAAGATTTCCACTCCCTACGAGGACGTTACGCCATGGAGCTTATTTGCGACAGACGGTTCTTCAATGACCCTACCATGGCGGCAGACGACATCCCTCGTTATCTCTTTTCATCTATACAACGACCGCAGAGGAGACCTTTCAGACAAACTCTAGCGGCGTTGCAAAAAGAAAAACAACCATCCAATGTCACCAAGCAAAGCCAATGGAACCCTTACATCTTCGATCTGGCTCCAGATAAAGGTGACATTGATCTGATATCAGGGGTAGCCATCAAGACATCCTCATCACATATGGAACCCCAATCTGCCATTGAACCGTCATTTCCCGACTTCGACCCAGAGGCTTGCAAAACACTTTCAGATAACGAGCTCTGGCTAATAATGTCACGGCTATACGCCGAAAAAGACGAGCTGGTATATATCGACGGGGATATTTTAGTTATGGCAGATGCCCTCCGTGAGACCCTACAATTCAAGGGTTCCATGTCTGTAAGTATAATGACCGCCTATCAATACTTACTTGCACGGAATCACATCACGGTCTTTATGGTGTCAGCTTACATGAAGGATGATCTTCTCGGGCTGAAGAACTTCAGAACAAAGGAGTCAACCATCTCCTATCTCCAGCATACAACTCCGAAGTTCATCATGCTACCTTTCCTTCATCAAGAGCACTGGATGTTACTGGCAACCAACCTTCATGAAGGAACAACAATAATCTACAACAGTTCCGATAGCCAATATGATCCACAACGGAAAGCATACACTACAACTCCAAGGACACCAACGGAGGAGGTGGCAAAGGAGTGTGCTGCCAAATTACACGATCTTTTGGGTCAGCACACGCGGGCATATGACAGAGATCATTTCCAAGCACCAGCCTTCTGCCACAGATGCCCCCAGCAAATCAGAGAATCAAATGACTGCGGTTTCCACGTCCTCTACTGGATGTATACAATCCTGGCCCTCCACAAGCCGGTAGAGGACATGACAGAGGTGGATTACCACACGCTACGAGGGAAGTTCGCCGCCAACTTACTCAGAACACATGGGGATAATAAAGGATTAACTGACGCCTAAATGCCCTTGTCCATGCATTTCTCAACCTATCACTTTGACACTCTGTGGACAGAGTGCGTGATAAGTTAGGGGGGGGTGCACCGGACAAGGGCGAGGTATCATTTCTGCTTCAACCTTTCTATTTTTCCCGCTTATCTTTAGACTTTTTCTAATAATTTTTTTCAATAAAATAACTTTATAAGTATAACTTTCACCCTGGAAAGAATCACCCCTAGCTAAGTTAGAGATAAAGTAGCCCTCAAAAAAAAAGGTTAGCATACAGGCATGAAATGGCGAATCCATAAATTTCATTCACTTTTGGTTTCTATACTTTTACTTCAATTCTATCTTAGACTCTTCACAGGTCAACTTCAGGGCCAAAGCGAACCAAAAACTCTCAAAGTCAAGAGGGAAATCAGGGAAATCCAAAATCAAGAAATCTCGCGAGCGGACCACCCATTTCAAAATAAGTGCATATCAGGAACCCTAAGAACAGATTTCTTATTTCAATAAAAAACCTTAACAAAACCCACTTCCCAAGCCTGTGAGATTCGAATAAAAGCCAGAGTGTTGAATAAAAACATGAGAGTTGTGCCACGCATAAGGACCTATATGAAGAGCCAATAAAGATCTCACCCGGCCGGTACATACAGCTGCCCTCATGAAGGCAGATGTGTCGTGCCCGGTAATGAGATCCTAAGGTTTCCTAATATATGAAAAGGCTGATAAAAGAGCTCACCCGGCCGGTACATCCAGCTGCCCTCATAAAGGCAGATGTGTCGTGCCCGGTAGTGAGTCTCTAAAAAGCATAGACAACCCTTCCCACTGAAAAGGGAAGTTACACAATAAGCCTTTTAAGCCAGCCCTCATACCCACTCTAGCTACCGGTAGGTTTCTCTAAAGAAGTATAAAACTGATTAGAGTCGATGATATGCACAGAAAGGTGGTCCCAATGCGAGATTCACAAAATTAAAGGAACCTGAGATCCACGCAACTTTTGATACTCGAAAGAGTTAGTGTAAGCAGAAGCCCCAATAAGACCTCGGTAGATCTCTAACCTAGAATTGAAGCAAGAGTATGGAAACCTTAATCAAATAAAATCGCCTCGCCCTTACATGCCTCAGCTCTATCTAACTTGAGGACAAGCTAGACTCTAAGTTAGGGGGGTGATAACCTCCCATTTTGTGACGTTATCTTATTAGTTATCTTTAATTTTCCATACTCTTTCTTAGATAAACTAAATAGAATCATTAAACTTTCTTACTTCATTGCAGATACATCAATAAACTAACTTTTCTTATCTTTCCATTACAGAAAACACAAAAAAAATTTACAAAGACTCCACACGGTCTCAAGACTGCGAGAAGCCTCACGGTCCCAAGACCGCGAGAAGCCTCACGGTCCCAAGACCGCGAGAAGCCTCACAGTCCCAAGACCGCGAGAAGCCTCACGGTCCCAAGACCGCGAGAAGCCTCACGATCCCAAGACCGAGAGAAGCCTCACGGTCCCAAGACCGTGAGAAGCCTCTCGGTCTCAAGACCATTTGGGCTCAACTTGAGCCTATAAATAGGACCTCAAGGGTCACTTCAAGAGGGGGGATCGAATCTCAGACATCCAGAGGCTGCCTCTCTAGCTCCAGAGCACTTTTGTCTTCCATCCACTGCCCCAAGGCTGCCAGTTTGAGATCCTCTTTCCATCACCAAGTTATCTTCTCTCTCCTCTCAACAGAAAAGAAGGTGGGAAGAGAAGATCCTTCATCAAGGCAACCACGAAGTGCGAAGATCGTTGCTCTCTTCACCAAGGGTTCAACTTTCCCTCCTCCGTGGAGATGACGTTCTTTCTCTCTCTTCTCGCCTCCTTCTTTGTCCTTGACATGAGCGAGTAGTTCCATTCACTAGGGTGCGGGGAGTAGCCCTGCTACCCATGTTTTCATTTCATGCAATGTAATTCAATAATTTGTAATAGAGATACTCTTCTTTTCAGTTCAACATCAATCGTTTAAATGAATGCTAGTTTCCTGATCATCAGCTTGTGTTACTTATTATCTTTTGGTATGAATTGTCTATGTTTATACCCTTAGATCTGAATATCGATTGAATGTTGGTCTTAGATGTATGTATTCACCATATGTCTGTTTCGGTATCTAGGAGTGCTTTCATGAGTGGAGTAAACTCACCCCCATCATTGCACTTTCATGCTATGAAATGGAATCAGTTGACGTATGGAAGTGCAATCTTGGTAAGGTTGAGGAACACATTTCATGAAGGAGTAATGCAAAGCATGTGACCATTCATTATGGTATGGCTGGCGTTGCAATACTCCACACTTCTCGTAGCTAGTTTTCCGAAAGGAAGCTAGGATTACAAGATACTAACTGATTTGACTCTCTTTGCAGGTTGTTTTATTATGTCTCATGTCTTGATCCATGTGTAGTGGTGTGAAACCCGATAACATCCTAGTGACTTTTAATCATTGTTTACAACCTTAAGTCTCTACTTTCTTGCTTTACTTTCCTTGCACTTAGTTTAAAAACCAAATCAAACTTTCGATCTAAATATCAACTGTTAAGTAGTTAAGTTCAACTAAAAACGTTTTCCATCTTGATTTCATCAAGACCGTTGTCCCGAGGATTCGACCCTTAACTATACTACGATAAGACTTCCGCGTGTCTTAGCATACATGGGTGGAGTTCTTACCATAGTACTAGCAAGGCTAAACTTAGGGATTCATCATCTCTAGGATTTTTAGTGGCGTTGCAAAACTCCATCAGCCACCTCAGTTTGACCCAGCTGACATGGGTAACCCAGCTGTCCAGACTATGTTCGGGCAGTTTATGACTGCCATGACACACATCACTGACAGGATGCCCATGCCTGCGCCTAGGGCACCTGTCCAATCTGAAGGACAAGGTATCGGTAAGACGTTCGAGCGACTTCGTCGTGTCGGAGCTACCGAATACTTTGGGACAGCTGACCCCGCAGATGCCGATCTGTGGTTGACCGAGTTAGAGAAAGCTTTCAGAATCTTGAACATCCCAAAAGCTGAGAAGGTTAAACATGCTGTCTATCTTCTCAAAGGAAGTGTTGGTCATTGGTGGACCATGGAAGAGCAGAAGAGGCCTAGTGTGGAGATTTCCTGGGAAGTGTTCCGATGGGAATTTATCCATAGATATTTTCCAAAGACCTTCCTGGATGAGAAAATCTCTCAGTTTGAGAGATTGAGACAAGGCATGATGAACATTAGCGAGTATGAAGCTAAGTTCATGGAGTTGCTGTGGTTTTGTCCACATATGGCTGCTACAGATGAAGAAAGGATCAGAAGGTTCGAGAAGGGATTAAATGCCGACATGACTACTCCCGTATCTGCCCTAGAGAATCGGGAAAGGTTTGCTACCTTCGTTGAGTCAGTCCGAAGGATAGAAAGGTCTGTAGTAGAGAAGAGGCAAACGCATAAGAGATATTCTCAGTTCTAGGGATCTTCATCTAGAGACTTTAAGAAACCTAGGTTTTCTGCACCGACACCACCACCTAGACCTAGTGCTCAGACACAGTGGACACCAAGTCGAGGTAGAGGACAAAGCCTACCACTACAAGAGACTCGCAGTTCAACATCTATGTCGGTCACAGGACCACCAAGACCACAACAACTGGAGAGAAGCTGCTACAACTGTGGTAAGGTGGGACACCTGATGAAGGACTGCAGAGTTAGGCCTGTCAGTGTGACATAGCCTCAGAGACAGAGTCAACAGGGATCACAAAGAAGACAGTTTCAAGGAGCAGCTAGAGGACGTGGACAAGCATCTCAAGCTGGATCATCAGCACCGGCTCAACCTCAGGCGACAACAAGATTCTATGCAATGAACCCACCTGATGCAGTGATCAACTCACGGGTTGTGGCAGGTCAGATGGAGTTGTTATATTCTGATATGTCTATCTCCTGTGTTGTATCTGTTTTAATTGACCCGGGTGCTACACACTCTTTTATCACTCGAAGAGTGATTCATAACTGCAATATGACAGTCAGTCATAGGGCAGATTGCTTGTTGCTGGAGACTCCGTTGAGAGGGTCTGCTGTTTTGCAGGAGGTATGCTCTCCCTGCATCCTTTTCTTTTCTGATCATCGCATTCAATTGGATTTAATACCACTTGAGATGCAAGGATTTGATATAATCCTTGGGATGGATACCTTGGAAAGGTATAAGGTTGTCTTGGATTGTGAATCCAAACAGGCTGTGTTTGCTGATGAAAGCGACACATGGATCTTTCAAGGAGAGAGAAAGATTCTACCCACCTGTCTTGTGTCAGCTATGGCTGCTGAGAAGCTGATGAGAAAAGGATGTTATGCATTCTTGGCCCATGTAGTAGATACTACCACGGAGAGTCCCAACCCTGCCGAAGTTCCTGTAGTCAGGGAATTTGAAGATGTATTTCCTGAAGAACTTCCAGGTGTGCCACCGCCTCGGGGAAATTGATTTTGAAATCAATTTGATCCCAGACGCCCAACCTATAGCACAGACACCGTATAGGATGGCGCCTGCTGAGATGGCGGAACTCAAGAAACAACTGCAAGAGTTGCTTGAGAAGGGTTTCATCTGACCGAGCACTTCACCTTGGGGTGCTCCGGTCTTGTTTGTTAAAAAGAAAAATGGATCAATGCGATTGTGCATTGATTACAGATAACTAAACAAAGTAACAATAAAGAATAAGTACCCTCTGCTGAGGATTGATGATCTCTTTGACCAGTTGCGTGGTGCAACTGTCTTCTCAAAGATAGACCTGAGGTTGGGGTATCATCAACTTCGTATTAAGGACAGTGACATACCCAAGTCTGCCTTCAGGACAAGGTATGGTCACTATGAGTTCACATTTATGTCGTTTGGACTAACTAATGCACCAGCTGCATTTATGGAACTCATGAATAGAATCTTCCGACCTTTCCTCGATCAGTGCGTTGTTGTCTTTATAGATGACATTCTAATCTATAGTAGAGATGCTCAGCAACATGAACAACATCTTCGCCAGGCTCTAACTTTGCTAAGAGAACATAAGCTATACGCTAAGTTTAGCAAGTGTGAGTTCTGGTTACCGGAAGTATCTTTCCTTGGACATGTGATATCTGCCTCAGGAATTCGTGTTGATCCTAAAAAGGTAGAGTCTGTTCTACAGTGGGAACAACCGAAGACACCAACAGAGATTCAAAGCTTCTTGGGGTTAGCTAGTTACTACCGAAGGTTTATTAAGAATTTTAGTTCTATAGCCTTACCCTTAACCAAGTTAACCCGGAAGGATGTTCCTTTCGCCTGGAGTGATAAGTGTCAACAGTCTTTTCAACTGTTGAAAGAGAGGTTGACAAGTGCACCTGTGCTTGTGCTACCTGAGCAAGGGAAAGGATATGCAGTCTTCTGTGATGCCTCCAAGAATGGACTTGGATGTGTGTTGATGCAGGATAAGCAAGTGATTTCTTTCGCTTCTCGACATCTTAAGAAATATGAGGAGAATTATCGGACACACGATCTGGAGTTAGCTGCTGTGGTTCATGCCTTGAAGATCTGGAGACATTAACTCTACGGAGAAACATTCCGGATTTTCACAGACCACAAGAATCTTAAGTATATCTTCTCTCAGCATGAGCTTAATAGGAGGCAACGTCGCTGGATGGAGTTAATCAAGGACTACGATTGTACAATTGATTACCATCTAGGGAAGGCCAATGTGGTTTCAGATGCTTTAAGTAGAAAATCAGCAACATCAACCATGGATAGGGCACAACTAAACTCTTTAGTATGCTCTAGGAGAAATATTCTTATCTCCTTAAGATAAGCCAATGTACAGTTGAAAGTGTCGTTGTTAGCTGAGATGCATATAAAACCTACCCTAAGAGAGCAGATTAAGGAGGCACAACATGTTGATGCTGCAGTTCAGCATATCAGATCAGAGTATGGTGATGAGAAACGAGATGGTTTCCATGACTCAGATGATCAAGTGGCATGTTATCATGGGAGGATGATAGTACCGGATGTGGATAACTTGAGAAAGTTAGTCCTGGAAGAAGCTCATTCTTCGATGTATGATATGCATCCAGGGAGCACCAAGATGTATCGAAACTTGAAAGATATGTATTGGTGTCCTGGGATGAAGAAAGATGTTGCAGAGTTTGTGATGAGGTGTCATGTGTGTCAGCAAGTTAAATCTGAACACCAGAAGCCTGCAGGAACAATGCAACCTTTACCCATACCACAGTGGAAGTGGGACCATGTGACCATGGACTTTGTTGTTGGCCTACCTAGGACAAACAAGGGACATGATTCCATTTGGGTAATAGTTGATAGGTTGACAAAGACAACTCATTTCTTGCCTGTCAAAACAACCTTTTCTGCCGAGAAGTTAGCACAGCTGTATGTGCAAGAGATAGTGCGACTGCACAGAGTTCCTGTCACTATAGTTTCTGACAGAGGTCCCCAGTTTACAAGTCGTTTTTGGGAGCAGTTGCACAGAGCTTTAGGCACCAAGTTAAGGTTAAGTACAACCTTTCACCCACAGACTGATGGACAGTCAGAAAGGACTATACAGACCTTGGAAGACTTACTGAGAGCATGTGTTCTCCAGTTTACAGGAAGTTGGGATCTACACTTAAGTTTAATAGAGTTTGCCTATAACAATAGCTATCAACATAGTATTGATATGGCACCTTATGAAGCCTTGTATGGTAAACGTTGTAGATCACCCTTGTGTTGGTATGAGACTGGTGAACGTCAGTTGTTAGGTCCTGATCTTGTGCAGCAAACCACATAGAAGATTAAAGTAATACAACAACAGATTAAGATTGCACAGGATAGGCAGAAGTCATATGCTGATAAACGTCAGAGACCCTTAGAGTTCCAGGTTGGTGACAAAGTGTATCTCAAGGTCTCGCCTTGGAAGGGAGTTCTAAGATTCGGAAGGAAAGGGAAGTTAGCTCCTAGGTTTATAGGGCCTTATCCAATCATTGAACGAGTTGGAAAGGTAGCCTATAGGCTAGAGTTACCACCAGAGTTACAGAAGTTACACCCTATGTTTCACATTTCTATGCTGAGAAAATGTCACCGTGATACCGAGTCAGTTCTACAGCCTATGGAAGTAGAATTGAATGAAGATATAACTTATGAGGAGGGACCAGTGTCAATCCTTGATAACAGAATTAAAAAGCTAAAGAAGAAAGATATAAGTCTTGTGAAAGTCCTCTGGAATCACCGTGGTGCTGAAGAAGCCACCTGGGAACTAGAGCAAGAGATGAGAAGGAAATACCCTACTTTGTTCTCTTAACATATATGTTTTGTTGATTTCGGGGACGAAATCCTTGTAAGGGGTGGATAATTTGTAACATCCCTGACCTGGGTTACAAGCTAACCCTAGGTGTTTTGCCTAGTTATGTAATTAAGATACTTGTGATTATCTTTTGGCATGAAATTAAGCTCCTGAGGAACATATGTTTACATTTCTGTCCCTTTTAAACAATGTTTTAGTATTGTTTTGTAACACAGGGACCTATGTGCAAATTACCCAGTTAAGGGGTTTAACTTGCAAATTTCACAGGTTAAGATGTTCCTCTGATGATGAGACATCATATGAGTGAATATGATGAGGTATGATGGATTTCCCAAGCCTGGGCATCAAGATGCAGCTTGTGGAATGATCCTTGTGCTTAAAAACCCTAATTTGGAATAAAGTGCAATTTACCAAAATTATGGGGTGCAACTTGTAAAATATACCTTCAAGAATATCTTTTATAACTTTTGACATCAATTAGAGAAGAAATGATGAAAGGGGCGCTTCAATTAAATAATCAGATAAGAAAAGTGACCTTTGTAATAAAATTCACCTAGTATGAGTAAGAAGACCCTTCATATATGTACCTTAGTTTGCATGTTGGTTTTCTTTTCCCTTAGAGCTTGAGTTTTGATGAAATTTGCTTAATTTTTGATGGACTTGGACGTGTCTTTGAACAAGGAGGGACTTAGATGAGAAATCCATGTTTTAGAGGTCCTTATGGTGGAAATTAGCCTAAATTATATAAGCCTATTCCTTTGCAAACCAAGTAAACGTATCCTTTATCCTCTTCACTTCTCATCTTTCTCAAAACGGCCAAGGCAGAGCTCTGGAGCTCAGGGAGACGACCAAGTAGTGCTAATGTGAGAAGGAACCATCTTCTAGCTCGGATTCTTGGATGAATTCATCATAAAAGGTTGGTTCTATGGTTAACTCACTTAGATTCTTTGTTCTAGCCGACCATCCCTAACTTTTCCTTGGAGAATCACCTCTGGCCGAGTTGTGGAGCTCAAGACGCCATTATAGGTTTGAATCTTGGAAGCTTGGAGCTCTAGGAACAACGTTTGAGGCGGGTTTTATAACTCTAAACTCCTTGCTTTATTATGCATATATATGTTCTTGTAATTATGCTTAGTTCTTCTTCTACCGCCCTTCCTCCATGCACTTTTGCATGTAAAACGGTGGAGTAACTGACCTGAACAGAGGTTGAAGATGATGGGCGTGAATTCCTATGCAACGTTATTAACCGACCTTGGACCCTTTTGGTCCAAACGGTTGCAAACCGTTTGAGGTCAAACGGTCTCAAACCGTTTTGATCTCATGCGGTCTTGCAAGACCGTTTGGATCAAAATGGTCTCAAGACCGTTTGATAGGGTTGACCAAGGGACGACCGTTTGAGGGTCTGTTGGTAATATATTGAATTTCATTCCTACAAAGAATCATAATTTAATCCCTAACCAATTGAGAGTTGAAGGCACTTCAACACCCTAACCCTAATCGGGTTGAAATTGCTGTTTTCAAGTATAGATCTTGTTGAGTTTTGGGTTGAAGGACTCAAACGGTCTTAAGACCGTTTGGGGATTCATCCAAACGATCTCAAGACCATTTGGACACAGCCCAAGACCGTTTGGAGGTCTAGGTTTGAGGTAATTTGATGGTTTGAGGGTCCAATTGTAATAAGTTGATGAAATGATGAAATTGCTGATTTTAGACCTAGTTAGGGTTCAACCCTTATCCAACTGACTTGGTTTTTGGTCAAACTTTGGGAAAACGGTCTCAAGACCATTTGGAGGATTTCCAAACGATCTCAAGACCGTTTGGGCCAAGTTTGGGCCCAATTGGAGGTCAATTGATAGGTTCAACCTTGATTTGATTCACATTGTTGAACATTGATGAATATCCGATTGAAACCCTAATTGAGATGGACTTAACCCTAATTGGCTTTCAATTGAGGGTCAATTTTGGTGTCCAATTGATTAAGGCTCATCCTAAATGACTCAATTTGTAAGTGGTCAACATGTATTTGGAGAATTGAGGGCTTCAACATACATAACCATAATCGATTGAAACTTTTGAACCATGTTGGAGGTCCAAACGGTTTGAGCCCATTTGGACCAAACAGTCTCAAGAACGTTTGGGCTCAAACGATCTCAAGGTCGTTTGGTCCAATCGATCCCAAGATCGTTTCAATTCAAACGGTTTCAAACCGCATAAGCTCAAACGGTTTGGAAGTCAGCTCTCCCCAAATGGTCAACGCACCCAAACAGTCTTAAGACCGTTTGAAGGCGAACGACCTTGGGTGTCATGCGGTCTTAGAGTCAAACCTAGCAAACGGTCAACGCATCCAAACGGTTTCAAACCGCTTGGAGGTTGAATATGTGTAACCAATTGGAGACTTTCAAGGTTATTTATACTTAGTCAATTGAAGGTGTATATGGTTCAATGATGATCTGATCTAAACCCTAATGATAACCTAGGACATTAAGGGACTAAGTGACTAATGAATTAACCTATGATGATGATCAATAGTGTAATTTACCAAAATGACCTTCAAGGGTTTAATCAAAGGATACCTTGTTTTAATCAAACCCTAATCACATGATAGTGATGATTTGACTTATGATAGTCAAGGAGGACTTAACCCAACCTAATCTAGAGTGGTGTAATCACCATCTTCTAGTAAGAGGAGAGAGAAAGTACCATTTATGGTTGAAATTCAAGTGAAATACCTTCATTAAACATGAAAGTGCATGATTAGGGTATGATCCTCCTATGTGAGATCATGGAAACCCTAATTATAATAATTAATGAATCTTAATCTAATCTGAGGATATCAATGATGATGTTTCTCATACATGATGATGTTATGAGTTCAATTCACCATGAAGTGAACAATAAACCCTAATTCTAGGGTGATAATATGTATTGTGAATAGTAAACCCTAATTGATGGAAATCAGGGAATCTATCTCTTATAAGAGTATGAAAGAACAGATCTTGAAATGAATTGTTTACTATTATTAGTTGGTTTAACTATGCAGGTTCTCATATATAAAGATGATCATAACCAGGTAAGGATTATGATATCACATTCGTTGAAAGTATGTTATTAGCATTATGAATAGTGAAATATCTTGTTGCCTAGTAAGTGGCATCTTATGAGACGGATAGGCTGTGAGAGCCATGAGTATCATCAAGGTCATGCTTAATAGATGACTTTTGATGAGATGATTGAGAAATGATAATTGATGTGAGTTAGACTTGTTACATTTAGTATTCTTATTTCATAGCTGTTATGCTAATGATTAAATGTTTGAGAACATGTATGATATTAAAAGAATACTGAAATGTACCTAACTCACTACAAAAAAATAATGATTTAGCTACGATTGCTTCAGCTACAATTGCTTTATATGTAGCGAGAACTATTTTTACTTATAAAATATTTTTATATAACTAAAATGATTGTAGACACTTTAGTAAATAAGGTGTAGCTACAATTTTTCACTTCATATTATTTGTATGCAAAATGATCGTAAAGAGGCAAAACCCAAACTCACTCCCCCATTACGTAGCATAGACAGTTACCCCCGCTTCCCCATCCCTGATCGCCCGACCCCAGTCCATAACGGCGCCCTCCGCGCACAGACTCCGTCCGCCTTCCGCCGTCCGCACATCGTCCAATGGTGGACTCCTGAAGCCCGATGCCTAAAACCTCCTTGCCTCCTCCGACAACAGCGCCCTCCGTGCACAGACTCCGTCCGCCTTCCACTGTCTACACGTCGTCCAACGGTGGACTCCTGAAGCCCGACGCCTGAAACCTCCTTGCCTCCTCCGACTCCGAAGCCATCCGCCGATCTTTGTGCCCCCATCTCTCTGCGCCACCATCTCTCTATGCCCCCTGCCGTCCGATCGGTGAGGTTTCCCCCCAGGAGTAGGCCTTCTCTGGCGGATCCCCTCTCCGACGGTGCACCTTCCAGTCTTCTCTCTGGAGGCGTTCCTTTCTGGCTTCTCTTTGGTGGTGCTCCTGCAGTGGTCCCCTGCTTTGTACGCTCTCTGGCAGCGTCTCCCGTCTGCTCTTCTCTCCGACGGTGCTCCCTGCGCTCTCCGACGTACGGCGGTGCCTACTCTCTGCTCTTCTCTCCATATATGTCATATATGTTTTATATCCGGTTCTCGTTCTTGCTCTCTCTATCAATCCTACAACTGCAACAAGAAGAACATTCGATATTTCTGTCAGCCCCTTCCTCTATGAAATAGGAGAAAGACTATTGCTTGATGCTTGTTGTGGATACACAATACCATTCGATATTCCCCTCTATATCATTCGTACATATGCAACAAGAGGAACGTTTGACATTTCTGTCAGCACATTCTTCTATTAAATAGGAGACGGATTTTTGCTTGATTATCGTAATGGATACACCATACCTCTTAAATAGGCATTGGGAAGAAGAACAATTGCCTAATTATACAATGTATGACTAACATATATATTAAGTAATGATAATCATGTTACGCCTAATAGGCCCACTAATACTACGTAACCTCCTGTTCACTTTAAGGTTCCCCCTCATGATGGACAATATACATTAATCATGATCGGCTTGTCCATGAATATGACTACTATTTTCCTATTTGGATCAGACTGAAGATTAATATAGATATTTTGCTTTGAGTCATATGGCTTGTTGAGGCTTGCATGAACTATTGTACATAGTTTTTTTGTGTGTTTATTTATAGTTCATGGCTCAAGCCAATGCATTGTAAAAACTCACTTTTTGATATATACAAAAAAGGAACAAGGGATAAAAAAAAGGAGTGTGCTCATTATGGAAGAAAAGGGCACTCCACAAGGAAACTATGCTATAAGTTGCATGTTCTCCTTCCACAACATACGTGCAACTCTCATTTTTTTAACATTGTGACTAAGTTATGGATTGTATTTTAATTATACTATATTCTCCCTACAATGATAAACAAGTGGGATTGCTTTGGAAAGTGAGTAGCTGATGCTTTCTTCATTGGTAGAGGCTGAACTGGCCTTCGTGCCATTGTCTCTCATCAGGCTTTGAAAAGTCCAATTTCTTATTGTTCTGGGCAAACTCTGCCCAAGATCTGAGAAAGAGCTCTTAAATCTTATTGAAACTAAGTTATGTAATGATTTTTAATACTTTGTATTCTTATCTTTTTTTTTCTTAATAAGTTATGTAATGATTTTTAATACTTTGTATTCTTATTTTTTTTCTTAATTGTTATAGGTAGTCATGATAGATAAAAGTTAGATCCATGAGGAACATAGAACAAGCACGACATATTTACTTGGGGTGGTTAAATTTATAGAGCATGCATTTTCAAAATCCAGCAGGGATGGGACTATCTTATGTCCTTGTAAGCAGTGCTTAAATGTACATAGGCAGAATCGACAAGTCGCAACTGAACACTTCTTATGGAATGGATTCTTGACCACCTACACAAATTGGAATTTTCACGGTGAGGGTTCATCTGATAGTTTTGAGGATTCACAAATACAAAATGACACGTCCAAAGATGACATGAGAGACATGTTGCGTGATGCGTATGGTGTATCACAGGATGGAGAGAATATGGAAGACGACGACCATCGATTTGTATTTGTTGATGACGCGGAAGCTGAGCAATTTTACAAACTGTTAGAGATTGCTGCACATGAATTGTACCCTGGAAGTAAGAAGTACTCTAAATTGTACACTGTTGTGAGGTTGTTTCACATAAAATGTGTCAATAATTGGAGTAATAAGTCATTTTCTGAGCTGCTTGAGCTTTTGAAGGAACTGCTTCCAGAGGGTGAGACGTTGCCCGACTCTTATTATGAATTCAGGAAAATAATCAGGGACCTTGGACTTGACTATGATAAAATCGATGCTTGCAAAAATAACTGCATTTTGTATCGAAAGGATTTTACAGATAAGACTTCATGTCCGAAATGTGGTGCTTCTAGATATAAAGAAATCGAAATTTGACAAAGCTGGTGTAGAAAACATTCGTACGAATAAGAAAAGAGTTCCTTGTAAAGTCCTGCGCTACTTTCCCTTGACTTCTAGGTTGAAGAGATTGTTCATGTGTTCGAAACTGTCACCCCTAATGCGGTGGCACGATGAAATTTGTACCAAGGATGGGATTCTACGACATCCAGTAGATTCTCTAGCATGGAAGACGTTTGATAATATGCATGCTGAGTTTGCTTCTGATTCTCGCAATGTTCGCCTTGGATTAACTTCCGATGGATTTAATCCCTTTGGCCTCATGAGTCTATCATATAGCATTTGGCCCATCGTATTGATTCCGTACAACTTGCCACCATGGTTGTGCATGAAGTCTCCCAATTTTATCATGTCGATGATTATTCCTGGTCCAACTCAACCCAAAATGGACATAGATGTCTACCTACAACCGTTGATTGAGGAATTAAAAGAACTGTGGGAAGCTGGTGCTGATACTTATGATGCTGATCGTAAAGAGGTTTTCAAGTTGCATGCTGCCTTACTGTGGACGATAAGCGACTTTCCTGCATATGGTTATCTATCTGGTTGGCAAACTAGTGGGTATCTTGCATGTCCTTTCTGCAATAAAGACGCGTGCTCATGGAGACTACCATATAGCAAGAAAGCATGTTTCATGGGTCACAGGAGGTTCCTCCCAATGGATCATAAATTTTGTAAAGATGCTTCATCATTTGATGGAAAAGAAGAATTTAGAAGTGCTCCTAAGATGTTGTCTGGAAGTCAAGTTCTAGATCAAACTAGAGATGTAGATAATCTACCGTACAACTGGAGAAAGCAAAGTATATTTTTTGAGCTGCCATACTGGAAGCATAACCTTATACGTCATAATCTTGACGTGATGCACATAGAAAAGAATGTATGTGAGAGTTTGATTCACACACTGCTAGGAATGGAGAAGTCAAAGGACACTAAAAATTCTCGATATGACCTCGAAGAGATGGGCATAAGGAATAAACTTCACATTATCAAGGACGGAAAAAAAAATCATCCCGCCTTCATGTTTTACTTTGAAGAAGGAGGAAAAAGAATTATTCTGTAAGCTGTTGAAGTCTACTCGAGTTCCTGATGGGTATTCTTCTAATATAGCTAGAAATGCACGCGTCAAAGAAAGAAAGCTGATGGCATTGAAGAGTCATGATTATCATGTATTGATGCAACAGTTCCTCCCATTAGCTTTACAAGTAGCGTTGCCCAACAAAAATGTTAGATCTGTTGTAATTGAGTTGTCCAATTTTTTTAAAGACTTATGCTCTAAAGTCATAAATCCAAATACTTTTGAGAAGTTGGAATCCAGAATAGCAGTGACTCTTTGTAACCTAGAGAAGATTCTCCCACCATCATTCTTTGATGTGATGGACCATGTGGTCATTCATCTTCCACGAGAAGCGAAGATAGCCGGACCGATATTCTATCGTTGGATGTACCCCGTGGAGAGGTAATCTTTCTAACAATTAAATTTGTTCAGACTTTGCATCTGATTGTATGTGATGTTCTTATAGAGTTTTATCTTCTTATTAATGTAGACACTTGCAAACTTTAAAAAGATATGTGCAAAATAAAGCTGCTGCAGAAGCTTCTATAGCATAAGGTTACTTGGCAGATGAATGCTTAACATTTTGTTCGAGATATCTCTCAGGAGTTGAGACAAGGTTCACTAAATTGTCTAGAAATGATGTGGAAGATGAAGATATGGATAATGATGAAGAGTGGTCTATATTCTTTCATAAAGGGCGTCGTCTAGGAAAGAAGACTCCTATTATGCTTGATAGCACAATGCTCAAAGCTGCGCATCAAAATATTTTGGCAAACTGTGATGCAGTTGATCCATACGTGAAGTAAGATCGTTGTTTACTTTTCACAATGTACTTTCATATTTACGTCTAGGTGTGTCACAAGTGTTTCTTAGCAGGGAGCACATCCGATACTCGAAGAAAATCAATCCACGTGCACGACAATGGGAAATCAGTAATCTTCATATGAACAATTTTAATGAATGGTTTAAGAAACATGTAAGTTTAAATAAGTTATTTCCATTAGCAAAATAAAAAAAATATATAAATAATAAAATTCATAATATTTTCAGATTGAGGAGAAGGCAAAGTCGACAACTGTGTCTCCAAACCTTTTAGTGTTGGCTCGAGGACCGCAACAAATGACGATGCAATATGCGGGATATGTAACAAATGGTTATAGATTTCTCACCAAGGATCGAGAATGCGGGAGGAAAACACAAAATAGTGGAATTATGGTGAACGCTCAGACCAAAAGTTTTGCCAGCTCCAAGGACAAAAATCCTCTAACGGGTCAGGTTACGTACTACGGGGTGTTAAGGGACGTTTTCAAGATCAGTTATTACGAGCAACTCAAAGTTGTATTGCTCAAATGTGACTGGGTCAATGCAAACAGAGGCATCAAAAAATCTGAAAATGACTTCACAATGGTCAATTTAAAACGTATTGATGTAACTGATCATCCATTTGCATTGGCCTCCCAAGCACAACAAGTGTTTTATGTGAAAGACATAAGTCAAAAAAATTGGAGCTTTGTTGTGCACACTACACCTCGTGATACTTATGACATGGAGGAGAAGCTTCATGATAATTTCATGGATGGAACCTTCTTGTCAGAAGATAAATCTCTAAGTGATTTGGAAGATATCTTAAATGACGTTTGTGATGACGCTAATTTAGTCAGAGAAGACATGGAGGGTGTGACCTTTTATGAAGAGGGTCATGATCCCCATCATTGATCTTATGTAACTCTTTTTATTTTATTAGTTGGGTCAATTACTGGAAACACTCATGTTATCCCGTTATTTATAAAATGATCATTTGTTCTTTTACATAATTATATATTTGGGTTAATCTGCTTAATGAGTTTGCTTGTTGGATGTTGGCTTCATTAGCAAAATTAAAATATTATTATTGAAATTTTTAATTTTATTTGAGGAACACAATTAGAGAATGTATGCCATGATTTCAGTTTGTAATTGAATATTTTTGATATCAATTGTCTATTTAGGAGAATGAAAAGACGCAGTCAGCTATTGTCTCCACTTACTGATGATGTCTACAATGAAGGATTAACTCATGGGAGTATGACAGGTAAAATAAAAAATTACATCATTGAATATCTTTCTTAGAACCGCTCATATCATCATTTTAGTTGTAGGTACTTCCAAAAGACCAAAAGGAGGGTATCTTCGCTCGATAAATGCTGATTGGGGGTGTTCAAATGCAAAAGAAGGACTTAGAAATAGTAAAACCGTGGCGGGATCAGCTGCAAATAACAATAGAAGTTCTTCTTTGAACCTTGCAAAAGAAAAAAAATCTTCTGTGTCAAATGATGAAGTTGGTGCCGTTGGTAAAAGTCATGTGGTGGCAAACTCAAATATTGCTAGAGAAGGAAGTCATTTTAAAAGACACTTAGAAAAAAAAAAGTCATCAAGGAGTGCCTGTAAAAGCAAGTATGCAACGTTTGGTAAATGATGTCAGTAACAATCAAGAGGTTGAAATTGATAAATTAGATAATGATCAACATTCTGTTGCTGAGTCTCCTACTGTTGATCCTGGGCAGAGTGAAGGTAACAAAATTTAGATACAAAGATGCATTATATTTTTCACAAACTAATACTTAATTATATGTGTATAATATGTATATCCTTGTAAATGCTTGCATCATATTCATGATTTTGTAGGGGGAGCTACAAATAAAAAAACAAGGGGCTATTCTAAGTGTATCCGATTATGGGGTAAGACAGGGGATAAAAAGTTGCCAATTACTTTGGATGAGAATGGAGATCCAATAGGGCCACATCAGAATGACCTATCTTCCTTTTTGGGAAATGTTGCTAGGCACCATTAAACTATCTTGATTGGCGACAAGTACCTGTGGAAAAAAAAACCTCTATATGGAATTATGTGGAGGTAATTCTAGTCTTAAAGATATAATACAATGTTATGAATTTTTTATTTAAAAATTATTCTTTTGTTACAGACCAAGTTTGTTATCGACATAAAGGGGAAGAATTCAGTTTTGCGAACAGTGAGGGATTGTTGGAGAAACTTCAAAGCGGATATTAAAAAAAACCACTACATGCGGCACAAAGAAAAATCTGACTGACTTAATGATTGCCCCTCCCGTGTTGATCCTGATCAATGGAAATTTCTTGTGAATTTTTGGGATTCTAACGATGGAAAGGTAAAATAATTTATTCCTTAATTTTGTAGAATTTAATAGTGTATATTGCATATAATTATATTATAATGCATTGTATGTAGTTAAGGAGTGCTAAAAATGTTATGAGCAGAAAGTTCGTAACGACAAGACATACATCGGGATCAACGCCGTATGCTTGTGTGAAGGCTAATGTGGGTTATCTTCTGGTTGAAATCTGCATTACACTTTCTTACCACTATGCTCATATATGCTGCTACTGTTACAAACAGTTATAAGAGAAGAAAAACGGTGGCAATGTTAGCAGATTAGACTTGTTTAAGGCCACCCATTTGAAGAAGGATGGTACTGCTGTGGATGCAAAATCTGCAGAATTGATTGTAAGCAATCATTTAACAAATTTATTTTTTATTTAATGAAAATATTCTCATTAATATTGTATGTAGGACAAGATGAATGCGGCACTTGCAAGTAATGATGAAAATCTCGATGAAGATGAGATATTTGATCATATTTTGGGCCCAAAGAAGATTCATGTGAAACATGCGATTCATGTGTCTCATAATGTATATGAAAATAAAATCACAAACTTAGAACTGGTTGTTGATGCTCATACCCAGATACACGAGGCTCAACAAAAGGAGTTGTTATAAATGAAGAAAAAATTTGAAAATCTTGAAGCTATGATGCTGAGAAATTCTAACCTGAGTGCTTCGTTTCAGCCGAACGAGGTAAATCTTCAAATTTTTATAATGTGATTACATAATAAAATTGATTTTCTTATTGTAAACTATTTATTTTGTAGAATATCACAATGACCACCAATGAAAGACTACCCAGACCAAATCAATCGAGTAGTAAAACACCCATTACCGAAGGACAAGTTATTGTATCCAAACAGTTATTGATTAATTTTTTCAATCTGATTTTTAGGTATAAACAATGTTTGATACAATCTTTATAAATTTAAAGGTTGTTTCCTTGTTAAGTTTTGAGGATGGGAATTCAATTGTAGCACGAGGACACGTTACTTCTACAAGTCCAACTTATGTCGTAGGAGGAGCACTGTTAGGGTCCTCATTTGCTGCCGTTTCCATTACTGTACCAATCCAACCTCAAGAGCAGTTGATTAGGCCTTTTGGCCAACACCAAGTCATTGAGGATGTAATTGGGATAGTGATAGCTTGGCCAAAGAAATTACTCATTGTCAGGTAACATTTTATAAATTAATCTCAATACTAAAAGTGCACTTCTTAACTATTTATGCATCATTGTAGGTGAACCATTTGGAGACGTGGAAACCAAGAGTAGCAGTCATTTGATCAACATAGAGATTCACATATCATATGAATCCATAGGACTTAGTAAAAATAGAAGTCAACCATTCTTTATTATATTTAGTTGGTTTTCAATAAATGTGGATGTCACACATATTGTAGTACCATTCATTATTTCATTGTCTTGATTTTAAATTCAAAGGAAAAATTCTTATCGATCATTCACTATCTATTTCCCATGCATCAAATGATTGCCCTGTTATTATAGTTACTGAACAAGTGGCATGTATGGTTCTAGTTGAAGATCGCATATGTTAGTCATGCTAATGTTTGATACGCATATGGATGTATAGTCTCTTATAATCCAATGGCCAGTACAGATCCCTTTCCTTTATATTGTGTATGTGGCATGACATTTAACTTTTAACATATTTTTCCAATAGTTGCCAATGATTAGTAGCTTCTTCTTGTATTGGTTTGTCTTTCTCATCCACCTGTTGGTTAAGCTTATTGTAGTCAGTAATTTATACTTTAAACAATTTAGCTATTTTGTCATCATAATGAAGCATCTGCTCAAAAATTCTAAAACCATTTAACTTTCCAACTAGGCATTTGTATCTTTTCTTGTTTCCAGTTCCTCAGGGTTATCACCCCAGAGGTTGTGAAATCATTTTCTTCACGCCTCCCTGTGCCCGTTATATTGACAAGTGCAACATATGGACGATTTATTGGCATGTAAATGGGAAGTCAAGTCTTGATCATGGTCTGTTTGCAGTTCTTGAAGCTGCCTCTTTTTTGGGTGGATTAATGCGGATGACAGTCTCCCTTTGTGTCATTATTCTAGAATTAACAAATAACTTGTTACTGCTTCCTCTTGTTATGTTGGTGTTTCTCAATTTTTATACTGTAGCCGACTCTTTCAATGCCAATATCTATGACTTGATCGTGAAACAAAAGGGTCTTTCCTACATGGAATCTCATGCAGAACCTTACATGAGGCAACTAACTGCTAGTGATGTTGTGACTGGACCACACCAATTCTTCAAAGGTGTTGAAAAAGGTTGTAAGTCCATGTCTTAAAGACTACTGGGCATCAGGGGTTTTCTGTCATAGAGACAATGTCATTGGACACATAGAAGATATAGAACTAATTGTTGAGGAGATGGAAATGTTCATTGACTTGCATCCGTTCACAAACACTCCACCTTACACAGCTGTAGAGACAATGTCATTGGAAAAAGCACTTATACTAGTCCAAGAAGTTGCCCTTAGGCATCTTTTAATTGTTACAAAGTCATCCATGGTAAGGGATTCAACACCTCTTATTTTAACTTTTTCATTCATCATGATGTTAGTTACATGTGTTACTTGAAATCGATCTGAAGGAAAATAAAACAAGTAAAACTGTTCATATATTTTTAGTTTGATCTTGTTTCATGCGAGAGATGATCTTGAGGTACCCTACAAGAAAATAACATTCAACGCAAGGATCAATTAGCTAATATCACTTTTTCCAAACCAAAGAACTTGCTGGGATCATGATGTGTGGTTCATGGCATCAACAGACCTTTTCAGTCATGTATAAGCATGAGTGGACAAGAAAACGAATGTCAAGCTTTGGAATCATATTCTTAATCCTGATTTTTAAAATTTGTGCTCCATTGTCCATTCACTATAATCACTAGAATATGCCAAATGTAAGAATTATCAATGATAATCAAGTTATGACTGTTAACATTATATGCAATCTATCTTATAATGTACCTAATATAGGATTTAGTTTACAGATTCTTTCATTATACCTAATAAAACAAAGGCATCACATCGTAGGTTGAGGGCATGCAAGTTCATGCTGATGAAGGTGGAAGCACACAAACTCGTGGTGGTATATATTGGTTGATCCTTCCTGCTGGGTGTAATTCAGTATGTCCTGCAAAATATGACCTGTTGCCCTATGATAAAAAAAAGAGATCTCTGGATGTTTGTTTTATGTAGAATTTCTTGCTCTGCGTCTTTCAAGGATATATCTTTAACCTTTTGTTGATCTACTAGAAAACAACTAAACTGCATTCGATCGCGATAGTAGAACACTCATTAGTTCAGGCCTCATGTGAGTGATTATCTGTACACAGAAACATCCGAAATATTTTCCAAGATTGCAGTTGAATTTTACATAATGATGAGGAGTTACAGACTTTTATAAACTAGACTGGATTATTGTATATGTGCTTCTCGCACATATTATCCTATATTGTTGTTAATGTTCTACAAACATGAGCAATTTCACCTGTGGCCTATATCAATCTGAACAATTATTACAAAGACAACTGCTTTCATTTATAATGATGACATTGATAATAACCTCTAGTTTTTGTATCATTTTTTATTTGTGACACTTATGTGTATCCCACCCTCGACCTGAGACTCACACCCAGCTGCTGACCGAACCATAACACCATTGGCCATTTGGACCTGGTACATGATACTGGGTGCAGCTGAGAGTTGCAAGGACACTCTTGATATGACTGTGTTTCTTTCCTTCTAAATTATTATATGCGAGACTGATTTTCTGCATAATATTTATATTGAAAATTTCATTTGATTTTACCTGCATTATCTATTCTGTTCTGCACAAATTCTTAATGTTCCTATACCATATGTTCCCAAAGACTGCACCTCTGAAGGTGCTGATCTCTAGTGACAACATTTTATGTTTACAATGCTGATTCATCCTGGCATGTATGTGGGGCATTTTTGTTTTGTCAATTACTTTCAATGATTTGTTCTCTGTTTTTCAAGATCACGCTTTCAATTTGAATCGGATTTTCATCCACTGAATCTACACGACATCTGTTTTCTGCAGGTTACGTACGCTGCTCAACTAAAATCACTACAATCTACAACCATGGCGAGGTCACGGGTACAATCTGCTATTCTCCTAGCGGCAGTGACTAGCGATAGTCGCGGCAAACTGTGTGAGTCCAGAAGAGCTAGGAGTGTTCCCAAGATGATGGCCGTTGCAGGTGCTCAGCCATTAAGGTTGCATAGCTTCTCCGGTCTGCGGTCCTCAAATGCTGTGGACTTCTTGTCAAGGCACAGCAAGGACTTTCAGTCCGTGGTTGCTTCTACTATCTCACTGCCCAGGGGCAGAGGTAGCAGAGGGGTTGTGAGGGCTATGTTCGAGCGGTTCACGGAGAAGGACATTAAGGTTATCATGTTGGCTCAGGAAGAGGCTAGGAGGTTGGGGCACAACTTTGTTGGGACTGAGCAGATCTTGTTGGGGCTTATTGGAGAGGGTACTGGGATTACTGCTAAGGTGTTGAAATCCATGGGTATTAACTTGAAGGATGCTAGGGTGGAGGTGGAGAAGATCATTGGATGTGGGAGTGGGTTTGTTGCTGTGGAGATTCCGTTCATACCTCGTGCCAAGCGCGTCCTGGAGCTCTCCCTAGAAGAGGCTCGCCAGCTCGGTAACTATCTATCCTTAATGCAATCACTTGTTTATGTACCCCCCCCAACCACCACCACCACCACACACACACACACACACACACCCCACCACCACCAATTAAGTTAATGAATAAGCCCTGTTTGTAAGTAGCTGCTTGAGTTTGAAGTGTCGTATTTACCATTTGGAACAGTGATAGTCTTTTCTTGCCATAGTATCATTGCAGTTTGTGACTATTTTCACAATGTTAGACACACACACACACACACAC
Source organism: Alisma plantago-aquatica (assembly GCA_963693085.1). Lineage (NCBI taxonomy): Eukaryota > Viridiplantae > Streptophyta > Magnoliopsida > Alismatales > Alismataceae > Alisma > Alisma plantago-aquatica. Next base: position 107,767,743 of record OY856411.1, read on the forward strand.
ACACACCACCACCACCACCAATTAAGTTAATGAATAAGCCTTGTTTGTAAGTAGCTGCTTGAGTTTGAAGTGTCGTATTTACCATTTGGAACAGTGATGGTCTTTTCTTGCCACAGTATCATTGCAGTTTGTGACTATTTTCACAATGTTAGATGATTTTCATGAATTATTTATCCACTACATGGTATGACCATATCAGAAAATAACGATCCGTTTATGTTCTCACTATTTTCCATTTAAGTGTATTATCAGATCAAATTTTGATCTGTATTATTAGAATTCCTTCTCCTAAGAGAGTAGTGAGGGACTTTACATAAGTGACCAGCTTTAAATAAGTTGAGGCTTGTTAGGAGCTCAAATATTGCAGCATTGTAGCTTCTCCTATAATTTAATTGCTTGAGTGCAGCCTTTTTTTGTGATGTTCAAGACCCTACATTTGCTAATGCCTTGGTAAATAACGACAGTGAACATGCAGCACTACTCTCTGAACTAGTTGAATATTGCAAAAATAGAACTCGTTACTTATCCTTTGTAACTTGTTTTCAAAATCTATCGAACCAAAAATGTCAGCAGGGTTTTTGTTATAATAGTTCTCTGTAAACTGTTGGCGAATCTTCTTTTCTCCATATTGTCTTTCTATTGATGTGTGCTGTCTGCCCGTTACATTGCTGTTCATGAATGTCGTTTTTGCATGTGCCTTTCTTTGGAACTATTCTTCAGTTTTGAATGTTTGGAAGTGTAATCCACCTGGTGTCAATCTATTCCTTGCTTTATTGTGGAATACACATAAGTTTTAACTGTATATTGGCATTTCAAGTGAAAGCAATGTTCTTCAATCTTTCTTGTGCTATATTACAAATATAGCAAAGATGGTAGACATATTAGTTTGCCTAGATTTGGCACTGGTGCGTCAACAAGCATATCATGACGAGATACAATAACTAATGGTTGTGAATGTTTTTTGATTCTGAATAGGATCCTTGAGTGGTAGTAAATGTGTAAATGTTGTACGCTCAAGACTTAGAGAGTACAATTGAACAGTGATAAATTAATTTTGTCTGCCTTTCGCATTTTCAATGCATGGTCATATGATGTCATTTACCTTGCAAGAACTGATCGTGTTCTCTGCCCCAATCTCAAAATCTTCTCTGGTTTCACTGGCCGTACAATTGAACAAGTTCAGAAAGATATCGATAGAGACCGCTACATGTCCCCTATCAAGGTTGTTGAGTATGGGATTATAGATGGTAGCCTCAGATCATAAAATTATCTGGACTCCCCTCCAATCAATTGAGCTACCATTTTACTAATTTGTACTTGGCTGGCCAGCAATCCACTCTGTTACACAGTCTACCTCAGTTAGATTTTCCTGACTGTCGCAAGGCGGCCTATTCATTTGTTAATGGCACTTTCTTGCCTTTTACTACAATATTTCCAAGTTAGCTCATAATGAGGTGATCTAATCTCTCAGGGTTAGAAGCTATCTGTTACTTCATACCTCACAAGGTTTCAGCACCAATAATTGTTTATATATGTATTGACTACTCTGATAAACTGTATATTGGTATGTATTTTTAATATCATGTTCAGATTTCATATCATTTTCTCGGGCTAATATGTTATTTTGGCTACCTGTTTCTGTTATCATTTGCATTGAACTTGACCTAATATCAATTTCATTCTCTTAAATACTCTGTTCGACATCTTTAAGTAATTTATGCCTCTTACGCTATGATATGCTCTATTTTCTTTCAGGAAACTAGTGCTAGTAATCTGCTAGATAGTCCATTGTCCTCTTATTAGAGTTTGGAAGGTGAATATGGAATCAAACTATTGCAACATATATTGCAGTTGAAACAAAAGAGATATAAAATAGATAAGTTTGTAAGAGTTCACTTGTTGCAATGGTGATGCTACAAAAGAGAGCCTCCCTCAAAGACAGTTCAATCTCAGCTGCCTATTTTCATCGTAAGTTAACAGAAACCTACTACTTAATTCAATGGACATTATGAATTAATCCACTAAGGAGTGATATCCTCTCATATAAAACCCGAAGTCTCCATTTTCAATATAGTTCACACAAAGTGAAGATCAATAGTTCAGCAACAAAGTCATTAATATATTTTTTATAAGGTCTTCACTGAGATTCACGATTTTGGATCCTTTTACAGTCCATCCCTTTACTGAACATGTTATCCTTTTTCTTATTTTATCTATGTCTTCATTACATATGTACAATGTTTGGTATGCCTCCCAAAGACGCATGTCAAATTTTTTATGCTTTCCCAACATGCAAACAACACTACTGCCTAACACAATTGATTGGTGTCTGGGCTTAAGCATATTTTAATGTGTTGTTACATAGGATGTACTATTTGATTATATAAAGTCTCTTTTGCATGGATTTCGAAAGTTACCGGCCCTTGGTGTTACAAATTTAAGGTAACTAGATATAAATGGATGTCTGCTTTTGCATATTTCACAACTATTATACATGCCTTTTATTTCTATAAAAATCCCTATAGATTCTAGTTTAGCTCTTAAATGGAAGCACCTGCATCAGTTATGAGGTAGATTTTGAGTATTCAATAATAGGATAGCGTGATGTATGAAAATCTGGATGTTATGTGATGTCTAACTGAGAAAAAACTAATACAAAAGAGCATTAATTCTAAAAATAATGTGGCAGCAAACATACTACGAGGAACTGAAATCTACACAACAATTGGAGGTGCTGGTTTTGTACCGTAGCTTTCTCTTTTAGATCACTACTAACTTGTTGTTTTAAAAGTACAAAACATACTATTTGTGCAAATGAAAGAAGCATCCTCAATCAATGTTTGTTGCTGTTGTGTCATGATACAATCATTCTACCTTCTTACCGACTGAAATGAGAACAAAATATATTAAAAAAAGAACTTCCTACGCTTGTCATATGTGTCACAATCATCCGTCCTCCCTCTTTAAGAAGCTCCATATATGCAGAAGATTCGTAGACTTATTATTACTTGCCCAATCACTATTACTTGCTTGCTTTTTCAATCACGAGCCTTCTGTCAATGGAAGAAGGGCAGGCACAACAAGCGTCAAGCACATTACCAAACAAACAAGCTACCAATATGTACTAAAATGTGAATAGTAATAGTATCCTTACCATCGGTAAACATAATGTAATGATAGTGATACGTCAGTCTTCTTTCCTATCAAAACTAGCAAGAAGTACCCTGCCTCTACCTTTGTCAGTCTCTTTATAATGCACACTTCTGATCATGGAAATATACTGGAACATGCTCCTCAAATATCTTTATAAAGCATGTTGGGCTCTTCAGGTCATGTATTGCTTCTAACATGTTATTGCTTATTCAGTTGGTAATTTCTTAGAAAAAATCAATAAAGAATAATCTTGGTTATCTGTTGCATTAGTTATCATTATGTTATGAAAATTTTAGCTGTTCATTTTCTTCACACTTTGTTATTTATCTTAGGTTGTGGTCATCATTGGATTTGTGGGTCCTTGTACCAAGGAGGGGCTGGCTATGGACTTAAAGTTTGTTTGCATCATGTACCTATTGATATGTTATTCCTCTAGATACCTTGTTTGCTGAGAATCTTTCGCTATGGTATTGCATCTTCTGTTTGAAGCAAACCAGTAATCAGACCACATGGTGTAATGCCTACAACTTGTGTGTTCTATACATATTTGTTTACTTCAAGACATTATGTTTAATCACAAGGATCAGTAGATACCTATAGCTTGATGGGATAAATCATAAAGCATGCAACCTTATTACAGACCTCTCAGTTAGAACTTCTCACATTCATGTCATTGCAATGCTTCTCATGGGCTTCATATCGACAATCACAGAGATTTTCTTGCTATTGCATCGGCTACAGGTATAGCTCTTTTCACAGTGACTCCTTTTGTAATGGTTCTTTACACACGGGATTGTCTTTAGGGGCTGGAACTTCTTTTTATCTTTAATTATATTGTTCTTCTTGCACCCCACAAATGGACATGAGTACCTCTTTATCAGCACATGTTCAGAGCTCGAGTCCTTGCTGGGTTTAGCGAGTACATCGACAGTATTGTACTCATCTCCATGGCCACACATGTGCATGCACAAGTTTGTATCCCTCTTGAACCCCTTGCCACAAATCTGAAATAAGTGGGTGTGAGGGGCTAAAATCTTCTCTTTCTCAAGTTGCAGGACTTCACTTCAAGGGGAACGCATTGCTCCTCACTTCAAGGTAATATGACCTTACAAAATATATCTGCAATGTGTTTCAATAGCTGCAAATAAACCTGATAGGTGCTGTTTCAATGGAATGTAGAAACTCTGACTAAGTGCTGCTCAGGATTTCTCTTGCTTCAATGAATTCTTCTCAATTTTTCTAGCTATGGAGGTTCTCATGTCCAAAGAAGATTGTTGAGCATTGCTGAAAGGTTTTCATTGAATGTATAGAAACTGAAGGCATCGTTTAACAAAGAGGTATTACTCCAGCTTCATGGTGAGCCTTGTGCAAACAACACCTAGAGATAGGTTACGTTGATCTGCTGCAAAAATGTGGGAATCACAGTCAAGATTCTCTGCCACCTGCTATTCCTATGTGTATGGTGAAACACATGGTCATATTAGGTATGAAACAGTCTAAACATTCTAAACTTTAAGTCAGATCAAGTCCGTTCCTGGCTTAGTGCTTCTGCCACAACAATTACACGTACTGACAGAAATTGTGCTGATTGGCCATGCATTGCTGCTATGTTACATAGAAGATCGTTTTTTCAACTATGCAAATATGTATTTTTATGGATATGAAGAGGATGTGATGTATCCCAGCTACATGGTTGTGACAACTACTTTAATCCATCTTCTAGTTTATGTCTTCTTCTCTATGGTGATGATTCGTTGGTTGAGTGGATGAACTCTTCCTATGCTATATGTTTGTGGGTTGGTTATATATATATATACGTATATATATATATATATATATATATATATATATATATATATATATATATACGGATATATACGTATATATATATATATATATATATATATATATATATATATATATATATATATATATATACGGATATATACGTATATATATATATATATATATATATATATATATATATATATATATATATATATATATATATATATATATATATATATATATATACGGATATATACGTATATATATATGTAATATAGAGGTCATCATGTATAGGTAGGATCTTATTCTTAAATGCAATGGGAGAAGAAAGCTTATGGAATAGGTAAGTTATGAGTAGGAGAAACTATGTTTTCTTGTTTCTTTTGGGAGCTATATCTCAAAACTTGTACGTTTCTTTGTAGGTATCCATGATGGTTCGCACAAAGTGGATGGATGCTCCCATCAACTTGATGGCGCTTGATCCACAAATACAAAAGTACAGAACGTATAGATTATGAGAAGAAATGCCAATATGTTCTGATCCAGGAGATTCACCAACCAAAACTAACCATACATGAACCTCTACATGAGTTGCCAACAGGAAAGGATGCAACTCGAGCTCTGGGAGTTGATGAGGACATGGCACATACCCCTATCATGTTTGGGATTGGAAGATTCACCACTAAAGCTGAGATTCATAGGGCTGTTAAACTCACTGTGAATTAGGTGGAGGAACTAAGGGAGATGAGCCCTCTTTATATTGTGCTTTGTAGTCTGCAGTGGATAGATGTAGTCAGAAGAAGTATTGTATACATGTGTCTTTTTTCCATGCATATTGTAAAATAGGGGCCAGGTTAATGTCCTCCCCACATGTACTCATTGTTCAAATATAAATAAAAGTATCATTGGTGACATTGTAAGCACAACTCGATCTTGAATAACATTCATCTGTTTTCTTATTGAAAACCACTCTATATTGGCAAGAGACGGACTGGATACATAATGTCTCTCACTACATATGTATGTATAGTACATGGTGTCTTTCACTACGCATTAGCTATAATTACATGTGTAGCAAGTGCTAATTTTTGCTATACATGAACTACAAATACAAATTGTAACCAATGCTATCTCTCCCTACATATCATAGGTACAAATTCAATTGTAGTCATACATTTGGCTACAATTGAAACTACATGTTTATGTGTAAGGACATTTTTACCTACAATTAGGGTTACACATGAATTTGTAGCGAGAGGAATAACTAACTACAACTTTAAAAAATGTAGCCTAAACAATTAGCTACACGGGTATTAGCTATATATTATAAATGTAAGGATAAATGTAGCCAAAGCTTTTAGCTACAAATTTTGGGGTTTTCGCTACAAATTTTTTTTGTAGTTAAAGACCATATTTTTCATAGTGACTAACCAAGTATAATCATACCATGTAGAGTCCTGATCATAGATCCATCATTGTCAGAAACTAAATGATGGTGAAACAGGTTTTTCTAAGGGAACTCCTGGAACACATACTTTTGAGTATGTGGGGGAATATGGATGTGTATATCCTTACATCCTGGTGTAGGAATTGATGTAGATATATCTTAATCTATCAATCCTTCACTATATGTTTATGTCATGGAGATGTAACACTAATCTCCCGAGGAAAATCTTTTATACCGTATCGATGAGAGATAAACAAGAAATCCTTCGTTGACGAAGAGAGTACAGAATGCCACTGTGACTCTAATAGCGAAGTACCAGAGTACCGTGGTGAGCTATAATAACAGAGACACTAGATGTCTTGCATTTTGATCCTCACTCTGACTGAGGAAGACGAGGTCATAAGAATTCGACTCTTTTGATGACCTAGGTATGATACCGATGCGACTTAATAGTGATCAGTTGGAGTATGAGCGGTATACCTCATCTCCGCAGGGCATAATGATGTTTGTAAAACATAATCAGCCGCGTAGTATATCAGTTTAGGTTGAACTACGAGATACATGAATGATATTATACTGCATAGTACACATGTCCTTCATATTTCTTATATGTTGTTATTCTGTTTAAATGTTAATCTGCTGTTGATTGCCTTAAAAGCTTGTACTGCTTATGTAGTTCTTTGATGCTATAATAAAGTTTCTGGCGAAGAGTTATAACTCTCGCTGGGACAATTATTTAAATAATTGTCTCACTCCGTAGGTTTCTAACTTTTAGGTGGACGTCGAGAACGAAGAAACCAATCCGAGGGTGAGCAGTATCAGCAACAGCAACACCAGGGACAGCAGTGAATCTCAGGTGGAGATACTGACTGCTGTGTCATGTAGTTAGTTAGTCCTATGTCGTCTCTGTACTCTCAGGTCCTTGGAGTTGTTAATATGAGATTTTGTATTTTGCTGTATGAAATCACTTGAGAAGTGGTTTAACAGAGATGTAAACTGTTTACCTTGCTTTTATGAAAAAAGTTTCATGTCTTCAAGATCTTGCCTCAAAAAGTTTTAATTTTTCGTGATTTTTCATATTCCGCTGTTAATCGAATGCTTCCGCTGAGTTTATATCGTGTTTTGGAGATCGGAGCCTACATCCTCCTCACCAACAAAGAGAACATACACAACCGGTTGCATAGGATGGAGATGCAGCAACAACCTTTCTACGACCACTACTAGAGTCGAGACTACTTTGGAGGCTACCCACAGCTGCCATCGATGCCCCCATCTGATCCTTCATTTCAGGGGCAATATCCTACATGGGATCCCAGTGGTCAGCAATACCCGTAGTACCCACCACCTAAGTAACAGACGGTATCACTGTTCCACCTTCTGAGGTTGTTTTTTACTATGAGGCCATAGTCAAATTCAAGCTTAAGGTGGTAGATGGAACAATTTCCATCTTAGTTTTTATTTTTATTTTCTTTTCTTTTAGTATTTTTCTTAGCTTTTTGTAATTTTTCTTCTAGTTGCGCAATTCTTTATTTACAACTTTCTAGGATCCACTTTCTATCTAGTGTAATCAGTGGATGTCTAAATGTAAATTGCATGTCATCTCAATGTTTTTCATATGGGGGTAATGGGGGCAATTGTCTGAAATTTGAGCATTAATGAAAATTTTCCAGAGATTGTAAGCTTGCCTTGTTTGAAATTGAGCACCGAACTTATGAAAATAATTGGGTAGATCAACTTTAAAACATATGATCATAACTGTACATCTGGGTGATTCAAAGAATGTGGATGGAATTGGATGTTGAGCCTAAACTGACGAAACAGTAACGAGACTTTAATCATAAGTGAGAGAGAGAGAGAAACCCATTGATTGATTGGTACACATGTCAGTACAGAGGGACATATAATCTTTTCCAATGGTTCTGTCAATTAGTCTTGTGATCTATCCACCTCACTTCATTCTTACTCCACCATAAGGACTGGGAGCACATTACAATTTCATCTTTTGATTGCATTCCATTTAGATAGGATTGCATTATAGCTATATTTTGCATTAAAAAATGAAAAATGAAAAGAGATTTGTAAATTAGTCATGCATGTACACATTCTCAAGTGCATGCCATTGTAATTGCATAATTACTTTCATATAGTTGCATTTTGCATACTCTTGAGCATATAGGACATTATGTGCTTTACTTATTCTGAAAAAGAAGAATTGTGGGGAACTTGTTCTATACTCTTTGGGAAGTGAATTGTAATGCACCAATTGTGGTAGTTATGTGAAAATAAGCATGAAAAAAATATATATTGTAAATGATTCTCTAGTCAAAATTGAGAAGAAGAAGGGCTTGAGAAAAAAAAGAGAAATTTTTTTAAGCAGAAATCAGAGGGAGAAAAGAACTTGTTTCACCTGCATAAAAGGAAGAATAAGCACATGATGTAGTTTCGTAGAAATTCTATCTCACATTGAGATGAAATAGTAGAGCATGCATCATTCCACCTAAAATGTAGGCATTAGGTCATTTCCATACGCATATGCATCATTTAGGTCATTTTTTTGTTTTTGCATGTTAAACTGTATTGTGCTTCCTCTTCTTCCACAGCCGCCCATTACATTCACCCGTTTCTCAAAATGGTAGGCCACCCATGATTATCTCCTCATTCTTGTATATCAGGAGATCTGCTTCCATGTAGATGGTAGTTAGGATATGAGCAACGTAGATAGGAGATCACATGATGCACCAAGCCTGAACCAGAGGAATTTATTATATCAACTGCCTTATTTGATAGTGTTCATTGGTCTTGGGGTGGACATCTCTCATAGATGATTATTGTCACCTTTAGGGTAGTTGTCGTTCCGTGGTCAGTAAGGGCCGGTATGTGTCTTGCAGGAGGGAATCGTTCTGAGATGTCTTTTATGCTAATATGTTCTTTAGTTGACCCTCACAATTATATTTTATAATTTTTTTGCTCGAGGACGAGCAAAGTTCAAGCTTAGGGGAGTTTGATGCAAGGGTTTTGAGTCGCTTTTATAGGCTAGTTTTATAATCATTTTGTGCGTGTATTGGTCATATTTGTGGTTAATATCGCATGATTCATTTCTTTTAGCCTACAATCTCATTATGCATCAAATTTGTCTTATTTCATCTTATTTTGTATAAAAGATCATGTTTCTCGTATTTGATTGGTGTTCTTCTCTTTATTCCAGGGAATTCGCATATATGTAGCCGTCGATACTATCGACGGCTGTCGATACTATCGAGAAGGCCACAGTGAGGTAGCCGGAAAGAGTAGAATGGGTCGATACCATTGACCCAGAAGTCGATGGTAGTGAGATGTCTTCAGTGAGCCAAACATCCACACGTCGATACCATCAATGCAGGATGTCGATAGAATTGACGTGACGTCAGAGCAAACCCCCAAAAAATCAAGGAGCACTGATACCCTACACGGGTCGATACCATCGACCCACCGTCGATGGTATCGACGCCGTCAGATCAGGAAACCACCCAGATTGATCTAAATTGAACGGTCATGATATTTTGGTGGCCGTAAGTGACCCCTATACCTAGAAAAGACGGCCCAAGCCGTACTATCACGTCATTAGCTGCCGCATAAGTCTCAGAAGAGGAGAGGATGAAGAACGGAGACCAGAGCTACACCCCAAACATTTCCAGAGCTGTAGATGGAGTTTTCTACTGTCGGAAGGCTGCAGAACGCCCATCTCGCGTCGAGGATCGTCTAGTTCTCCTTCGTTTAGGGGTTACACCATCTCAATCCACATTTCCCCTATGTTTTCTTCTTCTTTCATCGTGTTTCTCATTGAGATGAACATGCGGGGCTAATCCCCTTTGTCTTTAAGACAAGGAGTGGCCTAGATAATCATTGTATGACACTTTTTACATAGTTAACCATAATTTGTCTCTCAAATATGTGGAATGATATTGTTTTCTCAATTCTATCATTGTGCTTGATCACCATAATGGTAATTTAATACCTTTAATTGCTTTTGACGAAGAATTAACGGTTGAAAAGATGCAATAATCACATTAACTTGTAAATCCTTTGGAAAAGGCAATGTACGGTTAATGGTGGAAACCTATAGATATGTTTTTCATGCACCTAATTTAGAGTATAGGTTACTACTGACTGGAACCGATCTAAATTAAGGTAGTGAATTGTATCGCGGAAGCAAACAATTCTATTCACAGGCCACTACCCGGGATAGGAGACAAGTTGTGATAATTATGTAAGAATTAGTACAATGAGAATCCGTGGTGAAACTGCAATCCTAAAGATCCCATTTTAATTGATTAAACCAACCATTTAATTGATTGCTTTGTTTTTTTATTTTTATTTTCTTTTTCAAAACAACTCTCAAACTTTTATAATCGGTCTAGCTGATTGCAAGTAGTTAGTTGTAGTCTACCAAAATTATGTTCTCTGAGTTCGACTCAGGCCTCACAAAGGCCTATATTACATTGACGCGTGCACTTGCATTTTACGTACAGTTTAATCATGTTAGATATGCCAACTATGTCTCACACAACTTACCTATCATGGTTCTATGCTAGGTCAAGGGTATCACATTGACCTAAAAAATCTCAGGTTCAAACTTAAAGGCTTTTTATTTATCCTAAAGTTCACATGGTGGTGACTAGGTTTTTCAAAACATCGACAGCTAAATCTTTTTTTATACATAATATAAAATAAGTTGTCGTTGAAAAACATGTGATATAAATTTGAACATTGGTGGAAAAATCAATGTGAAACTAAGTCAACGATCATACCATCTCAATTAAATATTCTATTATGTCCAAAACTACAGAGCATCCAAAAGGCTCAATAAACACTTATAATATTCTGCTTAGCAGACAAGAAAAAGGGTTTCCTATAAAAGGGATGTATATTCTCCTCAGTTAACCTTTATGAAAAAGATATAATAGGTACTTACATAACCTAATCTTCATCAGATAGAGTCGATTCTACCATCCTTCCACATTTTAATGCAAATAGTCATAAGCTTGATCTGAACAAAGATGCGCACATAGAGAATGGCTTCAGGTACAAATTACCTTCATGTGTTGATGAACATACTCGACACCCAAAATGTCAAGTGCCAAAACACAACCGCATGACTCGTAATGGAAGGATTCCTTGAATTGTTATGATTATTTCTTGGAGGGTGGTGCAATGGTTGGGTTGGTACTTAGCATTGCTAAAGCTGGGGGCACTCTAGTTGAATATGCCTAGGCTGATCGCACATGTGGAATATGGCATTCCAACCGCCATTCTAGGTTGTACATTTTCCTAGAGGATGGTATCGATCGTAAGTTGCACCTAGAAGACCTAAGCTCCTCACTAGCATGTGTATGCTTGTTGATGTTCTCACTGTGTATTGGGGCCTGAAAACCTAGGTAGGACTCAACAATTAAGGCTTTATCAACCATCTACTAGAAGGTGAGGGGAAGTTGTAGAACTAGAGAAAAACCCACATTGTAGTTGAGTCCTTCTAGAATAGGGTAGCCCTATGATCCTCACTTAATTTAGTAGCATTACGCTCAAGCAAGAGGAACCTTTGCACATAAGTGGGGATAAATAAGGAACCTTCCTTCAAGTTGTAAAACTCTGCTTCCTTTTTCCTAAGAGAAACTATGCAGATGTACTTCTCATAGAAGAGTAACAAGACTTGTTCCCAATGTTGGTATGTATGCTCAAAGAGCCAATCATGTGATGATTGTAATGGCATACCATGTAAAATAGATTGATCAATAATAAAGGCAATCTTGGTCTATGTTTGTTCAATTATGAGATAATGGTATAACATGATAGATGTATAAAGAATGGTGTTACCCGATGACACATGTCTTCAGGTTGAGGACCTGAACAATGAGATCATATGTATGATAAGAGTATTACATTCTTATTATGTCCCTAATCGGTTATTATTGTGGAAACTTATAGACAACAATTATACATAAGACTAGTGTGTGTGTTGGTTGATGATACTATCTCATTAGTCATAATATATGATATCAAACGAAACACATAGATACTTTTTATAGAATAGTGTATCTGACAGACACATTATGAGAGTGATGCATGGAATCATTAAATGGTAGTCATAAATAGCTCTCATTGAGATAGTGGTGATTTTGGTTCTTAGACTTGAAACCACTACACTCATCACATGTCGTTAGTTGAACTTTGACATCATCCAACATGACCTTGAGTAAGGGTTGCCATAAAGGTGATGCTCAGGTACACTATGACACATGGTTATTGACTGTGAGTGATGTATATGGGATTTTTTGCTCCTAGTAGAGTTGATATATGGTCTACTTGATTAGTGGTAATGAGAGACATATGGCCATACTCATGTGAATTAATATATGATATGTGAGCTCACATGCATCTCAAACAGTCTTCTCTTGTTCAAAGAACATGGATTGAATATTGAAGACGATGACATTCCTCGAACTCAATCTAGATATCAGATACAAAGGAGCTATATGATCATGGCAACACTAATCACAGAGTTTAGGTTGAAGTTGTTCTCCAACTTTCTAATTACTTGGGTAGCAATGATGTGTTGCTAGATACTACTCATTTCTTGTGATGTTTGAAATTAGTTATGGACACTCACTACTAAGGTAACTTGGGACCTATAGGGTCACACACATAGGACACACCTAGAATAGGATTTTACTCATGAATGAAGTTTGAATTGATTTCTAAAGTGTTTCGGTAATCAATTAAACAACAATTGGTTAACTGGAATCTGAAATGACTTGTTCACCTAGTGAACTGGTCAGTTCAGTTCCATGAACCGACCGATTGGTTGATCAATGAGATTGGATCAAGGATTGATGTTGATATCATGTTGTGCATTTATGAATATTAAAAGTTGATATGTTCGTGAATAGGAAACATCTTGAACTGGATGGTTCATGTGTGAACCAATTGGCTCAATAGTGAACTGACCCATTCATCTTTTTGCTTTTGAAAAATTCATGAAATTCCATCTATTCAACAACTAGATGAAATGGAATCCCTAATCCTGGCCATACTTTATAAATTAGGACAGTCTAGGTTTTTAGAGACACAATAACAACAACAAGCTCTAACAATTGTTGTCCTCACTGGTTGTGGTAACCAAGAGAGCCTGATCAAGTCTTACCCCAAAAGGGGAGAAAGTAAGGGAGAGACAACAAAGGGAGATAAAGTTAGTGCTAGCTCTGACACCCTTTCACCAAGCAAGATTACTCATAACCAAGTGCGGAATTAACACTAACAACAAGTAGATTATCGAAAAACACTAAAATTTAAAACTGATTTCCATAAAAGCACACAAGCTTAAAGATTTCACATCTCAATCCTTAATAGGACACATGCACATCATGCCATCAACTTGTAACATGAAAAACCTATTTCATATATATACATGTACATCTGCCATAACTCTACAGCAAAAGGCACTCATGCCAAAAACCTCATGATGATAACATAACTACAAACACATCGAAAACACCCCCAAGGCCTGAGTGTACAGGAACGACTCTAGGACTTATACCAAAAGACTAGCAACACTTCCAATCTTCTCAGCTACTGCCTCGCCTCAGCTGCACGATCACCACCTCATCATGCACGACCACCTAAAAGATGTTGAGAACCCACGAGGGGATATCAAACATCCCAACGAGAGATATAACTCTCAACCAACATCTATTGAAGCACAGATAAATTAAAGCAAGTAGATGTAGTACTAAGCAGGATGAGTAGATTCTCAAATGAGATGTATCTAGTAGATGATGCAGATTAAGTAGTACTGGGCACTTATCACTGAGTAGTAGAAAAACTAATAATTTAAGAAGGAATATGAAGAACGTGTATATTCTCTAACCATAGAACTATACAAAAGCAAGGCAAGGCTTCAACCAATGTTATCATATTTGATCCTACGCAAATACATTACATGATTGTATTAAATCTTTTATTATGCCCCGAGGATTTGAGTCGTACCATCCAATTCCAACCTCCCCCTGTGAAGGGAAACTGATAGTGCCATACAAGGTCTATTGAAGATGTAGAATCCATGACCTCACTGAACCTCATGATCAGTACACGAGTACACAACAGAGATATACCAGTCAACTTCAATCCGTGATATATAGTCAAACTGTAAATGTCCTAGCCCACCTTGGTACAAGTCACAACACTAGTGAAACTGAGCTACGGCCCCATAGCCGCACTCCTTCCAAGGTATGGCCCGCAACCAATCTTGTAAAACCTCATAAGCATCGAATCACTAAGCTACGACCCACAACCGTACTCCTGTGAGGGTATGACCGATAGCCAATCCTGTGAATGCATATACTCAACAATATATGACTCCAAGATTTACTAGGGAAAGCCCATTTTACTAGCGAGCAAGTGTTGACACTGAGATGGATCTATGGCACAAGGCAAAACTAGATGATTAAGTTCTACTTGATCAATTAAGTGGATGAAGTGTCTTTTAGCATCAATCAAGTTATAATGTACAAAGCCATAACATACTCTACAAAGATAAGGGCATAGTACACTTTGGAAAATATAGATGCATAGGGTGTGAACTTGTCACACTATCACCACATGATGCCTATATCAGTTCCATTCACCACATCATCAATACGAAAGTCACATACTATGGGATATCAATACCTCAACTCATCATTGGGAAATGTCATCTCATAATAGGCAATAAGCCACTGCCAAGTCATAGGACCCATTCACATCATTCCTGTATCACAAGTGCCTCAACATGCCTCATGAAGGTGCATTCAACCTATTTCATATCATAGTCACCATAGCATACACTAACTATGATTATCAAGCTCATAACACCTGAATGGTTAGAAGTTCATAAACAAGATAGATAACATCACACACCATAGCCATTCCATGAAATAGGAACAAGCATTATCGTTGTTCATTGTTAGGGTTAGGATTCCTTCTTAGCCGATTAGAGTTTTCAAAGCTAGGTTCAACCATCAACCCTAGATCCACCACCTCCCATCATTTTAGAGTACATTAGGGATAAGGAACATCATTGGAGTTGATTTGATATGAATCCAAACAACATATATATGGCTAAAACATTACTCATACAAGAGTAACAACATGTATCCAAGCATATCTCTCAACCACTATCATCATCATGTGTTTTAAGAAATATGAGACCACTAGGTCGCAACCACACCACTTAGACCATGTTGTGACCGCTACACCTAGGGTTAGGCTCTAACCATTCCCAACTGTTGCGACCTAGAGATGTCTCGACCTCAAGACACGATTGTCTTGACCTCCAGCCTAGCAACACACCGTGAACCAAGACCATCTGGTTGCAACCTATCTAAAGGGTAGAAATCCAACCAGAACGGGAGTTAACTAGACCACCAACACCAAGTATCATGACCTAGACAACACTAGGTCCAACCCATCAACAAGAGGGGCATCTAGAAAAAGATTAACTATGGTTGCGACCAACAAGGATATGGGTGTCTCGACCATCCTAAGGAATGATATATTGGTCTCAAAATAGGAACAAAACTAAGGGAAAAACCATGACCATCATGAAGGAAAAACCCATGCAAATGATCATCAAAAACCCTAGATCATGGATCATGAAACCACCAAGAAATGATCTCTTCCAAGGGAGAGAAAACCATGTTCACAGTATCCAAAACAGAACCCAACCTCCCTTTAGCATATATATACATGAACACCATGCATGAGAACAAGGCCAAGGTCAAAAGATATGGAAGAACCTCCATAACATAGCAACCACAAAAATAGGTGCATGTAGATTAGGGTTTTAGATTTCTACTACACCAAGTAAGATATCTCCATCAAAAAAGTTCTAGAGATTATTATTATCATCTACTAGCATGATAAGGGAGAATTTTAGAGAGAGAAGATAGTAGCATACATGAATAAAAGAGGGCAATAATAGAATAGGTTAAGTGTTATATAACCTGCCTTAAGAAGATCACCACCAAGGATTCCAAGCTCCAAGATCAAGAGCTCTGAGCACACAATACAAGGGTTGAAGAAGCTCCACCAAAATCTCTACTCTCAGCCACAAGATCCCCTCAAGAAAGAAAAGACACCAAGGTCAAATATCATCAAAGGAAAGAGAGCCAAAAATCTCTAGGTCGAGCCAAAGAAGAAAGGGAGAAAAAGAGAAGAAACCCTCCTCACACTTGGGTCTACCTTGCCAAAACATGGTCTATGACCCTTGTGATGAGGAGTTTCTCTCCCAAAAAGACCACCATGGAGGAACCATGGTCTAGGGCTGAGAAAAGAGAGGAAAAAAGAGTTATGATATCAAAATAAACACCACCAAGAAAGATAAATACTTACCAAGGGTTGAATATGGGCTATGGTCACCATAAGAACCACATGCAAGAAGAGTTCGGTCTCCAAGCTCCAAGGTCAGATCTCCTTGCTCCACCAAGCTCCAAGAATGAGAAAAAGAGAAGGAAGAAGATGGAGGGCTGAAAGGGTTACAAGCATGGAGAGACAAGGGGTTATATAGGTGGAGGATGAGAGAGAAGGCAAGGGATGATGTGTCAACACTCCAAGGTACCAAAGGGACACTTGTCCACTCAAAAGACCAGCATGCAACCACTCTATCCTAACATGCAAACCATGGTGATACACTCTAGGTTGTTTCTCGACCACCTTGGTCACCCACATGGTTGTGATTGCGACCCCCCATGGTTCACCATCCATGGTCGCGACACACTCACCACCATCACCACTTGGTCAAGACAAGGGACCACCTCACACCCTAAGTCGGGACATACTATAAGAGGGAAACTATCTTGACCCAAGACTACCAAAGACCACATTGGTTGTGATTCCACCATCTATAGGGGGTGCCTCTACCGTGACACCCGCCAAACCAACCCTAGGTTGTGATCTAGGTCGAGACAACACACTATATATGCAGAGGTCGAGACACTCAACACTCTTAAAAACCCTAATCACCAATAAGGGTGACACTCCTCAAACAAGGTTCTAACAAGGTGCCCACTTTTTATCTCTCCTATAGATGATTCCAAGAAAGCTAAGGAACACTCTTGAGGTGACAAATTGCACATCAACCCCCTACTTTGGGTAAATTACAATTTGCACTAAAACTAGCACATAAGGCACAAACAACATCCAAACAAGCTCAAACTTGAATTTGAAGCTCTCCACAAGCCCATATACATCTCAAAATATTAGATCAAGGTTCTAAGCACATGATTAAGACAAAAAAAATAGGGTTACCCCAAAACTTAGGTCAGGGGTCCAACAAGCCATAAACCCCTAACAAGGATTTTGCACCCAAAATACTAAGAGAAAACAGAGGGGTATTCCTCCTCATCTCTTTCTCGAGCTCCCGTTAGGCTTCCTCAACACCATGGTGATGCCATAAAACCTTCACAAGCACTTTGTTTTTCTTCTTTAACTTGTTCACTCTCCTATCAAGGATCAACATTGGACCTTCCACATAGGACATATCCTCATCAAGCTATACCTCCATTAGTTGTAACACTAACTCTATATCAGGATGACACTTCCTCAACATACTCACATGAAACATTGGATGTAACCTATGCAACTCAGGTGGCAACTCCAACTTGTAGGCCACCTTCCTAACACGTGCCACTACAGGGTAAGGTCCCATAAACTTGGGGGCCAACTTACCCTTCTTCCTAAACCTCAACACACCTTTCCAAGGAAAAACCTTGAGGTACATTATGTCTCCCACTTGTAACTCCAAAGGTCTAAAACAATTATCCGCATACGACTTCTACCTATCTTGTGCTGCCTTCAACTTTTGTTGAATTACTTTTGATCTTTTCTGTCGTCTGCTGTGCAAGCTCAGGACCAAGAAGCTGATACTCACCTGTCTCATACCAACACAACAAAGACCTTCAAAACCTCCCATACAACTCCTCATACGGTGCCATGTTGATGCTACTATGGTAACTGCTATTATATGCGAACTCTATTAGGATAAGGTGTATGTCCCAACTGCCCAAAAAATTGAAGAATACAAGCTCTCAGTAGATCCTCCAAGGTCTGAATGGTCCTCTCAGATTGACCATCTATCTGTGGATGGAAAGTAGTGTTGAACCTCAACTGTGTACCCAAACTTGTGTGCAATCACTCACAAAAGTGACTCGTGAATTGGGGACCTCTGTCAGATATGATGGTAGTTGGGACATCGTGCAAACACACTATCTAATCAACATCAGGAACCACAACTCTACCATGGTAACAAATTGTCCCATCCTCTGCCTCATGGAAGCCATCACTCTTCTCGCTACCAAACTCTGATCTAATCTGTTGTATCATAATATCAACATGTTGTGTCTCTCTAATTTGATGTCTTAGCATGGGCTTCACCTGCAACTATGACAACAACCCTGCTAGCGTCGACACCTCCAACCGTACATTCATCTGATGCAAGGAGACCAACATGTCTCACTTGTAGCACACCAAGGAACTCAACTGGGATCTGTTGATAAGCAAAGACAAAGACTTCCTACTCAGAGCATCTTCCATAACATTATCCCTCCCTGAATGGTAATCAATTGTGTAGTTGTAGTCTTTGATTAAATCCATCAAGTGCCATTGCCTCTTATTTAGCTCCTGCTATGAAAAGATATACTTCAGGTTCTTGTGATCTGTGAAGATCTAACACTTTTGACCATAAAGGTAGTTCCTCTTGATCTTCAAAGCTTGAACCATGGCAGCTAACACTATGTCATGTGTTGGGTAATTCTCCCCGTGTTTCTTAAGATGTCGGGTAGAGAAAGAAACCACTTGCTTGTCCTGCATCAATACACAACCTAAGCCATTCTTGGATGCATCACAGAAGATTATGTATCCCTTCCCTTACACAGGCAAGATAAACACCGATGTACTAGTCAATCTCTCCTTCAATGTCTAAAAAGCACGCTAACATCTGTCATCCCAAACAAATGACACATCCTTCGTTGTCAACTTTGTTAGGGGTAAAGCTATGATACTGAAGTTCTTGATGAACCTCCTGTAATAACCCGCCAAACCCAAAAAGCTACACACTTCTGCCACTGTCTTCAGTTGCTCCCATTCTGCATGGACTCAACCTTCTTGGGATCCGCATGAACACCCTCAATAGAGATAACATGCGACGAAAAAGCTACCTCCTTCATCCAGAACTTGCACTTTCTGAACTTAGCATAAAGTTGATGTTGCCTAAACACTATCAACGTATGACGAATATGTTGCTCATGTTTCTAGCTATCATGACTATATATCAGGATGTCATATATGAAGACCACCACAAACTAATCAAGGAACAGTCGGAATACTCTGTTCATCAAGTCCATTAATGTTGTCGGTGCATTGGAAATCCCAAACGGAATAACCACAAACTCATAGTGACCATACCTTGTCTTAAAAGATGACTTAGGTATGTCATCCTCCTTGATCCTCAGCTGGTGATACCCTAACCTCAGCTCTATCTTTGAGAACACTATCATGCTACACAACTGATCAAACATATCATCTATCATTGGCAAGGGATACTTGTTCTTTATCGTCAGCTTATTCAACTGCATCTAGTCTATACAACCACATGGACCCGTCCTTATTATTCACGAAAAAAACTGGAGAACCCCATGGTGATGTACTCAGTCTGATAAAACCTTTGTCAAGAAACTCTTGCAACTATCTCTTCAGCTAATCCGTCTCAATTGGAGCCATCCTGTACAGTATCTGATTTATCGACTGTGTGCCTAGAAGTAGATAGATCTCAAAATAAATCTATCAGGCCAGGGGACACCTGGGAACTCCTCAGGAAACACATCCTCAAACTCTCTGACAACTCACACCTCCTAAATACTAGGACTCCTCACCTCAGTATTCAGCACATGTGCCAAGAACACCTCACAACCCTACCTCAACAACTTCTTCGCCACCATCTCTGATACCAAACACATCGAAAGAATCTTCCTATCTCCTTGGAAGATCCACATCTTATCACCATCTACAAACGTTGCCTGCTTGGAACCACAATCCAAGACCACTCTATACTTCTCTAAGGTGTCCATTCTAAGGATTACATCAGATCCATGCATATCAAGTGGTATGAGATCCACTTGAATGTTGTGCCCTGAGAAAGAAAAGACACATGAAGGACACACCTCCCGCAACACCGCACAACCAACGAACGAGGTTTATAACAAAAAAATATCTCTCCCACAACTAACAAGAAAAAGACAACTGTCAAGCACTTCACGAGTGATGAAAGAGTGTGTTGCACCCGGGTCAACCAAAAGAAATATGAAGTAAGAAGAAGACAAATTGGAATGAAATAACTCCATCTGACCTATCACTACTGACAGATTGACCATCACCTCTGGTTGACTCATGGCATAGAATCTAGCTGTTGCCTATTGTTGCCCCCGTCCTCTGCTTCCTTGAGAAGACAATCCGATCTACAATGCTTGCCCACATCCTCGTCCTCCTGCACCACAAAACTACTGCCTATGCGAGCCCTGCTAGCTCTACCTCAGTTGCTGGGTCACCTCATCGTCTCTTACTGGGAACTCCCGCCTCAGGTGTCCTACTTTCTCACACTTGTGGCAAGATCTGGTCTCAAATCGTGGCCTAGGTAGCCCCGTCACTGACACTAATGTTGTGTTGTGAGCTCCAGAAGGTGGAAGGCTACATCCTCTACCTCTACTTGGTGACCACTCTGTATGTGCACTAGACCTCTGTAATGCTAACGGTACAGAAAACTCTAGCTTCTTAAAGCCTCTTGACGACTGTCCCTAGAACTGTGCATACCTCTTCCAGGCACTTGTCTCTTACTTCTCTATCATTGATCTCTCTATCCTCTGAACAGACTCCAAAAATGTAGCAAACCTCTCCTAATTCTCTAAAGCAACCACCAGGGTAGACAACTCAACATTCAACCCCTTCACAAAACACTGAATCCGCTCATCATCTGTGATTGCCATGTGAGGATAGAACCGAAGAAGCTCCATAAACATATCCTCGTACTCATTGATAGACATGGATCCCTATCGAATTTGTTCAAACTAAATGATCTTATCATCTAGATAGGTCCGCGGAAAGTACTGACTAACAAACTCACATCGAAACTCCTCCCATCCAACAACCACTCCAGGTCTCTTCTCTTCTTTTATGTCCCACCAATGGCCAACACTCCTCTTCAGAAGATACACTGCATGTTTCACCTTATTAGCCTCCAGGATGTTATGGATCTTGAAGGCTTTCTCGAGCTTAGTAAGCCACAAATCAGCATCTTCTGGATCAGCTGTCCCAACATACTCCACTGCCCCAACACATCGAAGCCATTTCAAAGTCTTCCCAGTACCTGAAGATTCCACATTGGAAACCGACGCCCTAGGCTGAGGTGCGGGCATCGTGTCCGCCATTTGCATCATGGTAGTCATGAACTTCCCAAAAAGAGACTGGAAAGCAGGATTTTAAAGCATGGTTGGGTCAAACTGGGGGACCTCAGGCACCCGATCTTCTCGTGCCTGGTTCCTTTCACCTCCACATAGTGCAACAACACTATTTTCATCAGTGTGTTCGTCATGTTCTCCAGACATCTTTGAGCTGTTCTTCTCCTTTTGCATAAGCAAAAGTCACTATAATACTAATTGGAGGACACAAGAACAGACACAAACCCTCTTCCTAGATCCTTGTAGACTCAGCAAACCTAAATCTCTAATATCAACCAGATTTGATGCCCATTGTCACACCAAGCGAGATTACTCAAAACCAAGTGTGAAATTAACACTAACAACAAGAGGATTACTGAAAAACACTAAAAATTAAAACCGATTTTCATAAATGCACACAAGCTTAAAGATTTCACATGAGAGTCCTTAACATGATACATGTACATCATGCCATCAACCTGTTACATGAAGAACCTATTTCATATATGTACATGTACATCTACCATAACTATACAGAAAAAGGCACTCGTGCCAAAAACCTCATGATGATAACATAACTACAAACACATAGAAAACACCCCCAAGATGTGAGTGTACAAGGACAATTGTAGGACTCTATACAAAAACTAGCAACACTTCCAACCTTCTCAGCGACTGCTCTGGCTGTTGTTCCACCTCAGCTACACGATCACCACGTCATCGTTTACGACCACCTAAAAGATGTGGAGAACCCACATGGTGATACCAAACGTCCCAATCAGAGATATAACTCTAAGACAACATCTATTAAAGCACAAATAAACTAAAGTAGGTAGATGTAGTACTAAGCAGGATGAGTAGATTCAGTTGAATGAGATGTATCTAGTAGATAATACATATTAAACAGTACTAGGAACTTATCACTGAGCAGTAGAACAACTAATAATTAAGAAAGAATACGAATAACATGTATATTCTCTAACCATAGAACTATATAAAAGTAAGAGAAGGCTTCAACCAATGTTTCCGTATTTGATCCTACACAAATACATTACACGATTATATTACATCTTTTATTATAGCCCAATCATTTGAATCGTACCACCCAAATCCAACCGCCCCCTATGAAGGGCAAACGACGGTGCCATAAAAGGTCTATAGAAGACCCGGAATCCACGACCTCACCAAACCTCGTGGTCAGTACATGAGTACACAGTAGATACATACCACTCAAGTGCAACCTATGACATATAGTCAAACTATGAAAGTCCTAGCCCACCTTGGTACATGTCACGATGCTAGTGAAACTGAGCTACAACCCCAAGCCGCACTCCTGCCAGGGTATGGCCCACAACCAATTCTATGAAACCTCATAAGCATCTAATCACTAATCTATGGTTTGTAGCCAACTTATGCCAGGGTATGGTCCACAACCAATCATGTGAATGCATATACTCAACATTATATGACTCCAAGCTTTCACTAGGGAAAGCTTGTTTCACCATCCAGCAAGTGCTGACGCTGAGATGAATCTATGGCACATGGCAAAACTACAAGATTAAGTTCCACTTGATTAGTTAAGTAAATTAAGTAATTAAGTGAATTAAGTGTCTTTTAACATCAATAAAGTTATAATGTACAAAGATATAACAAACTCTACAAAGATAAGGGCATAGTACACTCTAGAAAATATAAACACAAAGGGTGTGAACTTGTCACACGATCACCACATGATGCATGTATCACAGCCATTCACCACATCATCAGTACCAAAGCCACATACCGTGGGATATCAATCCCTCAACTCATCATTGGTAAATGTCATCTCATAATCGGCAATAAGCCACTACCAAGTCATAGGACCCATTCACATCATTCATGTATCACAAGTGCCTCAACATGACTCATGAAGGCACATTCAACTTGTTTCATATCATACTCACCATATCATACACTAACTATGATTATCAAGCTCATAACACATGCATGGTTAGAAGTTCATAAACAATATAGATAACATCACACACTATAGCCATTCCATGAAAGAGAAACAAGCATGATTGTTGTTCATTATTAGGGTTAGGATTCCTTCTTAGCCGATCAAGGTTTTCAAAGCTAGGTTCAACCATAAACCCTAGATTCACCACCTCCCATCATCTTGGAGTTTATTAGGGTTAAGGAACATCATTAGAGTTGATTTGATATTAATCCAAACAACATATATATGGCTTATACATTACTCATATAAGAGTAACATTATGTATCCAAGCATACCTCTCAACCACTATCATCATCATGTGTCTCAACCACTACCAGACCACTAGGTAACGACCACACCACTTAGACCATGTCGTGACCGCAACATCTAGGATGTCTCGACCACGACACCTAGGGCTAGGCTCTAACCATTCCTAATTGTCATGACCTAGAGATGTCTCAACCTCAAGACATGGCTGTCTCGACCTCTAGCCCAGTAACATGTCACGGCCCAAGACCACCTGGTTGTGACCTCTCTCAAGGTCACATGTTATGACCAAGACAAGGGAAGTAACCCAACCAGAACATGGGTTAACTGGACCACCAACATCAAGTGTCATGACCTAGACAACACTAGGTCCAACCCATCAAAAAGAGGGACATCTCGACCAAGATTAACTATGGTTGTGACCAATAAGGATATGGGTGTCTTGACCATCTTAAGGAATGATATCTTGGTCTGAGAACATGAAAAAAACTAAGGGGGATCATCAAGAAGGAAAAACCCATGCAAACGATCATCAAAACCCTAGGTCATGGATCGTGAAACCACCAAGAAAGGATCTCATCCAAGGGAGAGAAAACCATGATCAAGGTATCTAAAATAGAACCCAACCTCCCTTCAACATATAGATACACGAACACCATGCATGAGAGCAAGGACAAGGTCAAAATATAAGGAAGAACCTCCATAACATAGCAACCACAAAAATGGGTGCATGTAGATTAGGGTTTCAGATTTCTACCACACCAAGCAAGATATCTCCACCAAACAAGTTCTAGAGATTAACATTATCTACTAACATGATAAGGGAGCATTTTAGAGAGACAACACAATAGAAAAAATGCATAAAAGAGTGCAATATTAGAGTAGTTTAAGCGTTATATATCCCACCTTAAGAAGATCACCACCAAGGATTCCAAGATCCAAGATCAAGAGCTCCAAGCACACGATCCAAGGGTTGAAGAAGCTCCACCAAAAGCTCCACTCTCGACCACAAGATCACCTCAAGAAGGAGAAGACACCAATATCAAAGATCATCCAAGGAAAGAGAGCCAAAAATCTCTAGGCCGAGCCAAAAGAGAAAGGGAGAAAGAGAGAAGAAACCCTCCTCACACTTGGGTCTACCTTGTCAAAACATGGTCTATGACCCTTGCGATGAAGAGTTTCTCTCCCAAAATGACCACTGTGGAGGAACCACAGTATAGGGCCGAGAAAAGAGAGGAAGATGGAGGTAGGAGATTAAAAGAAATGTCATCAAGGAAGATAAACTCTTACTAAGGGTTGAAGATGGGCTATGGTCACCACAAGCACCACATGCAAGAAGAGTTCAGTCACCAAGATCTAAGGTCAGATCTCTTGCTCCACTAAGATTCAACAACGAGAAAAAGAGAGGAAGAAGATGGAAGGCCAAAAGGGTTAAAACCATACAGAGATAAGGGGTTATATAGGTGGAAGATGAGAGAGAAGGCAAGGGATGATGTGTCAGCACTCCAAGGTACCAAAGGGACACTTGTCCACTCAAAAGACCAACATGAAACCACTATAGCCTAACATGCAAGACATGGTGATACACTCTCGGTTGGGTATCAACACCTTGGTCACCCAAATGGTTACGATTGCGACCCTCCCATGGTTCACCATCCATGGTCAATATACACTCACCACCATCACCTCTTGGTCGATACAAGGGACCACCTAACACCCTAAGTCGAGACATCCTATAAGAGGGCAACCATATTGACCCAAGACCACCTTGGTCATGACCCCACCATATATAGGGGGTTCCTCAACCACGACACCCACCAAACTAACCCTAGGTCACGACCTAGGTAGAGACAACACACTATATATGCATAGGTCGAGACACTCAACACTCATAGAAACCCTAATCACCACTAAGTGTGACACTCCTCAACTAAGGTTCAAACAAGGTATACACTTCTTTCTCTCTCCTCTAAATGTTGTCAAGAAAGAGAAGGAACACTCTAGAGCTGAAAAATTTCACATTAATCCCCTACTTTGGGTAAATTGCAATTTGCACTAAAACTAGCACATAAGGCACAAACGACATCCAAACAAGCTCAAACTTGAAACTTAAACTCTCCACATTCCCTAATTACACATCAAAAGATTAGAGAAAGGTTTTAATCACATGATTAAGCCAAATAAAATAGGGTTACCCTAAAACTTAGGTTAGAGGTCATACACTAGCACGCTGACATTCGAAGGGACAACTACTTTCCATTAGCCTTGGAGCACAACGAGGAGTTCTTATGGTCCACGTGGACTTGCTCCAGGATTAGTTATATCTCTTGCCAACCCTCCTTCCCAATCCATAGTTATTGACAGATCCATTGTCAAGGGGAACATGGAGAGCAAAAAAAAATTGCTACCATATTTGATGCCATATTTCCCTATACCCAAGACAAGGTAGAAGTATCACGAGATCGAGCTATCCCATTTCATCAGACTCATGTTGGGCCATCCAATACATACGAGACAAATCCGACACTCTAGTGAGGAGGGCATGCTATAGCTTCAAACATCCACTCTAAAGTTAAAGCCTAGTCATCTACCTCATCAACCATCTCTATCTCACCCTCAGCCTTGAAGTAGGGTGAATGCATCTTCACAAAGTCAGTTAGGGACTATTCCTTCAATTTATCTAAAATAGGAGGGGAGTTCAACTTCCCCACAATTTTTGGGTTGAGAAACTATTGTAGCAAGTCTAACTCATGCTTAAGAGAGATTCCAGTCGAGTAGTCGAGGTAGGGTCGACAACACCCTGAGCTGCAAGTGAAACTTGAGATCTAGGGTTGTTTCTTAGATGAGGGATCCACTGAGATGCAGAAATGAGGGTTTCTCTATGTAATGTATCCATACAAAAGGCCAAACTTAGGGTAGCATGGATCTCATCAAACTAGTTGGTCCTCTTAAAATGTAGGTATCACTTATAAGGGAGATTTACTTAAGGGAAAATTCTTAGATATTTAGTTTATCGACCACAAATATGTTATGATGCCATCTTGTAAGGAGTGGGATCTGAGATGGGATGACTCCTTATGCAATCTAAGAAAATAGAACATAAAACTCCATTCATTCATGCACTTCTTGAAATAAAGGGGTGCATCTTATTCTCCCAAATAGATGGGTAGAGAACATAATATTGTATTAGCAGAAAGGTAAATAAAAATATTAATTACTTTTATCCAAGCTCGAAAAATGGGGCACAAGGGGCGTCTAACAAGACATGAAGTCTAACCTAGTAGGATCAATTTGTACTGAGCAACCTATCCATCTCAAAAGTCTTTTACTGAACTAGTCTCGAGAAGTGCCTCCTACTTCCTAATCCTTGTGTTGTGAAACCTCTGGGTGGATTGAAACAACACCCAGAAGAGGAAATAAACAAGGGAAAGATTATTAGAAAAAATTGAGTATGTGTAGAGTAAAAGTAACTAGGAATTATTGAAGTCAGGGGGTCAACTAAAGAGATGCCAAGAATGGGATATCAAAAGGAGGAAAATGTCAAAAGGTTTAACATGATAGTTAGATGAGGCATTTACTATCAAGGGTATGATTATCTGAAAGGGATTTTATGCCATATAATTCCACAAGATGGAGGATGACTTGCTAGGAAATTGCAATGGGAGCAATTTTCAGGACAGATCTGGAGCAGTGGAAGCAGAAAGAAGTAGAAAAAAATGATTTTAATGAGCTCGGATGGTATGTTTGTTCGGGAAGGTGGTAACACGAGGAAAAAGATAGAGGAATCATATATAAAACATTAGGGTTTGGCTTTGATACCATTTGGTAGGATAACCTATTTAGGAAGAAGAAGACCAGAGGAGAGAACGATAATTCATTATATTAATTCATATTCATCTGCTTAGGACAAGCCCCAAGGCTAGTATATAAATTACAAGACATAAAACCCTAGATCTGAGACAATTACACAAATTGTATAACAAAATATGTGATGAAAAATAAAGTTTTTAGAATGGAAACTAAGTGCATATAACTAGATAAATTACACTTAGGCCCCTACATATAAAAATAACACAAATAAACATAATTAAGTAGACTTCATCCTGCATCACTAGGGGTTATAAAACAAAGCATGGAGGAAGAGAAGGAGACAAAGATAAAGGAGAATAAGGGGAGATGGAAAGCAGGTGTCGATTACAATGCAAACTTCTTGGAATTGGTCTTCGTGTAAGGTGTTGATTAGTGGGATGGAGAGGACAAAAAGAGAAATAGCGGGGGTGGGGGGGGAGAAACCAAAACAACTTGCACCCATTGTATATTATATGGATTAGAAAGAAATAGCTCTGTGTTACTTGGGTGCGGAGCAAGCATATTACGGACAATGCCACCAAATGTAATTACATATATGAAAGTTAGGATTTCAAACAAATAAATAAATGGGCAAACAAAGTTCACTTGAGACAAAAAATGAGACGATGGTATATGAAGCAGTGTACCACACTACAAAACTATCAACTTTGTATTATGGTTAGGTTTTATATAAAAAACTGACTAGGATCTTAAATGCATTTTGAGCCTTCAATGGGTATAAGATTCAATTTGTTCTTTAATATTTTTGCCAAAGCTAAAATATACTATATCTTACATGTAACATACGCAATCCTAGGTAATAACCTTAGCTTACCCCTTTTGGTATGGTCTTTTAGTTTTAAACTTACTATTCCTGAATTAGAGGGGGCTACGATTTTAAGAATGGAATGTCACAGAGTTTTGATCAATAAGTAATGTACTTAAGGCTTTAATACATGCAATTGGAACAATAACATGAGTAGGGGTTAAAAATGCAATTTAACCATGCTAATATATTTAAGCTCAAATTGGGACTCTAGAATTTTCCTATGCCTAGGTGGGGAGGAAGGGAGTCAAAACTAAACTTTGTTGCAAAAATAAGTAAATGAAAAGTTGATACATTAAAAGTCACTTATTCCTCAAGTCTTGAGTTTTGCATATTAAAAGTTGTCAAAAGATAAAATTGATTACAAATGTAATTCCTAGGGTCTCAATTAGTCTATTTGCCAATTTTCATCTTATTTGGGCATTGTTTTCTCCTTCAATTTGATTAGAAAGAAAAAGAATAATAAATGCATCTCACTATATTCTGATTCCTATTGGGCTAGGATTTCGTGCATTATTAGCTATCATGTAGTTGATTTTCCTTATTTTTCCTTTTTTTGCCTGGGTGAAAATTGAGACATATCTCATGACGGATCCACGTGATCCCACAACCAGAGAGTTGTCTTCTACCTGAGATTTTTTCTAGGACTGAATGTGTTCACAAGCAGACTCGTCTGTGAACGATTTCTCTGCCTACAGTCCATGAAATCATAAGATCTTTTTGCCTTTGATTTTCTGATCAAATTCCACATTGAATGAACCCCTACTCGATCCCTATCTCCAAATATTTGAGTTTTTTTTTCAAATCCCTCTCCTAGCTTATTGAAGCTCCCGCTTCTAAAAAACCTAAGACCAAACCTTATCTATAAATACCTACACCAGCCCCATGCTATCCCTAGATAGATGCTTGTCTTGTTCCAGTTGAGTCATTAGTCTTGTCATTCCCCATCACCAACATGAGTTCCCATCTCTAGATTTAGGATTCGTTGCAACTTGCAATCCCTTCACCTCACCTTAATCAAATTATTCATGAGGTAAGCATTTCCGGAACGCGTTCATCATGTTTAGGTTGTACAATCGTCAATCATCTCATTTATACATTTTCCCTAATTTTTTCTTAACCTTTCTCTGCACCAAGCTTTGTTCATGGCACAAGCAGGGAGGAGATGTGTACTAGGTTGAGTTTCCTTTTCCACCACTCGATTCACTCTTAGGTGATTTTGTACCCATGGGTAGTGTTGTATTTTCACTAATTCCTTTTTATTAACCATAAAGAATGATTTGATATCATTATGATGAAATTTCAAGTCATGCTCTACAATCCAAAATAATAATATGAGGCTAATAACATCATTTGCACATTATTTTCCCAATAAATTAGTAGATGCTACAAACTTGCAAAATACACAACTTTGTGTAGGTAGCTCTGAAAATTATAAACAAATATGTTCCAAAATCATGAGATTTTTTTTCTATTTAATGGTTTTGTTTTAATAGCTTGATTATAATGTTTTAAAGACATGATTATTATGGTTTGAATATCCCTTATTTAATTTCTCGATAATTAGGGGAAATTGTCATGGAAAAATTATGGATTTGGAAATTAATAACAATTCAGTCTTTGAGTTAGCAAGAAATAACCCTCTTTCTAGACCATTAACATGAATCAATCTAGGGTTTTTCCTAGGTTAGATTTTTAGGGTTATATGATATAGACATAATTGAACCCCTAATTCGTGTAAAAGTAATATGTGCAGGTTTGAGGGAAATCTAGTCTTGAAAGGCTAGTACATTGTTCTAATCTAAACATCCAATCTGAGGTCTGTGTATCCACTCTATTTGAATTTAGCATGTCATGACTACTTATCCTTTTCTCATATGAGGTATTAATTGAATTGTGAATTTTCTTATCATCTTGTGAAAGTATTCTTCTTGGTGAATATCTTCCTAATTTATAGTTGTTGATACATGGATAAAAACTAATGGTCTTTTTGCCTAATCTTGCTAATTTATTTGGCTCCTCTGACTCCACTTGATGAAACTTGTATTCTCATCCTTCGCATGAAATAACTATACTTTATATTGCATGTCGTATTTGCATGTGTGGTTTACTAATCATAATTGGAAGTAGTGACATTGCATAGGCACTGAGTTTTATTCCCCTGCCACATATTATGTTTAAAGGTAGGCATTGAGTCGTATTCCCCTGCTACATATGATATTAGGCATTGGGTTTAATTCCCCTTCCATACGCTGATATCTCATTCCTCCTATAAAAATTCTATATTTGTTTGGCACTGAGCTTTTTATTCCTCATGTCCCTTAGTATGGAATGTATGGGTTTCTACCATTCTTGTTCGTATATGCTAGTATGTATTATATTCACCATGCAACTATTATTATCTGTGATTTAGTAATCTCTGCAAGTTGTTCTCCCATACCAGCATATCATCCCTCCAGAGTAGACGGCAGCATTGAAAAAGCAGACCCAAAACCCGCGCGCCTGATTCCAATCATAGTTGCCCAGCTGTAACCCCTGTAGCCCATCAAACCTTATGCAACCCAGCCTCCGCATCCACACCACGACACCCCACCCACCCACCCACACACACACCCAAAAAAAAAAAAAACTTCCGCGATGCCATTCCGTTTTGTCGTCCACCGGCCCCTAAACCTCGTCCCTCTTCAACCAGCATAACCATTCCCTACTTCCCATCAGCCCTTGCCACCGTGATCTCTCTGTTGCAGGCCATCACCAAGTTGATTAGATCTCCTGCCGCCATCTTCTGCTTTCCACTTCTACCAGCGAGGCAACAACCCCTACACAATCCTGCCTTCCCCTTGCTTCGGACGCAAACCCAACACCAGACCTTCCCCTCGTCAGCAACCTTACCGCATCAGGCCTTCTCTATCACCCCACTAGTCCTTCTCTCGCTGATCCCCTTCACCTCAGTCCTCTGATCACTTCCTCACCCCGTGCTCCTCCCTTCATGTGCCCAACGATCCCAACCAACCCCCTTGCACCCACCCTGCCTTCAGCCTCACCATCCCAGCCGCCCATGATCTCCCTTTTCCCATCACACAATCCCACCAGCCAAAATGACTTGCTTCCATCCAACCTTCTGCCAGTCAACTTTTCTAATCCCCCTCCGATCGGACAAGAACCAGAACCCATCCACCCTTACTCTCCCTTTCCGTCATTATTTTCCATAGGCCATCACGCCTTGCAACCTGTCTGTCGCCCTTTCTTGAACTAGCGTGAATAACTCAACCCGGCATCCGACTTTGCTTCTGCCTTCCCATCCCTCTCTCCCCAACTGCAGTAGTATACTGACACTTGCTTTCTGAGTCCCGCAACTCCAACCCCTGACTCAAGCCTCATGCAGCCTTACCATCCTCCTCCTTTTAGCACAGACATTGGTCATCCAGACATGTGGTATGGTACATACGTTCCTAGTTGGGTACCCACGAATCAGGGGATTAGATCACGCTTTCAAAAAATTTCAGTGTACAACACGGAGTACTATGAGGATTCAATAACTAATGCGAATCTAAATGAGTTCAAGAATTCTACTGCCACATATTTAGCTGCAATACAATGACTTGATCAATGACGACAGAGCTTCAGACTTCGACCTTGATTGTATCCCTTCCCTGTGATACCTACATTTGTCAAGCACCAAGAGTCTGACATTGTGCCAGAAGACATACTCCCCGCTAGAAAGCTAGTTATGATAAAGATGATGATCAAGAAGCACTCTCAACCAATGATCATGAAGATGTCCAAGACGAGCATGTACAAGCTTATGTGTAAACCCGTTACACTAAATGAGATTACTCAAAGCATAAAACACAATAAATCACCAATTAACCACATACCCAAAAATATGGGTAAATTAAAACCAATTTCAACATCAACACGGAGTACTATGAGGATTCAATAACTAATGCGAATCTAAATGAGTTCAAGAATTCCACTGCCACATATTTAGCTGCAATACAATGACTTGATCAATGACGACAGAGCTTCAGACTTCGACTTTGATTGTATCCCTTCCCTGAGATACCTACATTTGTCAAGCACCAAGAGACTGACATTGTGCCAGAAGACATACTCCCCGCTAGAAAGCTAGTGATGATAAAGATGATGATCAAGAAGCACTCTCAACCAATGATCATGAAGATGTCCAAGATGAGCATGCACAAGCTTATGTGTGAATCCGTTACACTAAATGAGATTACTCAAAACATAAAATACAATAAATCACCAATTAATCACGTACCCAAAAATATGGGTAAATTAAAACCAATTTTAACATCAACACCCGCTCATAAACATTTGCATAAGAGATCAATATCTTTCTTGTATACATATTATAATAAGAATTAGATACAAATTGTTCTATCACCTTAGCCACAACATATATACACAGGATAACAATATTTGTATATGCCACACAAACAACCATTAATATGCTAACAGAATTCTGATTCATTTGAAACATCATATACAAACTTTTCCTACCCGGACCTGAGAGTATAGGGACGACTCTAGGACACACTAGATATCTAATCAACTTTCTCAAAGATTTATTACTATAGTTCCTTTTTACTACCACATAGTTTGTTTTCGTCACTTCCGATTACCTAAAAAAGATGTGGTGAACCACAAGGGTGAGACTCATGTCCCAGTAAGAGATATAACCTCCAAAAATATTTATTAATTCCAATATTTTTAGGTAATGAGATAGTTTAAGCAGTTTAATCATATATAACAAATAAGCTCAACAACAATGATGATTAACAAAATACATGTAGATAATAACTATCTTCATTAGCCAGACTATTCTCATATCCCTATTAATAGTATAAGGAGTCTAGCAGCATGAGCATCTCTAACATCATGAATAAGTCTAGTATCATATGCATAGCTAACAACATCAGCATGTCTAATAGGTTGAACATATCAACATCATAAGAAGAGCTAACAACATAAGCACAACTATCTGGATAAGCATGATTAGCAGTATATGCATCTCTAGTAACAAAGACATGGCTAGCATGCTAAACATAACTAACAACATGAGATAGCTAGCATCATGATTCTAATCAGTATTAGTATAGTTATCAACATAAGCATAGCTATTATATGTACACATCTACAATCTTAAGCATATCTGCAACCTAAGTATATCTACTATCTCTTAATTGCACTAAGCATCATCTTTATGTAAAAATGACAAACAAGAGTTATCATCCAATGTGAAAATTTATGTATAACTCTAAACAAACATACTACACGAATGTATTACATCTTTTATTAAACCCTGAGGAATTTGAGGATACCACTCAAGTTCTAACTGACCACTGCTTGGTCACAATCAGTGCCATACAAGATATAAGAAGAGTCAGACTCCTAATATCTTCTCACCCCCAGGTCAGTACGGGTCCGCTACAGCGACACATAAGGTCAAGCTACTAACAGCCTAGTCCATCCTTAGTACAGGTAACGACACTAGTGAAAGGAGGTGGGTACGCATACCATACCATCTGAGGTACAACCGTAATTGTCCTCCAATCTCATCACATATATAATCACCGAGACACAACTACAACCGTTCTCAAACTGATGGCTAGCTATGACCGCAATCATCCTCCCTAAACACTTGAATTTAGGATGACAAGCACCCCACATACTCTCAGTATGCGCTCTGAATTTTCCTTAGGAATACTCTTTTCACTATCTGGCAAGTTCTGACACTCAGATAGATCTATGGCACATGGCACTATATGATTAGAGTTCTACTTGATTAATTATGCCAATTGGATGAATTAAGGCTGCATCAAACAAATGGACATACAAATCCTAATTTACATCTAGCAAGCATGTAAGTATCACAACTTCAAAAGTTATAAAATGTGTAAAACACAATTTCTCATCTCATCATCACATGGTACTATTCACTTGTCATTCATGAGACTACACTAGTCATCATACTATCACAAGATATAAATCCTTTTTCACAATATCACAGTGTATCAACCCTTATCAACACAAGAGGATTACACCTCATTCAGGTCTCAACCATGCCCAAAGGTCACTAAGACCATCCACTTCTACAGAAACAACGTTCAACGTCACTTTTCGGGGCGTCGATTATTTACCGAAACTGACGCTGATAACCATTAAATGACGACTATTAAGGTAAACTGACGTCCATATTTGAAGACCAGAGAGACATGGGTATCACTTTTTATTCAGCGTCGGCTGAAGAAATGCAACCGACGCCTAAAATAGCCCGCGATAATCCAATTTTTTCGGACGAAAAAAATTACCCCCATACAGCGTCGGTGTTTTACCTAATAACTGACGCCTAAAGAAGATAAAAATTGCGTGTAATTTTTACCATATGGGCGTCGGTTGTCTTGGGATAACCGACGCTGATAATGGTTCACGCGCCCTCCCCGCAAAAAATTTTAGGATAATTGGACATCGGTTGTTTTGGGAAAACCGATGTTGAATAGTAAAGGTGTCGGTTGGTAGAGATAACCGACGCCTTTGGAGTGACTTAATAGCCCCCACGCACAGCAGATCCTCTAATTCCCCTTTCTTCTTTTTCATCGCGCGATCGACTCCCAACCCTCGTGTGCTCCGCGCCACCGCCTGCCCCTGCCTCCACGCCGATTGCTGTTGTTGCTCGCCGCCGCCACCGCCCCTAGTGTGCTCAGCGTCCCTGTTGCTTGCCGTCGTCACCGCTGGTGTGATCGCCACCCCTACTGCTCGCCTCCGTCGCCTCTGCCTGCCCGTGGTGTGCTCGACACCTTCTCCTCACACCGCCGCCTCCGTCTCCACACTGCTACCAACAGTAGGCCCTCCTCATCTTGTTCAAGTAGCCTCTCTTCTTCTTTCTTCTCCCTCCTTACCAACAGCAAGCACGACCATGTGGGGTGGCATTGTCATGGCTGTGTTGGCCGACCACACGGCCGTGTTGATAAGGAGGGAGAAGGAAGAAGGAAGAAGAAGAGGGTATATATTCAAATGAATCCCTATTGCATGATGAAACCCTAACATCTACATACTCTATATGATACCTAAAATTGTGATGAAACCCTAACATCAATTGTGATGAAACCCTAACATTTTACATATCTATCCAACACGATGAACATGCATGGACACTCGAAATGTTGAAATCAATGTTATAGAATATGATACCAAGATTAAATATGTTACATGAAACCTAGGATATGAATGATGAAACTAGGATTGTAGGTATTGGAATGACAACATACATGTATTTGTTGGCCTAGAAACCCATCCAAGATTTACTCATTAGGAGTAAATCTTAGATACTCCCCGATTTGGGACTGTTCTTGAACACCTAATCTCACTTAGGATGTTAGTGTATAATTTGTATTGGGTTTTCAAGAAAATTTCGACAGCATTTCCCCGTTTGTTCTCTAAGTACATATGTACTTGGAGAACAACGGGGAAATGCTGTCGAAATTTTCTTGAAAACCCAATACACATTATACACTTACAAGTGAGATTAGGTGTTCAAGGATGGGATAGGTGGTACATGTACATTTATTATATATAAGAATGACATTACATGTATTTGTTAACCCTAGACCCTAATCTTGTCCTAATATATACTTGTTTTCTCTTTGATCATAGAATGGATAGATCATGGATGTTCATTTGCAATCGCTGCACCCCAGAGTTTATATCAGGTCTTGATCAGTTTATTAGATTTGCCAAGGAACATAGGAAACAACCTAGAGATAGGTTCTACTGTCCATGTAGGCATTACGGTAACAACTTGAAAGTCAGCACTGGTGACGAAATCAAAAGTCATGTCATGTGCAACGGGATTGTACAAGGCTATACAGAATGACACTGGCATGGAAAGATTTCAAACCCCAAACTAGTGGATGTCGATAGCAGTGCTTGGGTGGAAGAAGAAATTGTCTCCGATGATGTCGATGTGAATGAACCAGTTCCAGTAGACATCATTGATGCGATGATGGATAGTTGTGGGATAGAGCACATCGATCCACCTCCCATCTTTAGAAACATTGTGCATGATGCTGAGATACTATTATACACAAGTTGTACTAAGTTTACAAAGCTTAGCGCTGTGTTGAGATTGTATAAGTTGAAAGCCAATAATAGATGGAGCAACAAAAGCTTCACTTCATTGTTGACTTTGTTGAAAGAAATGCTTCCTGAAGGAAACGAGATGCCAATCTCAACACACCGGGTAAAGAAATTGTTGTGCCCAATGGGAATGGATGCCAAGAAGATACACGTGTCGGGACCCACTCTTTTGATCAGCACAAATACCAACCATTAGAGGTAATCCCAAAACCTAAACCCAGATTATGAAATAAACAATGAATTCTCGACTAAGGCGATTAAACAATATATGAAAAACACAGATAATTTTTTCCTTTTTCTTTCTTCACAAACCTATAAATCAATGTCACATCAAGGACATCACATTCAGATATCACAAATCATATTCAACTCCATTAAATCCAGAATCAAATCTTGTTCTCATATGCGGTTCAGTTTACATCAGATACATGTACATTGATGAACAAACAAAATCTACAACCCATCCCGGGAAAGAGAGAGTACATGGACATTCTAATCTATCTAGATTATACTATTTATATCTTCTTTGTCATGACCTCTCCGCTGGATAGCATTATACCTAAAAACATTTGAAACAACCTCATGAGACTCATATAGAGCCCCAGTGAGTGGATAACTCCCACTCAAGCTAGGTACATGCATCAGCATCAGATTAAGTATAATAAACTTAGCAGAAACATGCAGATATTCAAAAGTCTAGCAGATAGATCTATCATAAGTCATTTCTAACTTATAATGATAATCTGATACAACAGATATGGTAATCACTTAAACCAATTATAACTTTGCAACATCTTTTAAAGCATGTCTATGAACAATTCAGTAGTTACTTCTCAGTTCAGATTAAGAGCCCTACTGCATGTGAAATAAGATAAGTTCTAAGCATTTTGAACCAATACATAACAATAACATTATCTTTGTGACACTCCACCAGCCGGACCAGGAACACATCCTGCAGTCCTGAAGCTGAAGTACACATAATACATATCTACCAAACAATACTATCAAATAGCAAGCAATCCAACTCATATTCAAAATAGATATAAATTCCAACATTTATACCTTGTCAACATGACAGATCATAATATGAAATAGGAAATGTCCATAGTAACATGATTACTTTCCACAACATGAAGCTTAATCAACAATGACAAATCATCAACTAGCATCACAAGGAATGTAATAATCATTCAAATCAGGTTCTACACAGCTTATCATATTTTATTCATTTGCCCTGAAACTACTTGGCTTGTACCTCACCAAGTAGAAGTCGCCACACCTGATTCTCGTGTCAACGACTCACCGTCACTATCTTAGGGTTTAGCCGGCCACCCTAAGATATCAACAACAGACCCTGGCCACCTCAGGGTTGCCTAAAGAGGCTCACGTCCTCATCTCGGGTACACGAGATAGGAACCAGCAAAATAGTATATCACATATCACAATATTTCACATATTTTTCATTTCACATTTAACATATTTCATTTCAACAGAGTCTATTCCATATGGACATAGACTTTCACAACAAGGATTTAGGGCCAGTGCCACTCCAGATGACTCACTCCTAAATCCTGGCGGTCTAACCTTTAAGGTCTCGATCCACACTCCAGAAATCCTTCTCATAATTCATCGATTACTACAAGGAGATCCATTTTGTTTCCCCAGTGTGGTCCTAGGGGGAAACTCACGGTGTTTAGGGCACCTAACTAGATGTTCAATCATTTCACTTGTTATTAATCTCTTTCAGTCATCTTAAAAGAATTCAAAACATCATTCATCATATCTGTGTATTCTCGCGTAACTATAATAACATGGAACATATTAAGTTTATCAATAAGGGAAATGAACAAAGCAAGAAGCACAATAAGTCTATAGATTGCAACAAATATGATTATTTCTATCTTCTACATCAACTCATAGCAATCATCAATAGTGGGCTTTCAACCCAAGACATAATCTTATTATCCATCATTTACCCCATCAGGGTTTTATCATCATCACTGGGCCTTCAGCCCTAGACATAATCTCATTATGCAACATTTACCCTTATCGGGGTATTTCAATGTAAGAAGTGCATATTAAATTCCATTTCAACATAAATCTTATCAGCTCATTGTATATCACAGTTCTGAACAAATATTAGCAGAGGCATTAAAACTAGCAACAGTAAAAGCATATAGATATCATGTATCATTCCTCATACCCAGAATAGATTTATCATACAACATATGCATGTTTCATCCAATCTGAATAGATTCCAATAAATTTCATGCATATACATGCATACCAGACTTAGTTCTCTTCTTCTTTTATTTCACATTCTTCATATGGGATTACTAGTCATCACATGTTCACTATCAATTGAAGTTTGTACTATTAGTCCATTCTCAGAGTACAATTCACAAATTCAAGAACACATTCTTATAAATCAATTCAAATACTTGACTTTCATCTTTTAGTTGAATTCAATTATAGTTATGTGCATCTCTTAATTCCCCATTTGATATCATAATTCACTAGCTTCATCGAACTCATCATTTTTAGGGTAAGAGTTACATTCTTAGAATCATCTATTAATTCCTATCTTTTTCCATCATTTTATACTCAGTAGTCTCAACTTATTTCATTTCATGTTCATTACATTATCTGGACCAATCTTTCTTGATTCACTTTACATACAATGCTTCTCTTCTACATAACATTTACCAAAATACAGTTCTTAGTATATTTCATTTAATTTGGGTTAAGCCACCTGTAATTAAAATAAAATATAAAATACTTCATCATACTATCTTCATTAGTTTCATCTTTATCTTGCAATCAGCATTACGTACATCATGTTCATATTGTCTCTTATATTCAGATAAGTGTACCTTAATGTTGACTACTAATGCCATTCCCATAATCAACAATAATCATTCTTCATTGCATTAAAACAATTACATTGGACTTAGGTGATATTCATAAGACTCATCATATTCAATGGAAGTATTAATAACTTCAATTTCAGTATTTAGTCACATTTACAACATCATATACAAGTTATAGGTTTATCACTCATAATTGTCTTAGTAATAAACTTTTAAGGTTTTTAAGAAGTCATTCCTTATTTCAACATATCATAAGAATCATACCATTTAGTAATCCAATCATGACTCAAGGGTTCATTAGGGTTATTCACAAACATGGAAACCCTAGTTTCCATTTTCACACATTTCATTCATCAATCATAAGTATACATTGATTAATTGACTCATTCGATTCACTTCCTCAACAAAAATATTAATCAGGATATGTGGTCATTCAATTCCATTAACATTCAACAATACACTTGTATACTACAATGTAGTAGAATTCAAATATGACTTTATACATGTCAATTCAATTCCAAGCATATCAGCCATTGGGCTGATTTTTAGGCAAAATTCACATGAAATACCATAGTCATCTACCCATAGGAATACCCATGCATTCTCAATCAATATAACAAGAACTAATCAAGTTTCAATCAATGAGAAATAATGAAAATCAGTAAAATTGGATTCCCCAATATCTTTCCCAAATCAAATCCAACCACATACATATACAAATAAGGTTTCTGATTGTTTTAGCCGGATTGAATTAGGATTTAAACATGAATACAAAGCTTAGGAGGGAGAAAAACACTCACCTCAGGTGCCAAGCACCTTAAAAACGGAGGTCAACCTCTGAATTTTTGGAAA
This sequence comes from Alisma plantago-aquatica, assembly GCA_963693085.1. Taxonomy (NCBI): domain Eukaryota; kingdom Viridiplantae; phylum Streptophyta; class Magnoliopsida; order Alismatales; family Alismataceae; genus Alisma; species Alisma plantago-aquatica. The sequence continues at coordinate 107,808,427 of OY856411.1, forward strand.
CCCAAACAAACTCTCGCAAAAGAATCCAATTCTTTCTCCTCTCAACTCGGAAACCCTAGAAATGGGGATTAGAAGAGAAAGAGTGAGAAAAGGGGGAGATTTGATGTGATTTTGAATCAAATCAAGGGAGGGACGGAATCTTGACATGTGAGGGAAGATTCACCATGAAATGCTATGCAAAGGAGCTAAACTTACTTGATTTCATCATATCTCGGATAGAGAAACCCTAGGTCATCATCTCCTCCACTTTCTCTACTCAAAACCCTAGCTCTCCTCTCTCCCAAGCATTTCGTTTCTTTGACAGGAAGGATGAGTTATGAGAGCTGCTTGTGTGTTACGTTAGTGATATAGATGAATTGAGGTTCTTAGAACATTTGCAAACAAGCCCCTCAATGTATTTTTTATTTTGCTCAAACTGGTTGGTAGGCTGAGTTATAAACTCGACCGAAACCACATGTTTCAGAGCTCAAACCTCATTAAAAAATTATGAAACTTTAACCCAATGTATGAAATTGAGTTTTTAATATACATTAAAATTTTTAGATCATTTGGAGTTACCAATAAATAATTAAAAATCAAATACAACACTTCTATATTGTAGTCAACAGCATGTTCGGTCGAGTTTATCCTGCACAGAACTCGACCGAAACCCTCACTGTAGAGATCAAAAGTCATCCAAAAATTACTCCAATTTAAAAGAGTGTCGAAAATTGTTTTTTTAAAGCACAGTTAAAAGTTGAGATCAATTGGATATACCAATAAAAAGATAAAATTCAATTACCACACTGCTATATCAATCTGAAAATATGATCCGTCGAGTTTGAAACTCGACCGATAAACAGGTTAGAACATTCTTCAAAAATTCTGATATTTTCCAATGTTGTTCAAATTTTGTATATCCAAATCATATACAAATTTTAAGTAAATCAGAGTTACACATAAAATACTAAAAATCATTTAGTGAGACATTCTACTTATCAAATTCTGTATTCATATGTCATCAAAACCCTAATTTGGGCCGATTAGGGTTTCCAAACCTTAACCCTAATTAGGTGGATCAAAGTATGATTAAAACTTCTCATTATATTTAAAATATGAAAATTTAACTACCATCACTAATCAAACTTTAAACAATGATCAACTTAATTAAACATATAATTATCCAAGTAAACCCTAATCAGATGACTAATTTGAAAATGGGTCATTACAAATTCTTCCCTCCTTTTAGGATTTTGTCCCGAAATCCAAGAAAAGATATAGAAGAATATCATATCATCTAATCATTCACCTCTCTGAGCATCAAACTATAAAGACTTTTATTTTATCTTTCTTTCATATGACACTTTCTTTTTGCATTAAATGAATATTTCTTCCCTTGTAATCATCACATCTCTCCTTGAGTATTACAAACACTTACTTCAAAGATATTGGTAATACATCATTTATCAAGATCTGATTCACATCACCTTTCACATCCCTTTTGTTTATTTGATTGTGTATCTCATGGATTAAGGTTATGACTCATTCACATATTATCATATGCATTCATCAATTTCCTTTATAAAGGAGATCATCTAGTATGCATCTTAGTTCATAGCTTTTTCTCACAATTTCAGATTTCATATTCAAACTCAAACTGATTATAGATTATGTTCATAATCCATTAAGCTTTCACCTTTCTTATATGAAATTTCATGTTTTCCATAGGTTCCATATTGAATTATAAAATCCTTTTTCTCTTTCACCATTTTATCGCCATTCTTCTCTTTTTCATCATGCATCTTATTATACTACCAAAATATGTTCATCTGGATACTTGGTCAGGGCATCCAGAAGAAGTATAGTCGGCAGTTCCATACTAGCTTAGCTCAATACCCAAATACTTGACCAGAGTATCTGGATACTGAGTTCAGTCAGTATGCACATCATTCATGTTATATTCAACATCCACATTATCATTTATTCCTAGATCCTATTGTCCCTGTAGACTCATCTAACCTAGGCTCTGATACCACGTCTATAGGGACCCACTCTTTTGATCAGCACAAATACCAACCATTAGAGGTAATCCCAAAACCTAAACCCAGATTATGAAATAAACAATGAATTCTCGACTAAGGCGATTAAACAATATATGAAAACCACAGATAAATTTTTCCTTTTTCTTTCTTCACAAACCCATAAATCAATGTCACATCAAGGACATCACATTCAGATATCACAAATCATATTCAACTCCATTAAATCCAGAATCAAATCTTGTTCTCATATGCGGTTCAGTTTACATCAGATACATGTACATTGATGAACAAACAAAATCTACAACCCATCCTGGGAAAGAGAGAGTACAGGGACATTCTAATCTATCTAGATTATACTATTTATATCTTCTTTGTCACGACCTCTCCGCTGGATAGCATTATACCTAAAACATTTGAAACAACCTCATGAGACTCATATAGAGCCCCAGTGAGTGGATACCTCCCACTCAAGCTAGGTACATGCATCATCATCAGATTAAGTATAATAAACTTAGCAGAAACATGCAGATATTGAAAAGTCTAGCAGATAGATCTATCATAAGTCATTTCTAACTTACAATGATAATCCGATACAACAGATATGGTAATCACTTAAACCAATTATAACTTTGAAACATCTTTTAAAGCATGTCTATGAACAATTCAGTAGATACTTCTCAGTTCAGATTAAGAGCCCTACTACATGTGAAATAAGATAAGTTCTAAGCATTTTGAACCAATACATAACAATAACATTATCTTTGTGACACTCCACCAGCCGGACCAGGAACACATCCTGCAGTCCTGAAGCTGAAGTACACATAATACATATCTACCAAACTATACTATCAAATAGCAAGCAATCCAACTCATATTCAAAATAGATATAAATTCCAACATTTATAACTTGTCAGCATGACAGATCATAATATGAAATAGGAAATGTCCATAGCAACATGATTACTTTCCACAACATGAAGCTTAATCAACAATGACAAATCATCAACTAGCAGCACAAGGAATGTAATAATCATTCAAATCATGTTCTACACGGTTTATCATATTTTATTCATTTGCCCTGAAACTACTTGGCTTGTACCTCACCAAGTAGAAGTCGCCACACCTGATTCTCGTGTCAACGACTCACCGTCACTATCTTAGGGTTTAGCCGGCCACCCTAAGATATCAACAACAAACCCTGGCCACCTTAGGGTTGCCTAAAGAGGCTCACGTCCTCATCTCAGGTACACGAGATAGGAACCAGCAAAACAGTATATCACATATCACAGTATTTCACATATTTTTCATTTCACATTTCACATATTTCATTTCAACAGAGTCTATTCCATCTGGACATAGACTTTCACAGCAAGGATTTAGGGCCAGAGCCACTCCAGATGACTCACTCCTAAATCCTGGTGGTCTAACCTTTAAGGTCTCGATCCACACTCTGGAAATCTTTCTCATAATTCATCGATTACTACAAGGAGATCCGTTTTGTTTCCCTAGTGTGGTCCTCGGGGGAAACTCACGGTGTTCAGGGCACCTAACTAGATGTTCAATCATTTCACTTGTTATTAATCTCTTTCACTCATCTTAAAAGAATTCAAAACATCATTCATCATATCTGTGTATTCTCACGTAACTATAATAACATGGAACATATTAAGTTTATCAATAAGGGCAATGAACAAAGCAAGAAGCACAATAAGTCTATAGATTGCAACAAATATGATTATTTCTATCTTCTGCATCAACTCATAGCAATCATCAATAGCGGGCTTTCAACCCAAGACATAATCTTATTATCCATCATTTACCCCATCAGGGTTTTATCATCATCACTGGGCCTTCAGCCCTAGACATAATCTCATTATGCAACATTTACCCTTATCAGGGTTTCTCAATGTAAGAAGTGCATATTAAATTCCATTTCAACGTAAATCTTATCAGCTCATTGTATATCACAGTTCTGAACAAATATTAGCAGAGGCATTAAAACTAGCAACAGTAAAAGCATATAGATATCATGTATCATTCCTCATACCCAGAATAGATTTATCATACAACATATGCATGTTCCATCCAATCTGAATAGATGCCAATAAATTTCATGCATATACATGCATACCAGACTTAGTTCTCTTCTTCTTTTATTTCACATTCTTCATATGGGATTACTAGTCATCACATGTTCACTATCAATTGAAGTTTGTACTATTAGTCCATTCTCAGAGTACAATTCACAAATTCAAGAACACATTCTTATAAATCAATTCAAATACTTGACTTTCATCTTTTAGTTGAATTCAATTACAGTTATGTGCATCTCTTAATTCCCCATTTGATATTATCATTCACTAGCATCATCAAAATCATCATTTTAGGGTAAGAGTTACATTCTTAGAATCATCTATTAATTCCTATCTTTTTCCATCATTTTATACTCAGTAGTCTCAACTTCTTTCATTTCATGTTCATTACATTATCTGGACCAATCTTTCTTGATTCACTTTACATACAATGCTTCTCTTCTACATAACATTTACCAAAATACAGTTCTTAGTATATTTCATTTAATTTGGGTTAAGCCACATGTAATTAAAATAAAAGATAAAATACTTCATCATACTATCTTCATTAGTTTCATCTTTATCTTGCAATCACCATTACGTACATCATGTTCATATTGTCTCTTATATTCAGATAAGTGTACCTTAATGTTGACTACTAATGCCATTCCCATAATCAACAATAATCATTCTTTATTGTATTAAAACAATTACATTGGACTTAGGTGATATTCATAAGACTCATCATATTCAATGGAAGTATTAATAACTTCAATTTCAGTATTTAGTCACATTTACAACATCATATACAAGTTCTAGGTTTATCACTCATAATTGTCTTAGTAATAAACTTTTAAGGTTTTCAAGAAGTCATTCCTTAGTTCAACATATCATAAGAATCATATCATTTAGTAATCCAATCATGACTCAAGGGTTCATTAGGGTTATTCACAAACATGGAAACCCTAGTTTCCATTTTCACACATTTCATTCATCAATCATAAGTATACATTGATTAATTGACTCATTTGATTCACTTCCTCAACACAAATTTTAATCAGGATATGTGGTCATTCAATTCCATTAACATTCAACAATACACTTATATAATACAATGTAGTAGAAGTCAAATATGACTTTATACATGTCAATTCAATTCCAAGCATATCAGCCATTGGGCTGATTTTTAGGCAAAATTCACATGAAATACCATAGTCATCTACCCATAGGAATACCCATGCATCCTCAATCAATATAACAAGAACTAATCAAGTTTCAATCAATGAGAAATAATCAAAATAAGTAAAATTGGATTCCCCAATATCTTTCCCAAATCAAATCCAACCACATACATATACAAATAAGGTTTCTGATTGTTTTATCCGGATTGAATTAGGATTTCAACATGAATACAAAGCTTAGGAGGGAGAAAAAAACTCACCTCAGGTGCCAAGCACCTTAAAAACGGAGGTCAACCTCTGAATTTTTGGAAACCCAAACAAACTCTCTGCAAAAGAATCCAATTCTTTCTCCTCTCAACTCGGAAACCCTAGAAATGGGGATTAGAAGAGAAAGAGTGAGAAAAGGGGGATATTTGATGTGATTTCGAATCAAATCAAGGGAGGGACGGAATCTTGACATGTGAGGGAAGATTCACCATGAAATGCTATGCAAAGGAGCTAAACTTACTTGATTTCATCATATCTCGGATAGAGAAACCTTAGGTCATCATCTCCTCCACTTTCTCTACTCAAAACCCTAGCTCTCCTCTCTCCCAAGCATTTAGTTTCTTTGACAGGAAGGACGAGTTATGAGAGCTTCTTGTGTGTTAGGTTAGTGATATAGATGAATTGAGGTGCTTAGAACATTTGCAAACAAGCCCCTCAATGTATTTTTTATTTTTCTCAAACTGGTTGGTCGGCTGAGTTATAAACTCGATCAAAACCACATGTTTCAGAGATCAAAACTCATGAAAAAATTATGAAACTTTAATAAAATGTCTAAAATTGAGATTTTAAGATACAGTAAAAATTTTAGATCATTTGGTGTTACCAATAAATAATTAAAAATCAAATACTACACTGCTATATTGCAGTCAGCAGCATGTTCGGTCGAGTTTGTCCTGCACAGAACTTGACCGACACCCTCACTATAGAGATCAAAAGTCATCCAAAAATTACTCGAATTTAACATAGTGTCTAAAAATGTGTTTTTCAAGCACATTTAAAATTTTAGATCAATTGGATATACCAATAAAAAGATAAAATTCAATTACCACACTGCTATATCAATCTGAAAATATGATCGGTCGAGTTTGAAACTCGACCGATAAACATGTTAGAACATTCTTCAAAAATTATGATATTTTCCAATGTTGTGCACATTTTATATATCCAAATTATATCCAAATTTTAAGTAAATAAGAGTTACACATAAAATACTAAAAATCATTTAGTGAGACATTCTACTTATCAAATTCTGTATTCATATGTCATCAAAACCCTAATTTGGGCCGATTAGGGTTTCCAAACCTTAACCCTAATTAGGTTGATCAAAGTATGATTAAAACTTCTCATTATATTTAAAACATGAAAATTTAACTACCATCACTAATCAAGCTTTAAACAATGATCAACTTAATTAAACATACAATTATCCAAGTAAACCCTAATCAGATGACTAATTTGAAAACGGGTCATTACAACACGCATGCTCGAATGATTGTGTATTATTTCAAAAGGACAATGTGGATTTGAAAGATTGTCCAAAATGTGGTGTGTCACGGTATAAATTGATGACTTCGGGGGAGTCCAAAACTGGTTCTCCTGCCAAGGTGATGTGGTATCTACCTATAATATCACGGTTTCAACACTTGTTTGCAAATCCGATAGATGCGAAGAATTTGAGGTGGAATGCAGATGTTAAGAAAAATAATGATGGGATCCTACGACATGCGTCTGATTCCCCACAGTGAAAGAAGATTGATATATTATACCCCAAATTTGGTGAAGAAGATAGGAATTCAAGACTTGGGCTTTGTACAGATGGGATGAATCCGTACGGGACATTAAGCAGCCAACATAGCACTTGGCCAATCATGCTTGTTATATACAATCTTCCTCCCTGGCTGTGTATGAAAAATAAGTACGTTATGCTGTCGTTGTTGATATCGGGCCCTAAATAACCTGGAAATGATATCGATGTTTATCTTGAACCTCTGATTGATGACTTAAAGAAACTTTGGGGTGAAGGTGTGATGACCTATGATGCTTCACGAAGAGAGACATTTCGTTTGCATGCTATGTTGTTTTACACTATTAATGACTTTCCAGCATACGGGAATTTGTTTGGATATAGTGTCAAAGGAGCTAAAGCGTGTCCTATATGTGAAGAGAACACTGATTCAATAAGACTAAAACATGGCGGCAAGACTGTATATCTTAGTCATCGAAGGTTTCTTTCAAAATTCCATCTGTATCGTAGGAAGCGCAAAGCATTCAATGGATAGAATGAGGAATGGAGTGCACCTAAACCTATACCGGGGGATGTTGTTTATGAAAGAGTAAAAGATATTGTCAATGAATTTGGTAAGAGATCAAAATGTACTATGGCCACACGGAGTGACAATTCTTCATTCAAGAAGAAGTCAATATTTTGGGATCTTCCTTATTGGAGTTCTTTAACAGTCAGGCATTGTATCGATGTCATGCATGTTGAGAAAAATGTCTGTGATAGTGTCATTGGTACTCTATTGAATATACCAGGTAAGACTAAAGATGGGATAAAATCCAGATTGGACCTACGTGAAATGAGAATAAGGTCAGAATTAACAGAATTACATGAAATGGGTAATAAAAGAACATACTTACCTCCCGCTTGTTACACGTTGTCTAGAAAGGAGAAGAAAGCCTTTTGTGAATGCTTGGAAAATGTTAAGGTGCCACAGGGTTACTCATCCAATATCCATAGATTGGTATCAATGAAAGATCTGAAGTTGATAGGTCTTAAATCTCATGATTGTCACACTCTAATGCAACAAATATTGCATGTGGCAATTCGATCTATATTGACAAAGCATGTAAGGTTTGCAATCACCAGACTTTGTTTCTTTTTCAACAGTCTATGCATCAAAGTTATTGACCTTGATACTCTCGATAATTTGCAAAGAGAAGTGGTTGTTACCCTATGTCAGCTTGAGATGTATTTCCCTCCTTCATTCTTTGATATCATGGTACATCTTGTTGTCCACTTGACTAGGGAAGTGAACATGTTGGGACCAGTTTTCTTGCATTGGATGTATCCCTTTGAACGATACATGAGCATTTTTAAAGGTGATGTTCGAAACTGTTATTGGCCTGAAGGGAGTATTATTGAGGGTTATGTGGCGAGAGAGGTTATGGATTTTTGCAATGACTTTCTGAGTGGTAATGACACTCCCATTAATGACAAGAATATTGAGGAGGGCAAAGGAATTTTGGGATCACGGGTGAAAGTAACCAGCTGTGAGAAGTTCGAACAAGGTCACTTGTATATTTTATACAACATGGACGAAGTGAGTGTTTATATCGAGGAACATACCAATTTCATCAAGAGACAACATCCTCAAGCCAGTTCAATGTGGCTTGCTAGAGAGCATAACAAGACTTTTACTAAGTGGTTTGAAGATAAAGTCTTACATCAACTATCTCAAACACCAGATGATATTACAGAAACTATCAAATGCCTCGCCTTTAAACCAAAATCGAATGTTATGTCTTATGAAGGGTTTGACATTAATGGGTTCACATATTACACAAAGCGCCAAGATGATAAGAGTGTCATCCAAAACAGTGGGGTCACCCTTCAAGCGTCGACTATGTATTTTGCAAGTGCAAAGGATAAGAGTCCACGTGAAGCTAAAATGTCATATTACGGTATCATTGAAGACATATGGGAGTTTGACTACATAGATTTCAGAATTCTGCTCTTCAAATGTAATTGGGTTGATAACACCAAAGGAGTTATAGTGGATGAATTGGGTTTCACTTTAGTGAACTTTGAAAAGATTGGCGAGAAGGGTGAACCATTCATATTGGCATCACAGACGAAACAAGTATTTTATATCGATGATCCTGCAAATGATAAATGGTCAGTTGTTCTTCATGGTAAAAGATAGTTCATTGAAGATCCTATAGATGAAGAAGATTACTATGATAAGTATGATGAATCCAGTCCATTCTCAGCTGGGTTGTCAACTCCACAAAATATTGAAGCTAATGATGACTTATATGTGCGCGGAGATCACAATGAAGGATTGTTAATTGATAAAAGAACGCAATTTTAGAGGCATGCATGTTTCATTTTTCAATGTTTTATTTTTATATGTGAACTATATAAAATGCTAAATGTTTAATTTTTTAATATCAATATCATTTTCATATATAATGTTTCATTGTCTTCTAGTTAATACAAATGCTAGATGTTTGCCTTTTTAATGACATTTTCAGATGGCTGACCATGATGTCCATGATGAGCATGATGTCCATGATGAGGATGATGTCCATGATAAGCATGGCGAGGATACCAATGTAAGTTTTAAAAATATATCCTATATTTCTATAGAAATTCATTATCTTCTAGTTATGTCATATATCCTATATTTCTATATTGGGCTAATTCAGTGTGTTTATTTTGTCAAATTTTAGGTTGATGATGGACATGTACCTTCTAAAGCACTGGAGGCACTTGATGTGCACTACCAAAAAGTTAACAAGAAAAGGGGCATCACTATGCTAAAGAAGTTAACAATGCTAAGGGGCAGTGGATCCAGATTGGCTGTGGAGTTTGATAATGCAGGAAATGCAATTAGAGTTAACCGCAATAATTTTGTAAACTATCTTGGGTGTGTCACTTGAAGCCATTGTGGTGTGAAGTATGATAATTGGCATAAAGCTCCTCGGGAAAAGAAAGACTTGATATGGAAGGATTTATGTGTGAGTTATTATTATTTGCAATTCGATTTTGTAGATTACAAATTCTATTATTTGCAATTCTATTTTTGGATACTAGTTAATATCAATTCTATTTTACAGAATTTGCTTGCATTGGATGAGAAGTTGCATCGTAAAAGCATGATGCAACGCGCTGGAAAGATGCTAAGGAACTATAGGACAAATCTCAACAGAAAATACATAAAAGATGGTGATAAGAAGAAGAAGTCAGCCCTTGAAAGGTAGAACTTCCTGGACAAAGAAGATTGGGACACATTTGTTGCTTTAAGACAAACTGAAGAACTCAAGGTATTAAGCATCACTCCCAATTTAATTAATATACGTTGTATTCACCTATTCAAGATTAACCTTTAGTATTACTAACCAAATCAATGTGCATACTAACTAGGCATTCAGTGAGGTGCAAAGAGAAAGGCATGCATTGAATGCGCATGACCACACAATGGGTCCAAAGGGCTATGCAGGCGTTCGCCAAAGACTACAGACGGAGTTTGCTGCTACTCAGGAGTCCTCTACTACATGTACCACACCCATGCCTCGCCATGATGTCTGGATAGCTGGGAGGAAAAACAAGAAGGGTGAAATAAAGAAGCCCGTAACTGCTGAGGCGATTGCAAAAATGGTAAAATACAACTCAACAATGCATGTTGTTCGAATATTGATTATTTGTGGTGTTTACTTACCAATTTCTATTGATGGTGATTAGTGGGAGCTGCACGAGCAGAGGAAACAGGGCATGTTCATCCCTTAGGGCACAAGGGATGAATTTAGAGTTGCTCTGGGTAACCCAGAGCATCCTGGACGTGTTAGGGGTGCAGGCGCTGGTGTGGGCATCAAAGCGTTCTTTGGGCCATCCCAACGCAAACCTGTCGCAAGAGCGGGACTTTCACAAGAAGAGGTAACCTATTCTTTTTTTAGAATGTTACTACAAAAGGGAATTCAATAATAAGAAGCTAATGTTTATTTTATCCATGTATAGGAGAATAAGAGAGTCGAGGATATAGTTGCTAAGAAGGTCAAGGAAGAAATGATGCAGTGGCAGGCATCTCAGGCTTCCAATCAGCATATGGTGACCCGCTCTTCTCCTGATGCACATGCTGAGAGTAGTAATGTAGACCCACCACCTAGCACGTCTGTTGTAAGTATTTTTTATGACATAGTAGCTAGTCTTTTCAAGATGATATGTTTTCAAGATGATATGTATATATGTATAACATTCTTTACGTAAATTTGTAGGCATTGAAGCCATGCAGCTTAAAAATTGAAGATTATATTGTTGCAGAGGTGCAGGATTACCCGTCCCTTCCTGGGGCAACAATTCACGGGGCTCAAAGGCCACAGGGTTACGTTCGTGTGAGCCCGATACGTGTAATCCTCGATTGGAGGGAAGCTGCATTGCCATATGCCCACCCAGATATTGATACACTTGGTGAGGCAGAAGGCGGGGTGATATTGTGGCCCAAATTGGATGTCGTCTACACTACTGAAATTGTAAGATAAATTTACATTACATTAAATTGTTAATGTGTATATATGAGGTCAATTGATATGAAATTATATATACAGGTTAAAAAGAAGACACCCGGAGCATCTAGGCCTCCACCTCCACTTCCTGCATTACCAAGTTGGGTTCCAACTGACCTAAAATTCCCATTAGGTCCTGCTTGTAAGGGAATGGAAGTATGGCTATGCGCACATAATATACATTGCCCTATAGTTGTTTCTTTAGAAGCGGATTATGCAGGTCAATCATACGAAAGCTATCTATTTATACAAGATATTATTGAGTTGTTTATCTATGATTGGCTGAATACATCAATGATGGAGGCATGGATAAGGTGAGATCTTGTTTATACATCCATATACTTTGTGTAGGATCCGGTGATCTGGTTTCTTATATACTAATGCATACATAATACATGTTTTGCAGCTACTTAGTCGAAATTCAATGTAAACAATTTGCATTTGAACATGTGGGATTTTTGATTCCATCATTGATTAGTCTGGTAGCTAAAGACCCTGATAGTGTTCAACAATACTGTTGTGATGTTTTCACAATTTTCAGTCAAAAAAAGAAGACGGTAATAATAGCTCCATTCAATGTGAAGTAAGTTTACTTTGCTTATAATTTGGACTTAAGAAAATTACATTTTTATTGTGGATTTTGAGTTATTAATTTTTAACTTTTTTACCTCTAGCGCGAAGCATTGGGAGTTACTAGTTATTCTCCCTGGGACGTTCACTGTCTATTATCTAGATCCTGTGGGGAGTATATTGAATCCAAAAATTGGATACGTAATGAGAATGGCATTATTCTGGTGAGAAATATTTCATTTTTATATACGTTAACATCTATTATTACATTACTATTTAATTATGCAATTTACTATGTTACATTAACATGTAGGGGTTTAGATGCATTCAAAAAGGATGGAGGAAAGGTCCCCAGTAAAAAGAACCAGCCAATAATTTGGGAGAACGTGAAAGTAAGTTCCTGAATCCAATCTATATGTTATTTATGTGAACTGTGCTTATTTGTATTTTTTAATATTTTGTATCCATTTTATAGTGTGCTATACAAGTCAACAGCTGGGCATGTGCATACTATGTGATGCGGTTTATGGACATGATTATCAAACATGCAGATGAAATCAATGCCATACCTAAGGTATTATATATAGTCTCATTAGATAGTATGAAATATATCAATCTTATTTATATATTATTACTTATATATATACATCATTCTCTTTGCAGGTGTTTAAAACTGATCCCACTACAGGTAAAGCCTTAAAAGATGTACATGCTCCATATACGATGGAAGTATTAAATGACATAAGATAAGAACGGGAAAGAGCCATACAAGCAGTGGGGACTGTAAGATATAATTGGGATGCTGATAGCGATGATGAATGATATTTTGTAAATGAATGTTTATACATGTATGATATTTTGTAAATGAATGTTTATAAATGTGTTTCTACATGTCTGAATGTTTCTACATGTATTTGAATGTTTCTACATGTGTGAATGTGAAAATTGAATTGATGTCTGAATGTATCTACCTATGTGTGAATGTGTGAAAAGAATATTTGTTGATTTTGCAGGTTTGTGGCCTGTTTGTTAGCTGATATCAATGGATGTCATAAACCTGCAGTTCAGTTCCACTGAACTGTAGGTTCTCATCCTGCGACCAGCCACAGTAGGCCTGCAAACTGATAAGAAAAAAAAATCAAACCATAGGCATCGATTATTTGTCTAAAACTGACAAAAAAGGTTTACAGTGTCGGTTCATAGAAAAAACCGCTGCCTAATGTTGCCAGATAGCCTGGCCAGCACGGCCGTGCTGGACAGCATGGCCGTGGTGGCAGGTGATATGGTGTCGGTTATTAGTAGACAACCGACACCATTCTAGGCAGCACGACCGTGCTGGATAGCACGCCCTTCTGGCCAGTACGGCTGTGCTAGACAGCACGGTCGTGCTAGACAACAAGGCCATGGTGGCAGATGATATGGCGTCGGTTAGTAGTAGAAAACTGACGCCGATAGAGTCCTAGATGGCACCCTTTTTGTGGCGCGGATGATTATATCGTCAGTTTTGTTACTTAGAACCGACGTTGATGGGGCCCTACTGACGCGTTTACGGTGGCGCGAAGCATTTTGGCATCGGTTGGAAAACCGACGCTGAAAGGGTTCGACTTTTAGCGGCGCCCACATAGGCGTCACTTGGAAACCATTGCGAAAAAGGCTTAAATCACCGATGCCAAAGGCCGGATCTGTAGTAGTGATCATACTATTCCATGTAAGATCATCATTATCATTCCATGCCTTATAGCAAGGCTCAACAACATATTTTACATATAATACACCAGATCAACACAATTTTGCATTAATGATCTAGGAGATATTCATAAACAATCAAAGAAGGGTTATATTAACATTAAGAATATTCTTTTATTAAATCAACATGCAAGGAATCTAGATATGATTATCCCTTATCCTATTCATAATGCACATGTTTAGCATAACAAAGTATCAACCATGTGGCTATGATAACCACCAATTAACACATTAAGGATATGATCATATTAAGGAGGTTATTTCACATAAACATGAATACTCATCTTTATCTATTTGTATTAGAGTTAGGTTCAACAAGATAAATTATATTAATGTTACTAATCAACACTCATACCCAAACCCTAACTCACGACATCCCCATTGGATCATGGATGCATAAGGTGAAGCATCACCAACACATTCCATACTATTCTCAAGTATGAACCCACACATAAATCAAGATGTAACCATCAGGTTATAGCATACTAGGGTTTCAACAACAATAAGAGAGTACTCCATGATTGTATTAGTCATTCAAGGACTATTCATACCCAATTACCATCATTTAGTTATATTAAAGCTAGGTATAATAAGCTATACCACATTAGGGTTACCCATTAATTCATTATGGTGATTACAAATCACAATCATATGACAGAAAGGGTAAGACTAAAATTTTAAGGCATTGAGCCATCAAATTCTCATCATCAAAATCATAACATTACACTACACGCTTCACCCAAAATAATGGGAATATTGAGGCATTGACTTCTAACCATTAAATGTTGAAAAGGGTAAATCCATTGGTTGTTTACATAAGTAAATATCTTGAACAAACCACCTATGAAGTCATTGATTTGTGGTCTAGAAAGAATCACCATATAACCCTAGACATCCCTTGATTAACAACATAAAAAGTTCCATTGAGAGTAGGGTAAAACCCACAAGTGATTTTTTATTTAAAATAAGCCGTTAGTAAATGAGCTTCTTAAGTTGATATCAAAAAGGAAACCATTTAAATCACTTTGTTAGGACCAACATATTACATTTAGGCATAATTCTAATTTATTGGATGAAGAAACATTAGATCTTAACCATTAGGTCAAGTTCATATATTAAAGCTATCAATTGGAGTATAGGTCCGACCATTGCATCAAATGACCCAAGAAACCATTGGTTTAAGGCTTAATTGATGCTACAACTACATGATTAACTCACCATTGGTTTTGGAGACCTGATCCACCATTAGTAGTGACCATTAAGTCACCATAGGTTGTTATATCAACACTATATTCATTAATCAACATCGAATATCAAACTAATATCACCATTGATTGATAGCATCATTAGGGTACTTAGTTGTTGATCACTAAGCTTCTAATTAGGCCAACACCTGACCTAAGGGGTGAAAGTCAGTTGACACCCTTTGTCACCACCATCAATTGTCATGAAGACAACACCATCAGTTGTTGCAATGGTACCACCATCGAGTCATGTGTTTATAGAAGAAATTAGCTTTAAACCCTAAAATTGACCGTTGGTTGATAGGTGTTTAGCATCATCGGTTCTCAAACCAACCTGATCCAAGTCATATTATACCTTAGGAATAATTTACACATGATCACAGGTTTATCTAGAACTAAAATCAGAATAGGGAACATTATAAAAATTGAAATCCAAGTCAAGCATAGCTTATTAGTGCATGGCTCATCATTAAAAGTAAGAACGTGAGCTAGCAAGCTTATGGTAAGAAATAAATGTGGATCAAGTTATAAAACTTGCCTCTAATTAGAAGATAAATCTCAAATAGAAAAAACACAAGCATGTAGGGTAGAAAATCCAAGCATAAGTTGTGAACTTGTCCATCTAGCACCTTTCTTCATCAAATGAGCAAACCCTAAGCATAAGGAGCAAGAAAGGTAGGGTTTTAGATCTTTAGAGCAATTTATACCATGGAACACCAAGGTTACGACTAGGAGAAAGGTAGGAGGAAGGATAACAAAGAAGTAAACGGATGAAAGAAGGGGATTCTTACTCTTTTAGTCAAGATCACTAGAAGGAAGCTTTTTAAACCCTAAAAGAGAGCAAAATAAAACCCTGGGAGCTTCCACCAAGAAATTCGCCTTCTTCTTCTACCTTGGATAGGTCCTCCATAGATAAATAGATAGGGAACGAGGTTCTTAGTAGGAGAGAAGTGGTGGAAATAAAAACTTTCGTTTTGGAGCTAAAAATAGATATATAAAGCTCTAGGATAAGGGAGAGAAGAAGCATGAGGTGTCTAAAAAGCTCTCCATGCATCCATGGCCTTATATTATTAAGGATATACAAGAAGCCACACAAGAAGTTGACTCACCATCCATGGATACCTGCTTTTCCCTCGTTTCTTGGTTTTTCAAGCAAAGAAAATAAACCATTTGCTTGATAGCTCCTAAAGGTAGCTCATCCATAAAGGGGTAAACCCTAAAATACCCTTGAGGAAAATACCTCCAAATCAAGGTTCAACTAGGCACTCCATGTCTCAACAAGATCAAGAATGATGAGAGAACATCCAAATAACATAATGAAAGTGATAAATTTTAAAGAAAACCTCTCAATTGGGTAAATTGCAGAAAATCCAAAATGTGCATAAAATTGCATAACTTGCAACTTGAAACTTAAGCTTGTATTATGATTAAAAAGCATATCAAAAGGTTCGATTATAGTTCTAAGAATTCAATTATGGTAATTAAGCCTGTTCAACCTTTTAAGAAAGGTTAGGGGTCTCACAACCATAAACCCCTAACAGAGATTTTGCCCCCAAAATCCGAGGTAAACAAAGATGGATACTTATCATGCACCTCATCCTAAATCTTCCAAATTGTTACTTTCATCACATGATGATGTCACATCATTCTCATAGAAGACATATTCTTCTCCTTCAACTCTTACATGTGTCACCTTAGTTCAACATAAGAACTGTTGTACTGCCTGTACAAGTATGGTAGTACCTTTCAACTTTGGGACTCTACTGTCATCCTAAAATATTCTATCTATTGTATCACACATAACTTAGAGGCCATACTCACTGGCTCTACCAAACATAGAACATCATGTATATCTTATCATATGTAACTTTACAAGGTTTCATCTCTATGATCCTTTAATGGTTGTTGTAATTAAGAACTCAATCAATCAGGCATGTATCGCCTAATTTTCAAGAACTATAAGGCATAGGTTCTTAGAAGATTCTTCAATTATCTTAATGATGGACTGCCCATCGGTCTAGTTGAAGAATCATACACTTGTCTATAACTATTAACAAATAAAACTTCCCGATTGACATTGTTAGGGGTAGAGCAACGACATTGTCTTCATGTTATTAGGATTCACATAACATATTTAACAGAGGTATCATAACTCCAAGAGGATACTTTAGTCAACCCCAACTCATTCTTGATAGACTTGTCACACATAAGTACAACTACTTCAACATTCTTAAGGTTTAGCAAAGATGCTGCCCATGTTACTGACCATCTCTGAAATACCTTGAGATGTCATCATTCAAAGCTTGCTACAACTTGTAAGACATGACTTGAACACTTTGTTCCTAATATTCATAAATTCTATTATTACATTGGTTAGTCTAAAGGACATAACCATAAACTCATCACAGTCATGTAACTTATGTCATCCACTCTAACTCTTATGCATTGATATCTGATCCTAGGTTTATCTTAAAGGAACGCGGTAGCACATGTCTACTGATCAACAAACCATCTATCCTTGATAGTGGTCTTGCCCAACTATCACTGAACCATACACAACATTATAGAATCACTTTTTTTTCCTTTCCAAACAACATTTATAGGGTCATAATCAACTCTCTCTCTCTCTCTCTCTAAGGGAGAGGAATACTTGGAAAGTTAATTTAATAAACATCTCCAACCTTCACATACTTCCATACTATTGATACATCTTTGATACTAGGATTCATTACCTTGGTATCCACCTCATGCACAATAAGGAGCTCACATCCTTATCCCATCTAACATTTACCAACATGACAAATCTCAAGACATATAAGAGGAATCTTCCTAATTATTGGAAGGCTCAAAATCATACTCATCACAGACTTTATGATCTTGGAACCATAGTCTAAGCAACCTTATGCTATAATAAGCCAACCAACCTCATGTTTACAATGAATCCACACGTACCAAGTTGCAATGATCCACTTGAAAGATGTGCCCAAGAAAGGAAAGACACAAAGAGAAACACACTTCCCACATTATAATAGCATTATTCAAGGGTCACTAGCAAAAAGGTAACCAAATCTATTTTCATCATGCATGTTATAGCTTCTTATGCATCATTTTACCTGTTTCATTTCAGGTCCTTGCCATTAGCATAGGAATCATCATGATTAACACATATCATTACTCCTTCCTTGATGACTATTTATCCCACTAGGGTAAGTTCTCTTATTTTATTATGTTTTTCAACCACTTATCAATAGGTAAATCATCATATTCTTCATTTTCTTCATTAAATAGGGATCATCTCCCTTAATTTCTTTCACATGCCATGCTGATTTTACATTAACACTTTCTTACACACATAGGTTGGTCTAAGACTAACTCAGGTTCCACCTTATTCCTTTGTCATTGTTCCCATTTATCTTCTCATTTTTACTTATTATAGGAGTTCTCTCCATCTTATTTGAATTTCATACCTTGAATCACTTTATAAGAACAAACTTATCTGTCTTTTACTTTATTATCTTCTTGAATTTCATATTCAAGAACTCCTCTTTTTCTTATTTGTATTCAGATTTAGATTTCATGGTGTTATATCTTTCTCTTATAGTTACCAACAATTCAAGTTTTGATAGATAATGATGTAATCCTCATCTTCTCTTGAGGTAATATTGAGTTATCTGCACCATGATTTCTTCTTCATTATGCTCTTTAGATTTTTTCAAAATGACTACTTGATCATATTAATAAAAAAGATAACAATCTAAAAGTTCCATACTTACCTTTTCTTCAATAATTGAATACCTGCCTAGGGCACCCAAATACTGAGATCAGGTAGTATGCACCATATTTGTATGTCATATTCCTAATTTTGACATCATCCTACTCCTAAGTCCTAGTGTCCCAGTAGACTTAGTGAACCTAAAGCTCTGATACCAACTTGTGAGAACCTGTTATACTAAATGAGATTACTCAAAACATAAAGCACAATCAATCACCAATTAACCACATACCCAAAAATATGGGTAAATTAAAACCAATTTCAACATCAACACTCACTCAAAAACATTTGCATAAGATCCCAATATCTTTCTTGTATCCATACTATAACAAGAATTTGATACAAATTGTTCTATCACCTTAGTCACAACATATATACACAGGATAAAAATATTTGTATATGCCAAACAAATAAGCATTAATATGCTAACAAAATTCCAATTCGTTTGAAACACCATATACAAACTTTTACTGCCCAGACCTAAGAGTACATGGACGACTCTAGGACACACTAGACATTCTCAAAGATTCATTACTATAGATCCTCTTTGCTTCCACAGGGTTTGATTTCATCACTTCCGATTACCTAAAAGATGTGGTGAACCATAAGGGTGAGACCCATGTCCCAGCAAGAGATATAACCTCCAACAACGTTTATTGATTCCAACATTTTTAGGTAATGAGATAGTTTAAGTAGTTTAATCATATATAACAAATAAGCTCAACAACACCGATGATTAAAAAAATACATAAAGGAGCAGATAATAACTATCTTCATTAACCAGACTATTCTCATATCCCTATTAACAATATAAGGAGTCTAGCAGCATATGTATCTCTAACATCATGAATAAGTCTAGTATCACATGCATAGCTAACAACATCAGCATGTCTAATAGGTTGAACATATCAACATCATAAGAAGAGCTAACAACATAAGCACAACTATCCGGATAAGCATGATTAGCAATATATGCATCTCTAGTTACAAAGGCATGGCTAGCATGCTAAACATAACGAACAACATGAGATCGCTAAACATCATGATTATAATCAGCAGTAGCAGTATAGTTATCAACATAAACATAGCTATTGTAGGTACACATCTACAATCTTAAGCATATCCACAACCTAAGTATATCTGCTATCTCTTAATTACACTAAGCATCATCTTTATGTAAAGATAAGAAACAAGGGTTATCATCCAATGTGAAACGTTGTGTATAACCCTAAACAAATATGCTACACGGTTGTATTACATCTTTTATTAAATCCTTAGGAATTTGAGGATACCACTCAAGTTCCAACTGACCACCACTTGGTCGCAATCAGTTCCATACAAGATCTAAGAAGAGTCAGATTCCTAAGATCTTCTCTGCCCCCGGTTAGTACATGTCTGCCACAGCGACACATAAGGTCAAGCTGCTAATGGCCTAGTCCATCCTTAGTACAGGTCACGACACTAGTGAAAGGAGGTGGGTATCCATACCCTACTGCCCGAGGTACAACCACAGTTGTCCTCCAATCTCATCACATATATAATCACCGAGACATGACTGCAGCCCTTCTCAAACAGAGTGCCAGGTATGACCGCAATCATCCTCCCTAAACACTTGAATTCAGGATGACAAGCACCCCATATACTCATCAGTATGCGCTCCGAGTTTCCCTTAGGAATACTCATTTCACCATCTGGAAAGTTCTAAAACTCAGATGGATCTATGGCACATGACACTATATGATTAGAGTTCCACTTGATTAGTTATGCCAATTGGGTGAATTAAGGCTGCATCAAACAAATGGACATACAAACCCTGATTCACATTTAGAAAGAATATAAGTATCACAACTTCAAAAGTTATAAAATGTGTAAAACACAATTTCTCATCTCATCATCACATGGTACTATTCACTTGCCATTCATGAGACTACACTAGTCATCATACTATCACAAGATATAAATCCTTTTCACAATATCACAGAGTATCAACCCTTATCAACACAAAATGATTACACCTCATTCAGGTCTTAACCATGCCCAAAGGTCATTATGACCATCATACTATTCCCTGTAAGATCATCATTATCATTCCATGCCTTATCACAAGGCTCAACAACATCACTTACAAGGGGGGGGGGTTTCCTGCTAAGTACCTAGGTGTCCCTATCTCTGGTGGTAAAGGCTGAGGCAAAGACTATGGTAGTTTGGTAGATGAGCTGAGATCCAGGATCGACAAGTGGGCTGGCCTACACATATCTATGGTGGCGAGATTAGTCTTGTGTAATTTGGTTCTGGGTGCCAAGACCAGATCTGGTGCAGACAGGCTGAGCTTCCCGGGTTCATATTGGATAAATTAAGAAGCTTGACGAGTAGCTTCCTGTGGGGTGGAAAGACGCATAGGATTGTGTGGGATATTATTAACAAAGAATGGGCTCATGGTGGCTTGGGAGTGGCTGATCTGGTCAGTTTGGTTGGGATTGCTACTTTTCAACGGATCCACAGATTTATCACACAGTAGGATTCTATTTGGACGATGTGGATGAAGGAAAGATATGGCTGCTCTTTGGACATAGTGGTTGCGGGGAACAACTCCGTTGTTTGGAAAAGAATGCTGAAGAATTGGCATGATGTGAGATATGCTTACCGGCTGAGATGTGATGGAGGTTGGGACTGCTTGGTTTCCAAATGTTGGGAGCTTAAGATTTGCGGTTCGCCTGTGCCTTGGGCCAAAATCATCTGGAACAAAGGTCAGCAGCCGAAATGGGGGTGCACCTTATATAGGATTGTTCTTGGGCGTCTCCCTACATCCGAAAGACTAGCAGCTTAGGGTCTTAATGTCGACCCTAAATGTGTGCTTTGCGGTGACACATCTGAAACACACGTACACCTCTTCTTTCATTGTAGATTTTCTAGGTACATTTGGTGCAGATGGTCCCTCAAAAATGGTTGGGGTGGTTACCCTCCCAGTTGCTTGGAAGACGGGCTGAAGTGGATAAGGCAGAAAACTAACAAGAGCACCACTATGAGAGCCTTTGGAGGCATGGGAGTTGCTGCTATCGTCTATTGTATCTGGTTTGAGAGGAATGCCAGAATCCACGGGGGACCGGCCATTGATATGTTTGATGCTTTTGAGTCTCTTGCTGGTAGACTTGCTGCTAATGTAAGGGCTAAACCTGAAATTTATAAAGGTTTAGACCTGGTTACCTTTACACAGTGGGGTTTTTGTAGTTAACCCACCCTTTGTACAATATAGGCTCACCTATACGCCTTTTTTGAGATAGTAATATTTTACGTGATAAAAAAAAACATCACTTACATATAATACACCAGATCAACACAATATTGCATTAATGAGCTTGGATATATTCATAAACAATCATAGAAGGGTTATATTAACATTAATAATATTCCTTTATTACATCAACATGCAAGGAATCTAGATATGATTAACCCTCATCCTATTCATAATGCACATGTTTAGCATAACAAAGTATTAACTGTGTGGCTATGATAACCACCAATTAACACATTAAGGTTATGATCATATTAAGGAGGTTATTTCACCATCATGCCATCATATAAAAAGGTTAAACATGAATACTCATCTTTATCTATTTGCATTAGAGTTAGGTTCAACAAGATAAATTATATTAATGTTACTAATCAGCACTCATACCCAAACCCTAACTCACGACATCCCTATTGGATCATGGATGCATAAGGTGAAGCATCACCATCACATTCCATACTATTCTCAAGTATGAACCCACACATAAATTAAGGTGTAACCATCGGGGTATAGCATACTAGGGTTTCAACAACAATAAGAGAGTACTCCATGATTGTATTAGTCATTCAAGGACTATTCATACCCAATTACCATCATTTAGTTATATTAAAGCTAGGTATAACAAGCAATGCCTCATTAGGGTTACCCATTCATTCATTATGGTGATTACAAATCATAATAATACGAGGGAAAGGGTAAGACTATAAGTTTAAGGCATTGAGCCATCAAATTCTCATCATCAAAATCATAACATTACACTACACGCTTCACCCAAAACAATGGGAATATTGAGGCATCGACTTCTAACCATTAAATGTTGAAAAGGTAAAGGCATTGGTTGTTTACATAAGTAAGCATATTGAACAAACCAGCTATGAAGTCATTGATTTGTGCTATAGAAAGAGTCACCGTCTAATCCTAGACATCCCTTGATTAACAACATAAAAAGTTCCATTGAGAGTAGGGTAAAACCCACAAGCGATTGTTTATTTAAAACAAGTCGTCAGTAAATGAGCTTCTTAAGTTGATCTCATAAATAAAATCATTTAAATCACTTTATTAGGACCAACATATTACATTTAGGCATCATTCCAATTTTTTGGATGAAGAAACATTATATCTTAACCATTAGGTCAGTTCATATATTAAAACCATCAATTGGAGTATAGGTTCGACCATTGCATCAAATGACCCAAGAAACCATTGGTTTAAGGCTTAATTGATGCTACAAATACATGATTAACTCACCATTGGTTGTGGAGACCTGATCCACCATCAGTATTGACCATTAAGTCACCATAGGTTGTTAGATCAACACTATATTCATTAATCACCATCGAATATCAAACTAATATCACCATTGATTGATAGCATCATTAGGGTACTTAGTTGTTAATCATTAAGCTTATAATTAGGCCAAAACTTTACCTAAGGGGTGAACATCAGTTGACACCCTTTGTCACCACCATCAGTTGTCATGAAGACAACACCATTGATTGTTGCAATGGTACCACCATTAAGCCATGTGTTTATAGAAGAAATCAGCTTTAAACCCCAAAATTGACCATAGGTTGATAGGTGTTTAGCATCATCGGTTATCAAACCAACCTGATCCAAGTCATATTATACCTTAGGAATAATTTACACATGATCACAGGTTCATCTATAACTGAAATCAGAATAGGAAACATTATAAAAATTGAAATCCAATTCAAGCATAGCTTTTTAGTGCATGGCTCATCATTTAAAAGCAAGAACGTGAGCTAGCAAGCTTACGGTAAGAAATAAACGTGGAGCAAGTTATAAAACTTGCCTCTAATTAGAAGATAAATCCCACATAGAAGAAAACATGAGCAGATAGGATAGAAAATCCAAGAATAAGTTGTGAACTCGTCCATCTAGCACCTTTCTTCATCAAATGAGCAAACCCTAAGCATAAAGAGCAAGAAAGGTAGGGTTTTAGAGCTTTAGAGAAATTTATACCATAGAACAGCAAGGTTATGACCTAGAGAAAGCTAGGAGTAAGGATAAAAAAGAAATAAACAAAGGAAAGAAGGGGATTCTTACTCTTTTAGGTCAAGATCACTAGAAGGAAGCTTTTTAAACCCTAAAAGAGAGCAAAACAAAACCCTAGGAGCTTCCACCAAGAAATTCACCTCATTCTTCTATCTTGGATAGGTCCTCCACAGATAAATAGATAGGAAACGAGGTTCTTAGCAGTATAGAAGTGGTGGAAAGCAAAACTTTCAGTTGGGAGCTCAAAAATAGATATATAAAGCTCTAGAATAAGGGAGAGAAGAAGCACGAGGTGTCTAAAAAGCTCTTCATGCATCCATGGCCTTAAACTATTAAGAATATACAAGCATCTTACCCACCATCCATGGATACATACTTATCCCTCATTTCTTTATTTTGCAAGAAAAGCAAATAAACCATTGGCTTGATAGCTCTTAAAGGTAGCTCAGCCATAAAGGGGTAAACCCTAAAATACCCTTGAGGAAAACACCTCCAAACCAAGGTTCAACTAGGTGCCCCATGGCTCAAAAAGCTAAAGAATGATGATAGAAAATCCCAAGAACCTAATGAAAGTGATAAATTTTAAAGAAAACCTCTCAATTGGGTAAATTGCATAAAAGTCCAAAATATGCATAAAATTTCTTAACTTGCAAAAATAGTGTCCAAATTGGACCAAACTTGAAATTTAAGCTTGTATTAGGATTACAAAGCATATGACAAGGCTTGATTATAGTTCTAAGAATTCAATTATGATAATTAAGCATGTTCAACCATTTAAGCAAGGTTAGGGGTCTCACATTATGAGCTACCTTTGGCAATTGATGGTGTTAGTAATCATGATTCTAACAACGACAAGCCTGAACACACATTTGTGTTGCCTCTAGGAATTGATGTTGTTAGTGATCCTGAAACTAACACGAATGATCCCAAGCTTGCTTCTTTGCTACCTATAGAATTTGATGGTGCCAATGATTCTTATACCATTAACATCGTGTTAGTTCATCCCTATGTGCTTCTAACAGATGGTGGCCTCATCCCTACATTACACCATTCATTGATAGATCCATCCATCACATGGCTTGACAAAAATGATGATTCCTATACCTCCTCCCTGGTGTTGTCCATAGTTGTTGATGTTCTAAAAATTAAACTAGTACAAATTCTTCAACCCTACTACATACATGAGGTTGACAACAATTTGAGTCTGGTTTCCAGGAAACGTCTAGTTCACTTGTCCTATCATCAGTCAATGTTGGGAAAGCCAGCATAAGAAATAAGGTTGACTCACCAGTGGCTCGTCTTTTAAACCCCGCGGGAGTTGATGCAGGACGAAGTCCACTTAATTAGATTTACTTGTTTTATTATATATGTATGGACCTAAGTGCAATTTATCTAGTAAAATGCACTTAGTTGCAATTTTAAAAAGCTTTATTTTTCATTTCATATTTTGTTAGACAATTTGTGCAATTTCCATAGGTCTAGGGCTTTATGTCTTTTAGTATATATACTAGCCTTGGGGGCTTGTCCCAAGCGATTGAATATGGATTAATATAACAAATTGTCATTTTCTCCTTTGGTCTTCTTCTTCCTTAATGGGTTCTCCCATCACCTAGCCACATGTCATTCCTCTCTTGGTCCTTCCTATTCTCGACCTTCTTCTTCTTCTCATGTGACCTATAGATCTGTTGTCTCCATTACTATAGTGTCTATAAAAGGATATGGTGGAAACACCTCCTCTCTTCATCACCACAACCACCGTAAGGCATCATTACTGGAGTTGGTAGCCACCAATAGACCATACGTCTTCTCCTCCTCCTTTGGTTGTACTAGAGATAGAGAGAAGCTACACCTAGAGACTCATGATCGGTGGCACTACATATCTGTAGAGCATGAAGGGTCTACCACCAACACCTACCATTATCTACATTTCGACCATGGCCTCCTTTCCCCACTTGTGCCTACCACCATGACAAAAACAAGATACCTCCATGGTTACTAATGGTGTTGATAGTCGATGACATCCATATGAAGGTTTAACGACCCTTCTTAACACCTCTCTATCTTCCTCTCTGTGGGCACCCTATAACCTCGACTACAACCAACACTCAACAGAAGAACCACCTCCTTCATGTTCATAGCATTGTATGTTGCTGCAACAGATAGATAAGATAGAGAGTGTTTGTGTGTGAATTGCCTGCAACCACAGTGGTTGGTGATTACTCCAACATGCATCAATTACGTCAAATCAACCTCACCTTAGCTGTGATGCCCAGATCATGAGGATCTTGTAGTCATGTGGGCCCACTATCCAGTGATCCTTACTTGAAGTTAAACATGCTCATAAATTCACAAGAAAAAAGACTTGAGTCTATGGCTTTAAGGATCACTGGATAAGAAAAGAGTATTTATCATAAATAACAAGGTGTATTTTCAACCACAAGTCAATCCCAACAAAGTTGATCTTTCATGTACACATACAAACCAAAATAGTATAGGGTTTTACAAAAAGATGCACATCTACACTATACATGATATATATGCCTAATAATATATTATAGCACAGAGGAACACCTATCCACGTCCATGATGAAGACCTTTGGCAATATGTCTAAGTTGTTCTTGCAGTTGAGTGGTCCGCTTCCTCGCCTGAATTTATGTGATTTATATATGAAAATAGAGAAAACTAGGATTCAACAAAAGCTAGTATGTACCCCATTTGAGCAGCGGGAATAAGAACACAACAATAGATAAACAAAAAACACATGAATGAAATGTTGTCCTCAAACATTAAGGTATGTATGATATACAAAAATATTTCAAAAAAAAAAGAGCAAGCAATAGGTTTATACAAATATTTTGATAGACATCTGGCAGTGTTACTGAGGCTAACCCACCGATGTGTCTAAACCCACATCTATCAAGTCAATCGAGGCTAAGAAATTGCACCTGCCTCTGGGCCCACAGGCCATACCAATGCACCGAGAAGAAAATCCTCAGTCTACGTAGGCAACCGGTGACTTATGGGCACCACTCCCTCCACTAGGGTTTACTCAAATAACATATGCTAGATATACAAGTATTTCAATGAAGACAAGCATTAAGAAGAAATTCAACAATATGTCGGAGGCAATCTTCCATTTGATAATTTCACAAGTTCATAATATGAGTTGGGATAATGTTAAAGGTTATAAATCAATAAGGGGATAAACCCCTGCTCACTCACCCAATAGAAGGGAAATATCCCTTTACAATAGCTGCTTAGTCTGGAAAACAAACCCCGATGTAGAAATTTCTTTAAAACCCATTAAACTTGCCTATTTCAATATATGAAAAACAGATTTAGTATATACGACAAAGTTTTATTATAAAATGACCCTCAAGTTTGGACCGTTCTCCCGAGTTATTACAACCTAGTTACCAAGCACATATAATTTTACATTTATTTCTTAATATTGTTTATTAGATGCACATCTTCCCACAATTCCAAGATTCCAACCCATTAGTTAAATGATTAGGTACTATCCAGCCGAACTACATTTCTATCGTGGATGTGAGATAGTTCCTTGGTCATTGGTTCTATTTCCATATATTGTTTTTTTTTTTTAGGAAAGTCGGGCGATTATTTTATTCATCTCGCTCACCCCATGCAAGCATATTCAAAGGTAAATTACAAATATGAGTTATTTGCATAGAATTAAACATGGTAGTACTACTACCATTACAAAGAATAATATGTCCAGTATCAATGACGTCCTTGGGAGGGATATCATAATACTGGATTCTACAAGTTTTTTGAAAGTGAGCTTTAGCCAGAGCATCAGCAGCTCCATTATACTTCCTCTCGACATGTCTGATATTAAGCTTCCCTTCCAGGGCCAGTTGGATGCCCCTGATAATACTAGAGTATCTCGGGTGCTTGTCATAATCTTCCTGCACCATCTTCGCAGCAGTGAGGCAGTCAGTGACCACGGTGATGTTTTGTAAGTTGGCAGACTTTATGATCTTCGCAGCAAGAACAATGGCCATGAGCTCGGCCTGTAGAGGATTTTCTTCTACTACCAGCTGGCCCACTCCTCCTTTCCATTGACGATTGCAGTCCAGGGCAATCACCGCAACAGCGCCGTTGCCCTTCTTCCATGCTGCATCCACATGCAGCGACACATGACCGCAAGAATTGTTCATAGGAGTCGGCAGCGCAATGGGGGTCTTAAGGGTTTCGTCTCTTCCCCAGGCAGCGGCGTTTCTTCTATGCTCAGAAAGGATCCTGTTCACCTGTTGAGTGGTGGGAGTATTGATAGCCTCAAAGACCTCCAGATTTCGGTACTTCCAAATGGTCCAGCAAGCAATGAGGAACATAGTTCCCAAAACACCACCAGAATTGAGACCCCTACTTATCCATTGTTCAAGATTAGAGACACTCCAGAAATCATGTGTCATAGATGCACCATTCCCAGCCGTAGCTCCCGCAAGTAAGCATTGCCAAACAGGTTGTACTTTAGCACAGTCTCTTAAAGCATGGAGACTTGTCTCGTCCTCAGTATTGCAGCGACTGCACACAGCATTAATGGACATCCTCCTTCGCCTCCGCTTCCAGTTAGTGAGAAGCACACCATTAGCAGTGATCCACATGAAGTTCTTAACCTTCGCCGCCACTTGAGCTTTCCATATAGCAGACCACTGTCCAAGTCTTTTAATTTCAGAATCCACACGTAAAGCAGTGTAGGCAGATTTAGCTGTGTAACTGCCCCCCACATTGAGCTTCCAAACATGTATATCTTCTGCCATAGGTTCAACAGGTGTTTGAACTTTATCAATCTCCTTTACAATAGGCGCGGGGAGCCAAAGGTGTAGAAACTCCCTGTCCCATTGACCCTCCATATTCACTAAACTGCTTACTTTCAAGTCCTGCAGTTCAATAGGTATCTCTTGAGTGACGTGGTCCTTTAGGTATTTGCCGCTAGGAAGCCAGCAATCGTACCACACATTGGTGTAGTTCCCGCTTATAGGGCAGAGGAAGGTGTTAGCTTTCATAAAGGTATTCATCTGTAGGACAGTGCGCGCCAAGCGAGAGAGATTAGATGGGAGAACAACGTTGTCCTTCATGAGTTTATCCCGCATAGCCATGCACCAAATGGTGTTTCTCCCACTCCATATATCCCAACTATGTCGGAGAAGCAACGCTTGGTTCCAATCCCTCATAGACTTGAGACCCAGACCACCGTGTATTTCCATATATTGTTGTTGGCTTGTAAAACGTCCAATTACAAAAGCAAGGAAAAAGGCTCCCCTTTAACTCTTGTTATTATATATAGCCGATACTCTCTCTTGCTTATCGGAACGTGATCTGGGCGCAGCCGGTGAAAAAGGGAGGAGAAACAATTACCTGGTGTGCCTTGATCCAGTGCTAGTGACAAGTTATGGAGGGGTGTCGGATCGCGGGGTCTTCATACAGCCGTGATGAAAAACCGTAGACTCACCAGAAGGACAAGGGTGATTACTCGTAGAAACAGTGGGGAAACGGAGGGAAAGGTAATAGGAGCTCCGGAAAGAAGTAAGAAGTCTGAGACTAGGGATCTTGTCCTAGGGCACGTTTGGATTGCCGGATCTAAAAGAATTATTGTATATCCTGCATTTTACTAATACATCTCCAGGAAAATGATATAGTTCGGAAACCCAGCAACATGGCGTGCTTAGGTTAATGGAGTGTTAACCCGGGATTCACAGGCATAGATTACGACGGTACGATCATGTGGAAAGGATGAGAGGCGGGTAGGGATCTTAGGCCTGCAGAAATTTCCAAAATAATAAGTTGACGGCAGCAGCACAGGCGAGCCGAGCGTCAGCGGGAGTCCGACGCTCGGCAGTTTTGAAAAGGAGACTGATATCCAAGACTAACTCTGATGATTGCAGACGCAGGATTCCATGATTTCTCCAGCTCCAAGAAATCAAACTTAATGTTTTGGATGCGGGATACAAAAATGCAACCCAATACGGCGTAATCCCACAAATCAAATGTACCCCTAGTCGGAGAAGAGTCGAGGGGTTTATATAGCATCTAGTTAGCAATTTCTAACTTGTCGTCCAAGACAGATGAAAGTCAATCAATGCAGTTTTATGGCCATGGAGACTACGTCTTGGCTAATCAGCGGCCGACCAGACCTCCTATCATCGGATAAGGTAGAAAGGTGACGCTCAATTCACAAGCACGTATTGGTTGCCTGACGCGGCGCCACTGCTTACTACGATCTGGAGAAAACAGCGTGATGTCTTTTTTGTCGGGAAAGATTTGTTTTTCCATGGGTAAAGGGGGCACGAGCCAGTTGAATCATGGGCGCCATGTTTGTTAGGCCCCACAGATATATAAAATATTGTCTAAAAATGGATCAGATGCCATCATGTTGTCCTATATTTAGGATTCCATTTGTGATTCCCCCACATGATAAAACACTTTTTTTTTACTTTTTGATCTTGAGGTTGTGGTCCCAATGATCTTTGTAACAATATTATTGGTGTTTATATGTAACTTGATGGATGCAGTCATAAACACTTAACTGACTTAATTAACTAAGTGAAACCTTAATCATTTAGTTCCCTGAGTCCATAGAACTATTCTAGTGTCGAAACTTACTAGATAATGAAACCAGTAATCCGAAAGGAGTTCAGACTCATATATTGTTGAGTATATGCAGGTGCAGGGAGAGTATATCCCTATCATCTTGATGCCAAAGTTTAGGAGACTGGTCAACGTCGCGTCTCAGATGAATGATGTAATTGAGAGAAATTGTGATTGTAACTTAGATTTTAGGGTTGTATACCCCAGTTTCTAGTGTCGTGGCATGTTTACCCAAGGTGGACTAGGGTTCTTTATAGTTAGGCTGATATGTCACTACGGCTGACTAGCACTGAACGAGGGGAAGAGATCTTATGATTTTGGTCATCCTAGATCTTATACAAGTCTGATTTTGACTTCATAGTGGTCAGCTAGTAGTTTGAGTGGTACGCCTCAAACTACCCAGGGCTTAATAAAATGTAACTTAGCCGTGTAGCATAATTGATAGGGTTACTTGATGTATCACATTGGATGATAACTCTTGTTATGTTTCTTTTAATTATAGATGGTTTATAAAGGAATAAGAGAAATCAAATGTATAAATGTTGTAGCTATGTCTCTTCTTATGTGCAAGTTATATAGTTTTTCAACTCTATAATACTATCTTTTTCATCTTATTTAATACTTAGCTCTAGTAAGCAATAGGTGTTTTCAGAGTTATATCTCTCGATGGGACATGGGTCTCAACTCGTGGGTCACCACATATTTTTAGGTGATGGACATAGCCATCAGATGCAGAGTAGCAAGGAGGAGCTATCTGAAGAGCAATAGAGATAGAAGGTTGGTTAGATTGTATAGAGTCCTAGGGTCATCTTTGTACTCTCAGGTCCGAGCGTTGAGTTTCAATGATGTTGTACGTCGACTTGAATTTTTGCCAACGTATCTTGTTCTATGTGCATGTTGTAAATATGTAGACAATATCTTTTGTAAATAGGTTGTGGCTGAGACCTCAGAACTGATGTACATATACCGATATATATATATATATATATATATATATATATATATATATATATATATATATATATATATATATATATATATATATATATATATATATATATGCAAGATGTTGAATCTTTCTGTAAATGTTCTCTAGCTTGAATAGAAAACATATTTGGTTTTAATTTTGTACCTTTTTTGTTAATGTGATTAGTATGTTTTTGATCGGCATTTTAGTTTTGATTAATCTCATTTAGCGTGGTGGGTTGCCACATTTTGTGGTATCAGATCTTTAGGTTTGTTGAGTCGACAGGGACATTGGACTTAGATTGTTGTATTTTCTCTTACATAATTCAACATATCTGACCATGGTTTATGGTTATGTAGAATTGTTTGGAGAACATGGAGAGCATGCAGAGAGTAGTTTTTTGGTACCAGGAAGTGGCGGTAGGAGGCGGGTATAAGATGGATGAGTACTTGAGATGGGGCCAAAATAGCCCGTTCTGCCTCCCTTCAACCCAACAATCATAGTTGATCCAACTTTTCAGTCTATTTTTGGAAAGCTTATGGTGATGATAGCACATCTAGTGGACAGGGCACCAACACCTCGACCAAGGGAACCTTCCAAATGTGGAATCCTTGAGTCTAGGGAAGACCTTTGAGGGACTGAAGAGAGTAGGAACCATAGAGTATGAGGGCACATCAGACCCAACAAATGCAGATATGTGGTTGATGGATTTAGAGAATGCATTCAAGATTTTGAATATCTCTAAAGAGTACAAGGTGAAGCATGCGATCTACCTTCTGAAGGGTAGTGTTGGTCATTGGTGGGCCATAGAAGAAGAGAAGAGACCAAGAGAGGTGATCAGTTGGGTGGAGTTCCAATAGGAGTTTGTATTCCTTACTTCCCAGAGATGTATATGGAGGAGAAGATGGCTCAGTTTGAGAGTTTGCACCAGGGATTGTCATCTATCAATAACCATGAGGAAAAGTTTATGGAGTTGTTGAGGTCATGTCCTCAGATGGCAACCACGAAGAAGGAGAGGATCATAAGGTTTGAGAAAGTTTTGAATGGTTAGTTGGAAAGGATGACATCTACTTTGAAGATCCAAGAGAAGTTTTCCACCTTTGTGGAGTTAGTAAGGAGGATAGAAAGGACAACTATAAAGTAGTGAGAAGACAATGTAAAAAAGAGGTCTACTTAGTTCAAAGGATCGCCATCTGGAAGTTTCAAGAAGCCAAGGTTTTCCTTACTACAGTACCAACAGTCTCAGTCAAGATTGATGTTTTCTAAACCAAGGACATAGGTGCAATGACAGTGGTCTCCTAGTAAAGGGAGAGTGTGTAGCTTTCTTCCAGCTATGGTATATAGTTTTGAGCCAATATTTATGTCTAGGTTGTCTAGGCTGCCGGATGAAATGAGGATGTGTTACGAGTGTGGACAAGTATGGCGTGTGAGACGGTCTTGCCCTATGAAGGTTCAAGAGGTTTTACAACAATTGAGGTAGAGCCAACAGGGCTCACAACATGAATAGTTTAGCAGTGGTGGTGGTAGTAGAGGTCGTGGATAGACATCACTGGCATGGTCTTCAAGACCAGCTAGTAAAGGACAAGGACCAGTAAGCGATCGTTAGATACTCTGCTATGGGTCATCTGAAAGGAGTGGTCAATCTGTGGGTCATGAGAGGTCATATGGAACTTTTTAAGTACTTATCTATTGTGTCTTTTATATCTATATTGTTTGACCTAGGTGTGACAAACTTGTTTATCACTAGAGAGGTGATAAATAGTTGCAACCTACTTGTATGTAGTAGAGAAGATAGCCTCTTGTTAGAAACCCCTTTGGTTGGTTCTACAGTGTTGTGCAAGGTGATTCCATCATGCATTCTTTATTTCTCATGATGCAACATTCAAGTGGATCTCATGCCACTTGATATGCATGATATGGTGTAATCCTAGGGATGGATACTTTGGAGAAGTACAAGGTTGTATTGGACTGTTGTTCCAAAGTCATGATGTTCTATAATGGTGATGTTTCTTGGACCTTCCAAGGAGACAAAAAGATCTTTCCCACCTGTCTAGTGTCAGAAGTGATAGTGAAGAAGTTGATGAGACAAGGGTGTGAGGCTTTCTTAGCTCATGTGGTGGATACCAAGGTGCGAAGTCCTAATATCCAAGATGTACCCATAGTGAGGGAGTTTGAGGATGTTTTTTCCAATGAGTTACTAGGCATTCCACCCTCAAGGGAGATTGATATTGAAATCAATCTTGTTCCAGGCATGCAAACCATACCACATGCACCTTATAGGATTGATCCTGTTGAGATGAAGGAGTTGAAGAAGTAGTTGCAAGAGTTGTTGGAGAAAGGTTTTATACGACCGAGCACCTCTCATTGGGGATGCTCCAGTGTTGTTTGTGAATAAGAAGTATGGTTGTATGAGTATTTGCATAGACTACTGACAGTTGAACAAGGTCAGAGTGAAGAACAAGTACCCATTGTCAAGGATGGATGATCTGTTTGATCAGTTGAGAGATGTTCAGTATTTTCCAAGATAGACTTGAGGTCAGGATATCATCGGTTGAAGATCAAGGTAGATGACATTCCTACGACCACTTTTAGGACTAGGTATTGTCATTATGAATTTGTGGTTATGGCGTTGGTCTATCCAATGCACAAACAACATTCATGGACCTGATGAACAAAGTGTTCAGATCGTACCTTGATCAGTTTGTGGTAGTGTTAATAGATGATACCTTGATATACTCTGGGGACATTCAGTAGCATAATCAACATCTTTGCCAAGCTTTAGAGTTGTTGAGGTAGTGTAGTATATATGCTAAGTTCAGTAAGTGCAGGTTTTGGCTAATCGAGGTGTCTTTTCTGGTCATGTCATCTCTAAAAAAGGTGTTTGTGTGGATCTTAATAAGGTGGAGCTACTTTTAGAGGGGGAGAAGCCTAAGACACCAATAGAAGTCCAAAGTTTCCTAGGGTTATCTAGTTAATATAGGAGGTTCATCAAGAACTTCAGTGCTTTGGCTTTACCCTTAACCAGGATGACTAGGAAGGGTTTTTTCTTTGGGATGACAAGTGTCAGCATTCTTTTTGGTTTTTGAAGGAGAAGTTGATAAGTGCTCCATTGTTAGTGTTGCCAGAGCATGGGAAAGGCTACATCATATTATATGATGCTTTGAAGAATGGTTAGGATGTGTGTTAATGCAGAACAAGAATGTGATTTATTTTGCTTCTCGACAACTTAAGAAATACGAGGAGAACTACCCAACTCATGACCTTGAGTTAGCAACTATGGTTCTTTCCTTGGGTATTTGGAGGCACTATCTATATGGAGATAAGTGTCAAATATTCACATATCATTAGAATATACGATACATATTTTCATAGTAGGAGTTGAACATGAGACAAAGGAGATGGATGGAACTGATAAAGGACTATGACTGTACAATAGACTACCATCTAGGAAAAGTGAATGTAGTGGATGATGTGTTGAATAGAAAATCCTCTTCATCATAGTCTGTAGACAAAGAACAATTACACTCCTTAGCATGTCACAAGTGGGATAAGCAAGTGTCACTTTGACACATGAATGTATAGTTGGAAGTATCTCTATTGCAAGTTTGTTGGCATAGTTACAAGTGAATTTGACATTGATACAACAAATTAAAGATGCATAGAAATATGATACCATGATATAGAACATTAGATTAGTGTTTGACAGTGACAAGAATGATGGGTTTCATGAGATAGATGACAGGACAATATTCTTCCACAATAGGACAATGAGTCTTAACATTGACGATATGAGAGAGATGGTACTTGAGGAAGCTCATACCTCAATGTATGCAATGCATCCTGGGAGAACAAAAATGTATCAAAATCTCAAGGATTTGTATTGGTGGCCAAGTATGAAGCATGATTGGCATAGTTTATAGCCAAGTGTCAGATATGTTAGCAAATCAAGGTAGAGAATCAAAAGCCTATAAGAACGTAGAAACCTTTACATGTTCCACAGTGGAAATGGGATCACATAACAATGGACTTTGTGGTTGGTCTACCAAGGGTAGCCAAGGGTCATATTCCATTTGGGTGATAGTTGACCCGTTCATAAAGTCAGCTCAATTTTTTCCAATCGAAACCACCTACACAATAGAAAAGTTAGCACAAATCTATGTTGATGAGATAGTTTGTCTGCATGAAATAATAGTTACCATAGTGTCTAACAGAGGTCCTAAATTTATGAGAAGATTTTGAAAGCATCAACATATAGTGTTGGGGACATAGTTAAGGTTTAGTAAAACATCCATCTGCAAACAGATGGCCAGTCAGAAAGGACCATACAAACCTTAGAAGAAATGTTGAGAGCTTGTGTGCTTCAACTTCTTGGGAGTTGGGATATCCACCTAAACCTAGTTGAGTTTTCCTACAACAACAGTTATCAGAGGAGTATAGACATGTCATCGTGTGAGGCTTTGTACGATAGGAAATATAGATAACCTCTTTGATGGTATGAGGCATGATGGTATGAGGCATGTGAGTACCAGTTTTTGGGGCTTAAGTTGCCTCAGTAGACTATAGAGAAGATCAAGTGACCAACAATAGTTTAAGGCAACCCAAGATAGGCAGAAGTCATATGCTGACAACTAACATAGACCATTGGAGTTCTATGTTGAATATTGTGGGTACTTTAAGTTCTCCCCTTGGAAGGGCGTGCCAAGGTTTGTCAAGAATGGTAAGTTAGCTATGAGATTTATGGGACCTTACCCTATCCTAGAACGAGCTGGGGAGGTGGCATACAGGTTGGAGTTGCAGCTAGAGTTGCACATGTTACATGATGTGTTTCATGGTTTGATGTTGAGTAAGTGCCATCCCAATATGTAGCATATGTTGCAACATGTGGAGGTAGAGTTGGAGGAGGATGTTACATATGTTGAAGGTCCAGTGTTGATCTTAAATAGGCGTATGCAAAAGATTAGGAAGAAGGATATAGCCTTAGTTAAGGTGATGTGGCATCATCGTGGTGTAGAGGAAGCTAAGTGGGAGTTATAGGATGAGATGCATAGGAAGTACAACATCCTTGTTTGCTCAGTATTTAGGGGACAAAATCCTTGTTAGGGGTTTATGGTTGTAAGTCCTTAACCATGCTTACTCTTTAAACATAATTGTTTGGCATAATTGGATTAATTTGATGCTCAATCTTGAAATTAACCCTGATTTGTGATGTTACACAAATGATGAAGCTACATTTATATTGTGAATCAAAGCAGACATAGTTTTCTCTAGTTACCAATTTAAGTAACTTGTGGACTCTTGTGTAATTTACCCTTTTCTGATAATATGATTATAGATGTGACACTTGCTTGAGTTTCTTCATGATGTACATAAGGATGTTATAATTTTTCTTCTCCTTAGGATGCTTTTAAAGCATGCATTATGGAGTGCATAAGCTTGGTGGGATGATAGTATTATGTTTCATCATCGATGGGTTTTGGGTGATTGTTTCATTTTCCCAGTGATTGTTTGGTTCTCTGTGGTCGACGGATCCCAGGTGGTCGATGTGTGTTTGGTGCCCAATGGCAATGATGACTATCTAACTAGGATCTTTTCGACTGATGGGGTTGGTTTGAGTATATATGTGACCGATGAGGTTTTGGCTAACAATTTTTTTAGTCAATGAAGTCTCGATGCCCGACGAGACCTAGTCGATGGGTTTCGTTGCTAAACGGAATCTCAACTTTGTGGTCATTGGTTCTCTTACCGATGTGTTTTTTATGCCCAAAACATCTAGACAGATGGGATTCTTGATGTTGGATGGGGTTTCTAGGACGATGGATGGTCTACCCAATGGAAGTTCTGTCCAATCCTATATATATCTCCTCTCATTTTTCTTATATTCTTTTGACATAGCTTCATAGAGAGTGGTGGATGATGAGGACTCATCAAGGATGATGATATCAAGTTTTTCATGGATGCATGTGCTTGGATCAAGGTTGCTTAGAGTGATATGAAGTCGTTGACTGTGTTTCTTACTTCCTTCGAGTAAGATTTTTGTTTTTATCCTTATTAACTTGTTGTTCTTCACCCTATTCCCTCATGTGGCCAAGTTCTTTGGTGTTTCTTAGGTTTCCTTGGTGTTCCCTTGCTAGAATGATGTGCATGTGGGTTGAGCACTCTAATTTTCTTCTTTCTTGCCCTAGTTCTACTCCATTCATAGAAAAATGAGAGGATCTTGAAGCATTGTTGGTTAAGCTTGACATTTGGGTGCTGATTTTGAGAGCTTTCACCTTGGAGTTCAGTTTTCTCCTCTTTACCAGGCGAGTTATGTAACTTCGAAGCATTTCTTGTCTTCCATCTACTTTCATGTTATTCATCTTGGTCTAGAAACTCGTAATCATGCTAAAGATGGTCATTATAAGTATTGGTTTGTATAATAAAATGGTGATCCAAGCTTGTCAATTGTAGTTCAGACTTTGTGCACGTTATTTGTTGACTATTGAACTATTCTTTTAAGCATGCAAGACGTAAAGTTCATAGTATGGGTGTAATGACCTCTAGAAAACATCACACGAGTGTTGTTTTGGTATCCATACCTTAAAACATACAGATAGTGGTTAATTTATGTTACTTATATTGCTTTTCTCTACTATTTTGGTGGTGTAAGCATGGTTGAATGAGAACCTAATATGGATGGATCTTTATACTAAATCTTGAATATACATGAGAATTTTATACAAAGTTAATGTTTTCCTGATCATACTAATGCTTATGGGTCGGTGAACTCTAGTTGGTGGTCAATCCTTTCATGAAAGGGATGGTAAAATTCTCTGTGAAGGAGCGTAATGGAATTGTTCGATACATTTTGTATCTTCTGAGGTTGTGAATCCTTAACTCGGTTGATGTAGTGAAAAACACTTACCTAACTTAACTGACTAAGTGAAACCTTAATCATGTAGTACCCTAAGTCTGTAGACTATTCTAGTGTCAGAACTTGTGGGGTAGTGAAAGGAGTAATCCAAAAG
Organism: Alisma plantago-aquatica; assembly: GCA_963693085.1. Taxonomy (NCBI): domain Eukaryota; kingdom Viridiplantae; phylum Streptophyta; class Magnoliopsida; order Alismatales; family Alismataceae; genus Alisma; species Alisma plantago-aquatica. The sequence continues at coordinate 107,847,255 of OY856411.1, forward strand.
GATCCTGGAGAGTAGGGAGGCAATATCCTATCATCTTGATCTCAAGGTTTTGGAGAGTGGTCAAGGTTGTGTCATGGATGAATGATGTAATTGACAGTGACTATGGTTGTAACTTTGATTTGAGGGTCGCATACCATGGTTTCTAGTGTTGTGGCTTGTGTACCCAGGGTGGACTAGGTTGGTTTGTAGTTAGGTTGATATGCCACTACAATTGACTTTCACTAACCAAAAAGAAGATACCTTAGGATTATGGTCATCCTAGGTCTTATACAGGGATGATTTTTACTTCATAGTGGTCAATTAGTAGTTTGAGTGGTACACCTTAAACTACCCACGACTTAATAAAATAGAACTTAGTCATGTAGCATAATTGTTAGGGTTACTTAACGTATCACATTGGATGATAACTCTTGTTATGTTTCTTTTAATCATATATGGTTTATAATATGGTAACAGAAATCAATTGTACAACTATTGTATCTATGCATATACTTATGTGAAAGTTATATAGTTTTTCAACTCTATAATACTATATGTTTCATGTGCTTTAATACTTAACTCTGGTAAGAAATAGATTTTTTGGAGTTATATCTCTCATTGGGTCATGGGTCTCACCTCATTTGTAACGACCTCACTTTTTGAAAACCCCTAATTAAGGAAGGCCAAAAATATGAGATCCATTACTCAAATTTTTTTCTAAGGATCCAAATTTAGAAAATAATAAATAATAGTAAATAATTTCCATTAATTCAAATATAATGTTTACGAGATCTTCCTCTAGAACTTACATAACTTTGCATCATTAGAATTGTACATATGAGAAGAAGTATCTATCTAATTCTCTTTTACCTATCTTTACTGGCATTAAGTAATTTCACATGTCCATCATATCTTCATATCATATTGTCTAGCATGTAGCTAAAAAGTCATGAAATAAGACAATGGATCAACATATCAAAATATATTGTGTACATGGGGTGCATGTAAAATGAGTGCAAGTACATAACAGTGCATATTCCATCAATTACTTGCAAATAAGAATTGGCATTTTGTTCACATAATCTTTCATTATGTGATACTCATAGTGGCATTCTAATTGAACAGAGTGTAAATAAGCATCCAACCGTTTAGTTGTTTAATCCTCAAGAGATGCTCCACAAACACCAACAAACTAATGTGGATAGTCATTAGCATAACCACATACCTTTTGTAGAATCATGTAGATCTTGCAATCATAATTTAAGCATATTATCCAATCAAGTAAATAAATCAAGAAACCAACATTTAATCATCATGTATGTAAAGCCTAAAGTGTTACCATCATATTAAAAATATTGATTTATCCCAGGGTTTAGGTTTCCTTAGTATCCTAATTCCCATGTTCATTGGTCTAGTGAATTAAGAGCCTTAATTCATATTAGGTGTAATCATGATTATCAAAACTACCATGTTATTGCATCTTGAACACTTATTTCAGATTATGTGACTTAGGGTCATAGCAAGTTACATCATTGATTTTCAAAATCCTAATTACACACATTGATTATTATTGGTCTAGAAATCATGATTATTCATCATCCTTATCATCATCATCTTAGATCTCATTGTAGTCAACTATATCAATTTATATGACAAAGTAAACCATTTTAATATACTCAACATGTTAATTATCCAATATAAGATTTCCATATATTAATCATTACTTAATCATGCATTAGCCCTACTTTTGGAATTAGGATCAGATCTAGGTCATGATACTATTTCATTTGTATTTTACTTATTCTCTCAATCAATTTGATATGTAGTTATGTTATATTTGGGTAATCCTAGCAATTACTATGATTTAAACAATATAAACTTCTATACCTCAAACAAGGGGTGATGTGGCGGCTCCTTACATGGAGACTCAGAAGGAAAAGGATGATGGGTGGGTACTTCAGAAGATCATGGAATTATATGTCATTGTGACAAGTACCATGCTACGAGATGCAAAGAGACCATCATGGATGAGGAAGAACATTGCTATGATGAGGGGACAAAGAGATTTTCTACCACACTGTTGTGGAAGGATGCACATCAAGGAAGGAGGGGATTGGGGTTGTCCATCTTCTATTTGTTCCACTTCTTATATAGCACAAGGGTTGGTGATCAATGGGTCTAGCTCCATAAAAGTTTCCTTATACAATTGGCAAGGTATCATGCTAATGATTAACTATATTCCTCCCTCATGTCCTTATAATAACAATCTCTTGTCTTTTACTTTATAGATCCAAAATTCAAATAAAGGAAACCACCCCTCATACCATAATTTTAGAAAAAAATCTATTCATACAATTACCTTCTACTGGGAAAAGTAAAACTCCTTCATTACTCCCTTATTTATTCCTTTATATATCCAAAACTTGGTTTCTAAGGCAAAACAACATGATTACCAAATAAAAAACCTAGGATACAAGATATCTTATCATCATGTATTTTAATCCATAGTTCTATATTAGTATTATATATCGCACAAAAATTATCTTGGGCATTTATCATAAGTAAGAAATACTTATTTCCCTATTTGATATGCCAAGGACCCCTTTGTAAACCTTGTTTGTGGAAATTAAGTAATTCATATCTCTCTCATCTTTACTCCGATTGGTCCCATATTTATTTATAATCCTATCATATTGTATTGTACCAAATTTGGTATCAAAATCATACTTTTAAATACCCTTTTCTCTTTCTTCAAATAAGGGAAACAATATTATTACAAGCAAGTCCCTCTTCCTTCTTGATTTTCCATAGGCTACTAGAAGTGTCCTTTCTCTATGAAATTTTGAATAAAACTCATTACTATCTTTCTAAATTTATCTTCGTCTTTTTTTGGGATTTGTTGGGATAATGTTTGCCCTCAAAACTTGTCCTTTATGTATTTCCTTAAAATAATTACCATTATCATATGAAAAGTCCTTTTTCTCTCAAATTCTAGAATTATCTTAGTTTCTTCATCATCTTTATGTGTTCCAAATTAGAGTGAATTATCATTTTTTATTCCTCAAACTTTTGTTCCAAAACATGTTAGCTAATTGCTTCCATTAATTATCTAATCTACAAATTATCTTTAAATATTTTTGGAAACTTTCCTATTATTCCACAATTCCATTTTCAAACCATAAAGTCGTTATCCTTTATTTATGGATAAAATATCTTATTTCTTAATCTTGTGCCCCAAGGACCTATTTGTAAATCAAATAGTCTCATGGGCCCCACTTAGGCCATGGGTTGCACCTATGCCACAAAGATGATTTTATTATTTTAATTGATAATAATTTAGGAATTTGTTTATCAAACCAAGTCTTATATATTTGAAATTTACTAAAATTTGAGGATATAACGTTCACCCCCTCCTTAAAAATCATTTTCCCCTAAAATTCACACCCATAGGTTAAGGTGAAAGATAAATCGTCTTAATTTCACATCTTAGGGTTAGAAACCCTACTTAGATAACTTCAACATCTTTTATTGATATGCAAATCCCTCACATTAATACTAAGATCCACACCCTTAGTATTTACATGATATCATATCTAGGCGATTACATTTTTATTTGTGATTTCAATTTCACTTGGTGATCACCTTTATGCATAGGGAATGAACCCAGGAGGTGATCGGGCAAGACAGTCTGGAGGAGCCTTCTCTCCTCAGGATCCTCCAGGATTTCAATGAGGTGGGGGGACCAGAGTTGGTATTGGAAGGGACTTCCGAACCAGATCTTTTTGCTGATGGATAGGCGGGGATCGGAGGGAAGAGTGAATCATCAATCTTAGTGTCTCCTCTCTCCTTTTCCTAAGATTGAAGTATGAACTCCTTTTCCAACCTAATATTTATTTACTTTCACATAAGAATGAGGTAACACCTCAACCCTAGGTCATGTCATTGAAACTTGACTTAATGTATTTATTCTCAAATGTAAATTTCAAGCACAACATGTGTCTATCCAATCTCTCTCCCTCATAATGGGATGAGATAAGCACTTGACTGCATCCCAAATACAAAGTACACCCATTCCAAGAGAAGAAATGGTGTATCCACAAATTATCTCAAAATTTCATATTTTAGGTTGAAGCATTCTCAATATGACTCTGAACCATACATACTTTTTAATTCTGCATCATTCTTATATTTCATGAAGTCAAATACCTTTTTTACTCTTGAGTTTGTGCACAACACCTCTTAAGATTTTATTATTACATGACTTCTTGTATCTTTTATATTTACATCTCATGTATTATGAGCTTTAGCCACTTCCTTAAGTTCTCTAGGGGTAAGGTACTTTTTGGAGTGATCTCATCCTTATGCATATAGGGAGTGCCTCTCATATTCACCCATTGGGCCACATGAACACATAAAGGTGGCCAATCTCCTGATATATGGGCCTCGAGCAAACATAGTTGTTAACCCCCGGCCATATGGTCTTGTGCATTTATGGAACAATCAACTCCTAATCCCATCAGTTCCATGTACCTTTAATACTCCCTACTTGACCTTAGGATTGACTTAGGGCTCTACTCTTCCCAAGGGTTTCTTTGAGATGTCACAACGCTACCCATTTTCAAGCTCATTATTTTCATATGTAATTCTTTAAACCAAATTTCCTCCATCTCTTATGATGCTCATTATTCACTTTATGTCCCCTCATTGGGCTCATGATGACTTTCTCTTTCAGGACCAGTCTCATTTTATTAGACACTTCCTATAATGACTTTTTCTCATATTCCTCAGAGATGGCATATTTGGGTTCAAATAATCGTACTTAATATATGTGTGTTCATACTTTATATCCTTAATAATTTAGGTAACATTCAAGGTTACCTATGTATTTAAATTGATTTATCATCTCACCCTTCTAGGGAAAGTCCTAACATAGGGTTCCCTCTTGGCTCATAAGAGGAGGTTAGCCTCTCTAGACACAACCTGACCCCAAGGTATTAGGGTTTTGCCTCCCTCACAATTCTTTTTCCCACTCTTAGGTTGACCCACACCAGGTCGGGACACCAACCCTAAAGTTTCATACTTCATCTCTTTATGCATCCTAAATAAGCATTTCTTGTTTTCACCTCACCACCCTTATCCTCTTTTCTTAATGGTGTGCCTCTCTTTAGGGAAGCCTCTTTATGGGGAACCCTCTCTAAGGGTTTGGTCCCTACAATGGACATTTCATACATAGGCCTTCCTCTCTTGGTCCAAGGTGATTTCATAACCATACATAGGTTTCCCTTTGTAAGCCTGATCGCCACTCATCTCCATAATGACTTTATTCACCCCATTCTCTTTAACTCATAAGAGATCAGTTTAGGGTTCGAGTAGGTTACATCCATAAATTCATTATTCATAGGTTGCTTATATTTCTTAAAACATTTCTCATTAATGCTTGTTCCACATGCACATATGCATGGAATACTGAGTCAGCTGACTCATTTGTATCTTCCTTTTTCTTCTTTTGGACTAGTTAGGGTTCATATGGGTGGGGTTACTCGATTAACCACCTTACTCCCATCTCCCATGATTAGGATTTAGTATGTGGGTTAGAGACTACACCATGTTTAGGGTTTCTCTGTCCTTTGACCCACTAGGGTTTTCCCAAACCAACCCTAGTTCCATCTAGGGTTATACTCATAAGGAAAAACTTGTAACATATATTTCTTTACTTTATCATTATTTACACGTTTCATGTACATTATTATCTCCACATTACATGTACATTATTTCCACATTACATGTACATTAATTGGCTGAGGATGCCTTAATCCTACTTATTCTCAAATACCCTCACTTCAAATGAGGGGGCAAGTTTCTTTTTAGGGTTTATTAAGAAAAGATAATGAGAAGTGGATGAACCGGGATGAGAAGTAAACCTAAAGGTATTTTACTTTCAAAAAAATCATCCAACTTTGTCCACGTAGGATGCATGGGGCCAGGAGTCCTCATAAGCTTACTAGTGGTGTGGAGGAAAGTTTTGCCTTATAGACACCATTGTCTTTAGGAAATGCCCTAATAATTCCCTCATATATCTATAAATTATTTGAAACTATAAATAATTAAATATTATTTGAAAAATCTATCTCTCTGATACTAAATGTAGCAACCTCACTTTTCGGCAACCCCCCATTAAGGAAGGCCAAAAAGATGAGAGCCAATACCTGAATTTTTCCCAAGGATACAAATTTAGAAGAAAAAAAGAATGGTAAATAATATCCATTAATTCAAATATAATGTTTACAAGATGTTCCTCTAGAACTTACATAACTTTCCATCATCAGAATTGTACATGTGAGACAAAGTATCTATCTAATCATTTTTTAGTTATCTTTAATGCCTTTAAGTAATTTCATCTATCCATCATATATTGATATCATCTTATCTAGCATGTACCTAAAATGCTGTGAAACAAGACAACAGATGAGCATATAAAAATATTGTGTATGTGGGGTGCATGAAAAATGTGTGTGATTACATAAAAACATATTCCATCAATTACTTGCAAATAAGAACTGGCATTTTATTCACATAATCTTTCTTTATGTGATACTCATAGTGGCATTATAATTGAACATAATTGTGACACCCTCTACCACACAAAGTGAGATTACTCAAAATGAAACGCAAAATTAACACTAACAACAAGAAGATTACTAAAAAACACTAAAAAATTAAAATTGATTTCATAAAAGCACACAAGTTTAAAGGTTTCACATGCATGAGAGCAAGACCAAGGTCAAAAGATAAGGAAGAACCTCCATAACATATCAACCACAAAAAAATGGGTGCATGTAGGTTAGGGTTTCAGATTTGTATCAAGCCAAGCAAGATATCTCCACCAAACAAAATCTAGAGATTAACATTATATCCTAGAATCATAAGGGAGCATTTTAGAGAGAGAAGCCAGTAGCAAACATGCATAAAGAAATTTAATAATAGAGTAGGTTAAGTGGTATACAACTCGCCTTAAGAAGATCACCACCAAGGATTCCTAGCTCTAAGATCAAGGGCTCTAAGGAAACGATCCAAGGGTTGAAGAAGCTTCACCAAAATCTCCAATCTTAGACACAAGATTACCTCAAGAAGGAGAAGACACCAAGGTCAAAGATCATCCAATAAAAGTGAGCCAAAGATCTCTAGTCTGAGCTATAAAAGAGTGAAATCACCCCTGTAGTAAAAATTTGAAGAATCAAACCTCCATTCCCAACATACTCAAAAGGTATGTTGAAACGGGTGTAAAGTTTTCAAATCTTTATTTATATGGTATACAAAAGGCCAACAAGTAATACAACAGAATATAATTTCATGACTATATTCAATTTTATAAAAGTGTATATCATCATTCTCCCATAAAGGGTTTACATGAAAAAAATACAACAAAAGGATCTAGATAGAGGGAAGTCTAAACTATTTCAAGTTTTGTATGCAAAGCAACATCTCCAAAGCAAGGTCCATGCCAAAATCTATGTTCTCCTTTATCCTATTCAACACCTTGATCCAAATCTGGGTGGTTGGGAAAGCACCCAACAAAAGGGAAAGAAAACAAGGTGTGTTAGAGATTATGAACAAGAAACAAAGATAAGAATAATAATGAAACATAAGGATATAGATTCATCGTAAGATGAGAGAGCCAAGAGAATGGGGCATAAACAAAAGATTGTTACCATAACAAATAAATAATAAGAAGTAGCATGCATGATATTAATTGGACAACATTAACTAAGTAGGATTGAGGCACCTACCGGACCTCAATCCTACTTATTGGGGAGAAATAACACATTCCCCAAGGGGAGAGTAAACACATTCCCCACGGAGAAATAACACATGCCCTAAACTATGGGTAGTTTTACATAAGTACCACTACTATAGCTAAATAGCCAAATAAACCATCATGCTCAAGAAATAGTAAAGTGGCAAGATAAATCATCATATAATTGCGACATTGCAGTGGAGCTCCAAGACCCAAGAAATAATATATCAAATCTGATTTTGGGGCAATTAGAATAAGAGAAATAATAATAAAGGAAATAGGGTTCAAGTAATGCCTCATTAAGGAAAATAGGGTTTGGATTACAAATTTCCCAACTTAGGGTGTAAGAATGCACATACCTCTCTTACTGATTTCAATTATTCACTTTCACCACTTTAGTTGAGTCCAAGGTCCACTTCTCCTATTTTCAATGTATAATCATGTATTAGGATTTTTCATGTGCATTAATGTAAAGAAACCCTAACTTTAATAACTTATGGATTATAAATCATGAATGAAATCCAAGATTCTCTTTTTATCCAAAAAGGTTATACTTTAACTATTAAGATCATTTAGACATATCATGGTCATTGAAACTAAGAAATTAGGGTTTTTATACATCTAACACATTAAAGTTGGTAACATTAGGTACTTTTCATATTAGAAGCAGATCTAAGTCTTCAAACTATTTTTATCAGAATCCTTGGTTTTTTTAGTAAGATTCATTTATAATATGTCATGATTGGACTATCCTACTAATTACTATATTTTTGGCAACTTAATTGGTATTTGACCAATCACAGGCTGCCACCTGGGCAGTGTGCCCTGGTCCCAGCCTTGCCAGTGAGGCTGGGTTGACCAATGGGCTCACGCCACCCAGCGAGTCATGCATGTGTGGCCTCATTTAGCCAGGTAAAGGAAAAGAGAAAAAGGCTAAATCGCCCTCACCTAAATGCAGAGCAGTCGGGGGCAGGGGAGTCTTTTCATCCCAAGCCATCTTCAACCTCTCAACGGCATATACCCACACATGGATGAGTCAACTGAGGGTTGACTCCGGGAGATAGGGCACCAAAGAAGCACGCAGGGGCACAGATCGCTTCGTGATGGCCTGACGTACATGTTGACAGTCCTCAATTTCTCAGAGGTCGTCAAGGATGAGAGAACAATGAGGGGAGTCCTTCGACATGGTCTTGAGAAGGTGTGAGATGAGCGTAGGCTAGTAGAGGAAATTGAAGACGGAGGAGCACTTTGGGAGTCAAGAAGAATCTCTTGGAGACATATGGGTTTCACAGAGGTATCTATCACTTTATATAGGTTTGGGTTGTGGAGACTTAGCCGGCGAGGGGTCTGTGATTTAGAGAAAAATGGAATAGACTTTCAAATAGGGCAAAACATAGGATAGTTAGGTGCTTAATCCTCTCGTGAATCCATTGGAGAGGTTTCCAAATTTGCTCGAGAATTGATGAGGGAGAAAGGATTGAATGGAGAAGTTTGGTTATTTTACTGCTTTCCCCAAACTAGCCAAAGCTTAATGATGATCTCCTGATCATCGGATCCTGATCCTAGGATCAGAATCAAGTGTGACAAAAAAATATTCGGGTATAGATTCCCAATCTAATTAATACTCATGACATTTAAACCATATCCAAATTAAAATCTAAGTAAAGTGTGAAAGAAATTATTTCTCTTTTTCTCTCTCCTCATTTGAGGGTGCAAACGAGCACCAATTATATGATATTTTTCACAAAGGCTAACTAAAGCATGTAGATTCTAATTATGAAATTAGATTTGCTTGTTGAGAACTTCTAATATGTTAAATAATTCAAATCCTATTTTCTCTTTCCTCATGCATTAATGACTTTAAGATTCTCCAAATTTGATGCAACTTCACCCACAAGTCAAATTAAGTGCGTTGGACACGAATTTGCTATCAATTTTACATGTTGGAGTTATTTGTTCATATATTTAATATTTTGAAGGTTCTACACACTTTCTCTCTCCTGAATTCACATGTATATTAAAGATTATCCAAATTACATGAAAATTGACCCAAATACATATTTTAATGTGTAGATTACAAATCTAAGATTATTTTCCACTTTTGGAGTCATTAAGTATTTTATTTTATATTTTGAGGGAAAGTTCACCTTTTCTTTTCAAAATAAAAGAGATATATTTATTATTGTCCCAAAATTATGAAACTTGGCCTCCAAGACAAATCAAACCCAAGGAAAATGAACCTCAAGTTATCTTTAACCAACTAGTCTTCCTTTTATGAATTCCAGCCCATTAACCGGTACTATCATTATTTCTCTTATTGATTAATTCAATATAACATTAACATGTTTAGAGCATTAAGATTCATTCCTTTTTCTCTTCCTTGCTCCAAAAGGCTAATAAATGATCTAGAACGAATTTATTTTATTAATAGTCACATAAGTGGTAAATTTTCGTATTTGACCCTTATTAAAAGTATTTACTGCGGTATTTGTGCATGAACCCACATGTTGGCAATTATAATGAACAAGTGTTCATCAAACCACTATTATTTCCACAAATTCAACATAAAGCCCAAAAAGGATAGAAATGAAATGAAAAGCCTAGAAAGAGGGTCAAAAAGACAATATTTCCAAGTTTTGGTATGTTACACGAGCCAAAAGAGAAAGGGAGAAAGAGAGAAGAAACCCTCCTCACACTTGGGTCTACCTTGTCAAAACATGGTCTATGACCCTTGTGATGAGGAGTTTCTCTCCCAAAACTACCACTATGGAGGAACCATGGTCTAGGGCTAAGAAAAGAGATGAAGATGGAGGTAGGAGATCAAAAGGAATGTCTTGAAGGAAGATAAACAATCACCAAGGGTTGAAGATGGGCTATGGTCACCACAAGCACCACATGCAAGAAGAGTTCAGTTACCAAGATCTAAGGTCAGATCTCCTTGCTCCACCAAACTCCAAGAACAAGCAAAAGAGAAGGAAGAAGATGGAGGGCTGAAAGGGTTACAAACATAGAGTGATAAGGGGTTATATAGGCGGAAGATGAGAGTGAATGCAAGAGGTGAAGTGTCAACACTCTAAGACACCAAAGGGACACTTGTCCACCCAAGAAACCAACATGCAACCACTTAAGCCTAACATGCAATACATGGTGTTACACTCTAGGTTGGGTATCGACAACCTTGGTCACTCACATGGTTGCGGTCGTGACCCTCCATGGATCATCTTCCATGGTCACGACACACACACACACACCGTCCATCCCCATTTGGTCGAGACAATGGATCTCCTCAAACCCTAGGTTGAGACATATTATAAGAAGGCAACCATCTCAACCCAAGACCACTTTGGTCACTTCCAACACCTAGAGGGGGTGTCCCGACTGTGACACCCACCAAATCACACCCTAGGTCACGATCTAGGTCGAGACAACTCACTAAGTACAGCTAGGTCGAGACACTCATCACCTAGAAACCCTGATCACCACTAAGGGTGTCAACTCTCAACCAAGGTTCAAATAAGGCACCCACTTCTTTCTCTCTCCTCTATATGATATCAAGAATGAGAAGGAACACGCTAGAGGTGACCAATTGAACATCAACCCCCTACTTTGGGTAAATTGCATGCACCGAAACTAGCACATAAAGCACAAAAACATCCAAACAAGCTCAAACTTGAAACTTAAGCTCTCCACAAGCCCTAATTACATCTCAAAAGACTAGAGAAAGTTTTTAAGCACATGATTAAGCCAAAACAAACAAGGTTACCCCAAAACTCAAGTTAGGGATCCTACAATAATGTAAATAAACAACCTACAGTTTAGTTGTTCAATCCTCAAGAAATGCTAAGAAAACACGGGAAAACTAATGTAGGTAGTCATAAGCATAATCACGTACCTTTTGTAGAATCATACAAATCTTGTAGTCATACTTTAAGCATATTATCCAATCAAGAAAACAAACAAGCAACCATCATTTAATATGCATGTATGTAGATCCTAAAGTGTTACCATCATATTAAAAATATGAATCATGATTTTCCCCAAGGTTTAGGCTTCCTTAGTATCCTAGTTCCCATGTTCATTGGTATAATTACTCAAGAACCTATTCATATTAGGTGTAATCATGATTATTAAAACTACCATGTTATTGCATCATGAACACTTATATCAGATTATGTGCCTCAAGATCATAGCAAGTTACATCATTGATGTTCAAAATCCTAAGTACACTTGTTGATTATTATTGGTCTAGAAATCATGATTATTCATCATCCATATCATCATAATCTTAGATATCATTGTAATCAACTATATCAATTTATATGGGAAAGTAAACATTTTAATATACTCAACATGTTAATTATCTGACCTAGATTTCCATGTATAAATCATTAATTAATCATGAATTACCCTATTTTTGGAATTAGGATCAGATCCAAGCCATGATACTATTTTAATTTTATTCTACTTGTTCTCCTAGTCAATCTGATATATGCTTCTGCTATATATGGGTAATCCTAGCAATTACCATGATTTAAACAATACAAACGTCTATACCTCAAACAAGGGGTGACGTGGCAGGTCCTTCCATGGAGACTCAGAAGGAAATGGATGATTGGAGGGTACCTCAAAAGATCATGTGATTATATATCATTGTGGCAAGCACCATGCTACGAGATACAAGGAGACCATCATGGATGAGGAAGATCATTGCCATGATGAGGGGAGAAAGAGATCTGCTACCACACTGTTGTGGAAGGATGCACATCAAGGAAGGAAGGGATTGGGGTAGTCCATCTTCTATTTGTACCACTTCTTATATAGGACAAGGGTTGGAGTTCAATGGTTCTAGTTCTATAAAAGTTTCCTTATACAATTGGCAAGGTATCTTGCTAGGAAATTATAAACTATATTCCTCCCTCATGTCCTTATAATAACAGTCTCATATCTTTTACTTTATAGACGCAAAGTAAAATAAATTAAACCACCACTCATACCATTATTTTGGAAGAACTATATTCATACTATTACCTTCCATTGGGAAAAGGAAAACTCTTTCATTAATCCTTTATTTATTCCCTTATATTTCTGAAACTTGATTTCCAAGGCAAAACAAGATGATTACCAAATAAATCACCTAAGACACAAGATAGCTTATCATCCTCTATATTTTCTTCCATAGTTCTATTTTAGTATTATCTATCACATAAAAATTATCTTGGCCATTTATCATGAGTACGAAATACTTATTTCCGTATTTGGTATCCCAGGGACGCCTCTGTAAACCTTATTTGTGGAAATTAAGTAATTCATATCTCTCTCTCATCTTTACCTCAATTGATCCCATAATTGGAAACTTCCTTTATAATCCTATAACATTGTATTGTACTAAATTTGGTGTAAAAACATACATTTAAATACCCTTTTCTCTTTCTTCAAATAAGGGAAACAACATTTAATTATTACAAGCAAGTCCCTCTTCCTTCCCTATTCTCTATAGGTTACTAGGAGTGTCCTTTCACTATGAAATTTGGAAAGAAATTCATTAATATCTTTACAAACCTATCTTTATTTATTTTTTTGAATTTATTGGGATAATGTTTGTAGGCAAAACTTGCGCTTTATGTATTTCCTTAAAACAATTCCCATTATCACATGGATAGTCATTTTTCTCTCAAATTCAGGAATTATCTTATTTCTTCATCATCTTTATGTGTTCCAAAAACCAGACCAAATTATCCTTATTTGATGCCTCAAAGTTGTGTTGCAAGACAGGATTAGCTAATTTCTTCCATTTATTATATAATTTACAAATTATCTTAGTATTTTGGAAACTTGTCTATTATTCCACAATTCCAATTTCAAAAAAATCATAAAGTCATTATATTTTATTTATGCACGAAATCTCACATTTCTTAATCTTGTTCCCCAAGGACCTATTTGGAAAGCAAATAGTCTCATAGGCCCCACTTGGGCCATGGGTTGCACCCATGCCACAAAGATGGTTTTATTATTTTAATTGATAATAAATTTGGAATTTGTTTATCAAACCAAGCCTTATAATTTAAAATTTACTAAAATTTGAGCATATAACATTGTGGGTCACCACATATTTTTAGGTGATCTACAGTGTCATCATACACAGATAGCGAGGAGGATCTTTTTGAAGAGAAGTGGAGATAAAAGGTTGGTTAGGTTGTGTAGAGACCTAGAGTCATCCCTCTACTCCCAGGTCTGGGTGGGGAGTTTTAATGACGTTGTATATCCACTTGAGTTTTTGGTAGTGTATCTTATTTTACGTGCATGTTGTAAATATGTGGACAATGTCTTTTCTAAACAAGTTTTTTCTTAGGGCACAGAACTGATGTACAAATACCTAGTATGGTCATATATATGTATATATATAAATATAATATATATATATATATATATATATATATATATATATATATATATATATATATATATATATATATATGCAAGATGTTGGACCTCTGTGTTCATTTTTCTAAAATGAATGGATCGCTTATTTGGTTTTAATTATGTACCTTTTTGGTAATGTGATTATTATGTGTTTTATCAGAATTTTATTTTTGAGTATTCTTGTTTAGTGTGGTGGGTGTCCATGGTCACCATGATCTTTGATTGGTTGTTGCCCTTGCACCTCAATTCATAGTCAAAGTCAATGTCTTGATCACTGGGGATCCTTGGACAGTGCCTACAACATAAAAGTGGCACTTTTAGAAGTTCTTCATAAATTTTGTTGTCCCACTCAAGTGATAATACTACCCTCATGTTCAACATTAATCAAGGACAATGGTAAAAAAACCCTAATTCATTCCTATAGAGTTTGGTGACCGTATGACTTTCCTGTGTTTATGAAGCAGTGTAAATATAAATAGAAAGAACTAGAAATTGTAGATGTCATACCTTAGTAGGATCTTGTCAGTGTTTTATGTCTATAATAATAAACTTGTCTTCCCTCCTATATTTATATGTTAGAAATTTGGTTGTATGCCCTTCTATATGTTCAAAGAATTAGATCCTTTTCTGGAATGAAGGGATAACAGAATAGTTGTATAAATTTTGTGTAATGGGATGTGGTTGACTTGGTTCTTAGATCAGGATTACCATTGCAAACTTTTACATCATCAAACTTATTTTCAATATTAAACTATATGTATAAAAAAGAAAAGCTTTCATATTTTAATGATGGTTTATGGAACCAAGTCACTACTATAAAGAAGTAGAGAAACCATTTTTTTGAAGAAACCCATGACTGGTATTAGAAACCCTAAGAACCTATGCCTAATTGTGATAGAGAGAGTGTGTAGAGAAGATGTTTTGGATATGTATGACCTAGTTGGTCCACCCTTGTTGCCCCTCTAGATGATTAGATGAGTTATAGATTAACCCGTTTAAGTGGTGGAGTCGTGTATGCTTATTTCACTAGGTGTAGCTTAACTTAAGTATTTTGTAAACTTTATAGAAGTCACAACAAATATTACAAAGATAATTTCTAATATTAATGTCAAAATAGCTACCACCTAGCCAGGGTAAAAGGCCATGATAACCACAATGAATGTCAATTGAATGATTAAATATCTTTTAAAATCTATATTTACTTATATGATTTAATGAAATAACGTAGGTTACTTTGGTAGATAAGAGAATAAGGATGATGATCATTGCAAGAAAATTTAACTTGATGCCCCTATACCCCAAATCATTTTAGAAGTAATGGTGTGGATGGCACTAATTTAGAAACCAATTCAAACTCGTGTAAATGATAAACAAAGTGAATGTAAATCCTTGCCCAACATAATAATAACAAAATGAAGTGGAGAGAAACTAAGCACACCAAAATCATAACATTGCCTATTCAGAACTATAATTAATGGGTACACTAGGATATACATACATAGATTTTGAGGATGAAGTCCTCTTTTAGGGGTGGGGCGTTTGAATACACAAAAACTTAGTAATATTTCATAACACTTTCCTTCTTCTTCTTTATCTTCTAGCATTGATTTTAATTTTCCCCAATTTAAACTAGGTGGTAGTACATGTTTTTGTTTGGGCTAGATCCCATACGGTATAAATTTATATGGCATTAAATACATATTAATTTATATTGGATAACGATACATTGTTGTGTGTAAATAGTTAGAAATTACTAAAACTTATATAAATCATCAAGGTGGATAATAATTTATTAATGTCGTATTTTAAAAAAGTACATTATCTCTTAATTACAATGAATACATTTATGATTAGCTTAAATTAGATGATATAATTCTTATACCGACCATATTTACATCTAAACTGACTTTCCCCTAGCATAACTAAGTGTTGTAATTAGTCCAAGACCGCAATGTACTATTTTATTAGTTTCATATAATGCCTAATATGTTCTCTCTCTCCACTTTTGGTGACCAAACTTTTGTAAAAAATAATATTAAAGTCTTAGACTATGTATACACTTTTTATAAATTATGACATTAGAATTCACTAACTCATTAAAATTTCTTGAAAACATTTCATTTGGGTAATAATAGTATATTTATCTTTAGTATAAATATTGAAGAATAAATTGAATCTTATACCCATCTCAGGCCCAAAAATGATATAAATTCAAGTATCCAATTTTGTGGTCTTAATATAACCATAAACAAAGGTTAACAATTTTGTAGTGTGGTACACTACTTAATATACCATTATATTAGTTTTGGTCTCGATCGGGCTTCATTTTTCTAAGACCCCTGACCTTACTTTTAGTTGAATATGCTTGCCTATCATAATAAGATGCTCAAAACCTTAATAAAACCTTTTTAGTGCTTTTATATCATGTGGCCAGCTTATTTTTCAAGTTTGGTAAAGTTTAAACATTGTTTGAGCTAGTTATGCATATATGTGCTTGTTTTGGAACTAATTGCAATTTACCCATACCTAGTGTTTTTCTTGCAATTTGTCACATGCTTTTTGTGCCTCACATGTTTTCACATCATGTTTATATGGTTGTGCTTTGGAGTGCCATGTTACATTTTAGTTTGAGTGGTGACATCTTGTGTTGAGTTTAGGGTTTGCATGGATACCCTAACCCATGTTGATATTGGGTGTTGAGCCACCTAGATTTGGTGATTGCCAAGTTTTCTTGTGGTCCTGAGTTTTTGGCAGTTGATGGGGTTTTTCTTGATCCCTCTAGGGTTGGCATTCATCAAGATCTCTAAATCCACCTAGGGTTGGCGGCCGATGAGATTTGAACTCACCTTGGTCACCAACATCACCTAGGGTTGGCGATCATTTGGCTTTCTAACCACCTTGGTTGCCAAAAACCTTAGTGGTCTATGATTTTCTTTGGTGGGGCCACCTAGTTTGTGGTTGACCTAGTTGCATGTGTAATATGCTTGCATGGATGAGATCTCTTGGACACATGGCATGCTTAGCTTGAAACCTAACCCTTTCTTCTCTCTCACTCTCACCCATAGCCATATATACCTCCCTCCTCTTATGCAACCAAACCCTTTGAACCCTCTCTCTCTCTTCCCACCCATGTAGCTCTGCCCCTTTTTTCTTTTTGGATAAGGAGGTTCCAAAGACGGAGAAGGTGGTCGATCTTCCTTACATGTTGACTTAGGGTTTGGATCTACCCTTCTAGTGATCATTTAGTTCTATTTTGCTCTTCTTTTTGGTCTTGGTAAGTGAGATCTTCCCCTTTCTCTTTGTTTTCCTTACTGTCCTACCCTCTCTCTCTCTTTCTCTTCTTGACCAAACACATGGTATTCCATCGTGGAGCTTGTTCTAGAACTTGAAGAACCTCTCTTTCTTGCCTTTTCAACCTAGGGTTTGCTTCTTTTAGTGGAGGTGCTATCTTGACCAAAATAGAGTGCTCAAGCTAGGGTTTCTACCCTCTTTTATTCAATCTACCTTGTTGTTTGGAGTTGCTTCATCTTCTCTAAGGCGTGTTATATAACTTTCTCCATGATTATTGCTTACTTCTACCTCGCATGTACATGATCTTGCCCTAAAATGTTGTTCAGTTGGAAGATGATTTCTTGACCTAGGGTTTGTGTTTACATGATAATTCTTGAGTAGAGTATCCTTTTAGATGAAACCTAAATTTTGTGCACAATTTTCTTGATGTAAGTGGTCATCCTAGATCTTGTTTGCATGTAGAAAATTATGGATTTTTATCTCTTAAAAGATGGTTTCTCTCTAGAGTTTCAAGTTGATTTTCCTCCTTGCTTTTGAACCCGATGGTTTGCTTTTGGTTTAATTTTTCTAGACTTCCTTGGCCAATGGATGACATTGACCTTGTTGTTGTATTGCATCTTTCTGGATGCTAAGTTTTCACCCCTTATGTGGTCGATGAAGTTATGAGCTATAGTGGTCGTTAAGATTTGAACCCACTATGGTTGCTAAGATTTTGATGTTTAGTGGTCACCAAGTTTTTGGACCCTATTGGTCGCTAAGGTCCTTGAGATCATCATTGGTCGCCAATCCTTGAACCTTTTGGCAATTGATGAAGGATTGAATTTGTAGTGGTTGCCAAGAGTTGTAACTTCAATTGGATGCCAATGCTTTATGTCATCGTCATTTGCCAATGTTTGGTAACCCTAGTGGTCATCAACCTCTTTGAACCTTAGCGGATGATGGCATCTCTGACTATTAGTGGTGGATGAGAATTTCTAGCTTCATGGTCTCTATTTTTCCCAACTCATGTTCGGTGATGTTGGTATTATGCTTTCACTATATGATGGTGATGTTGAGAATTAGGGTTTATTTCTAAAGGTTGTCTTGTAACCCTATTCATCTTATCTTGTTAAATCTAACATAATACAAGTGATGATGAAGCATAGCTTCTTATGTGATTAGCATATGATGAATGTACTTTCTCTCTCTATATTGTTGTAACCCTAATTTTTTGTCATATGCACATCATTGCTCTTAAATAATGTGGTATCAAACTTATGTGTCTCATGTATGGTTTGTTGGGTTTTATGGCCTCAGAGTAGGCAGTGGAAACAAAAATTTTACTGGCCATTAACCCATCACAGGAGATCACATCAACGACTATGTAATGGGAAGGATGCTTTTAGCAAGATATTCCCGGTCCCGGGGCTTGCCCAGTGACAATACCTCACAGCCATGTGCGGTCTTCAACGTCATGTCTTGGACAGTGTCTGTGCAGCTCCTAGTCTTCACCATGGACTCTGGCTTCCACCACAGCCTATGGCTGACATGTCCTCCTGAGCGGAAGGCATCTCCCACCTCTGCAGATAGTCCACCTGGAACTCCTGCCATTCTAGAAGAACTGGTAGGAAGGATACAACCCTCCTATTGGTGTACTAGCACCAACCTACTCTCCCGAACTCAGACTGCTAATCTACAGTTGTCTTTCCCTCGTTGTGCCTCTCTAGTTGGGTAGCACTTGCTCGGGCTCTCTCGATTACTAAAACCAGAGAGGACAACAACTTTGTCGAGCAACTGAATTCTGAGTTGTGAGTTCTGAGAATCCCCCAATACCCCTCTATTTATAGTAGAGGGTAGGGTCAGAGTTCTCAGTCTGTTCGAGAGTAGAAGGATCAGGAAATTCCATGAATAACTTGCACTGCGGTAGGTGAATCGATCATTTTACAACTGAAATGGTCATTTGGCAAGGTTAGTTGATCAGTTCACTAGTGAACCGGTCGGTTGGGAGTGTGAACCAATCATTTCACTTCCAAGACTTGTCCACAATTGACTTTCCTTAATTGTTTCCAATTAATTCAAAGATTAATCCTTATTCCAATCAAATTGAACAAGTGAAATGCGAAAGATTTCCTCCAACTGGGCAAATCCTTATTTCCTTAGTTGGCAGGATTGTGAGCCACCCGGTTCTTCAGTTGGCTGACATCAGCCAATCGGCTCACAAGGGTGAACCAGTCAGTTAGCAGTCCAGACATTGCCGATGTAGTCTCCAATCGACCTCACTCTAACTAGCTAGTTCAACACTTGAACTTGATAGTTCTGAGTCTAGTTAGTCAATTGTATGTATAACGGATTACCTAAACACCTTTAGTCTCAATCTAAACATTATTCATGGACAATCTCCTCTTCCAGGGGTATCCTTTGTGTGTGACCCTCCAGGTTCCAATTTACGTTGGCAGTGAATGTCCATAACAACTTATGACATCACAAGCAATGAGCAGAATCTAGTAACTCATCATTGTTGCCCAAGTAACTCAGAAAGTTGGAGAACAACTTCAGCCTACAATATGTGATTAGTGTTACAATGATCGTATAGTTCCTTTGTCGCATGCATCCGGATTGAACTCAAGGCATGGAACATCATCCTCTTCAACACTCAATCCATGTTCCTTGAACTAGAGCAGACTATATGAGATGCATGTGAATTCACATAACATATATTGAATCACATGAGTATGGTCATACAATTCTCAGTCTCTCTTATCATGGGGCCTTGGATATCATACTCCTTGTAGGAGGGACAAATCTCATATCTATCACTCACAGTTAAGTCCCCATATGTCAAAGTCACCCAATCATCACCGTTATAACAACCCATGTTTTAGGACTGCGTTTGATGATGTCAAAGTATATCCAATCACATGTGATGAGTGCAGTGATTTCAGGTCTAAGAACCACTATCACCACTATCACCATGAGAGACGATTGTGATTACCATTTCATGGTATCCATGTATCACTCTCATAGTGGGTCTGTCTGATATATAGTTCTCTAACATATATCTGTGTGTTTGACTTGATATCATATATCATGACTAATGAGACTCTATCATCAATCAACACACACTCTAGTCTTATGTATTGTTGTTGTCTATTTTGCTTCCACAGTAATATCCGACTAGGGACATAACAAGAATGTATATACTCTTATCATACATATGATCTCATTATTCAGGTCCTCAACCTGAAGACATATGTCATCGAGTCATATCATTCTTTAGACATCTATCATGTATGTGTCATCATCTCATGACTGAGACAAACATAATAGACAGAATTACCTTTATCATTATCAAATCAAGTATCATATGCCTCATTGCAATCATCATATGATTGGATCTCTGGGCATACCATACCAAAAGACTCCCACTTTCATTTAGAGCCAATCACCCACGAATCATATTCCAAGTGATCTCAACATGTCCATCATGTTTCTATTGCACAAGTGCTTTTATAGTGGGCAAGCAACATTTGCTTCAAGTCGGTATATTGCATGTTTCCCATCCCCTTATTGTACGACAACTCGTATGAGATGGAAGTGCCATAGTATGCTATCTGAGATTCCTTTGCCTAACCATTAGCTTCGTTGTTGTTACAGTATTATTACTGAGTCATCAATGGTCAGAACCTCCCACAAGTCCATCCATATGAACTTCTAGATTCATACAATATCCTTTAAAATGTTTGTAACACTAAGGTACTCAGATTCTTATTGTAGAATTAATCAATTGTTTTATGTTGGAACATTTCCAACTAACAATTCTTATTCCAAGTTCAAACACAATTTTGTCATTTTGGAAGCTTGCATCGGTTTAAGTCTTTACACCCAACTCTTCCTTATTACCATAACTAAAGAACTAATTCTTTTAGTACTTCACAAGTACATAAATATGTCCTTCATGGTATTCCAATAACTCTTACTGGAGTTCAACATATATCCATTTGTCATGTCCAATACATACAAGATAATGAGATATTTATATCATCTTGTCATACAAGATGATGACTTCATATCTTCTTGTCATGTCCAATACATACAAGATGATGAGTTTGTATATTCTTGTCATGTCCAATACATACAAGATAACTAGTTCATATTTTCTTGTCATGTCCAATACATACAAGATTACGAGATGAGTTCATACGTGATAGAACCAATTGTGAATGCATATGACATCGATATATGTGTTCCTTATTCTTCATATGAATTGGGACATGTGGCTCTTGAGAGACTAACTCCATGGAACATGGACACGTTTTCTCTCACCATGTTGAATCATTCAGCATCTAGCCTAAGTATGTTCTCTTTCCTAGGATAAGAAGCCCTCTTGATCTGTCTCTATAGATCTTGATTTCTATCATATAGGATGCTTCTCTAAAGACCATTTGGAATGCACTTCGTTGCCAGATTTTGTAGTATAAGGATGATACTCCCCATAAATATGTGGAATATATATATGCTCCCACTAAATTCTTGTAATCACACATTACATATTCATTCTGACTCAAATCAAACTCTTTGACTATATTGTCAAGTTGAAGATCTATTCTGAGGTGCTTGCTTCAATCCAAAGATTGATCTATGAAACTTTATAGACTTTATTTGCATTATTGGATTTATAAAACCTTTAGACTGTGTTACATACACATCCTGCACAATATTTCATTTAAGGAATGTGGTTTTAACATCCATATGCCAAATCTCATAGTCATATTAAGCTACAATGGCAAGCATTATCCAGATGGATTTATCCTTGGTAACTGCTGAAAAGTTTTCACCATGTTCAACACCTTGAACTTGTTAGAAACTCTTTCCAACCAACTTACCCTCCATGTCAGTCTTCTTCTGGAAGACCCAAAAGTACCCTATGGGTTTTATCCCTTCAGGTGGATCAACCAAAGTCATACTTTATTGATGTACATGGAGTCCATCTTGGATTTCATGGCTTCAAGCCATATCTTAGTTTTTGGTTCTCATTAGCTTCTAGGTAGACTGTTGACTCATCATGTGATCAACTCATTGCCTTCTTGTCCATAAGATATCATATATCATTCAAGCTCTAGGCATGTTCTACCAGAACCATGACATCTATGTGTTACTTAAGGAACTTTGAGGTTCCACAACATTTTGTGATTCTCTTTATTCCCAGTGTAAAGCATGTGTCCAAAAGGAAATTTGAATTTTTAGCTAGTAATCACACTCTGACTCAACAAGGTGTGATTCCTTCTTTCTGATACACTTCTCGTGATACACTATCATTGTGTTTCAGGTGAGTCCATCATGATACATTATCATGATCTTACAGAAGGTTCTCAAACTCTTGGTTCAAAGCATTTTCATATCGATCATATCAATTTAATACTTATACCAAGTTTTCTATATACTTCATTTATGATCTCCTTGACCACTTTAAGAGATTCATGTTTGTATTTCACTAAATACAAACTATCATATCTACTGAGGTCATCAGTAAATACATTGAAGTACTAGTGATTACCTTTAGCATTTATTCTAAAAGGTCTATATACATCAATATGTATAATCCTTAATAGAATAATCGTTCTCCCATTACATCTTTTGAAGAACCTTTGTCATATTACACAATGAATGAGATTAGCATGTTTGTATTGGTTCAATAACCAAAAGAGTCTCGATATCCATTATATGGATTCTAGAAATGCAATTCCCATTTATGCGCTCTAGATGACATCACTATAGCCATTCAAGTTTAAGTTATTTATGCCATTCATTACATGTGTCATACACATTTTTCTCTTCAACTATCAAGTATAGTTGATGAGACATAGGCATTGCCATCAAAGATCATCTCTTTGAAATCAGTTCATTACACTCTTGCCCATATAAGTTGTATGATGTTTTCATTGATGGCAGGTATATAATAGAAATTCACTAATTCTATTACATGCCCATGAATGTCATATTGTAACTATAATAGTAGCAACTCTTGTTGCGTACTATTTCTAGCTTGCTTCCTCTTAGGTCATGAAGTAGAGATCTCTATCTCTATCGTCTTCTCGAGATCCTCTATAAAGAGGTTATTTCCCTTTCCAATGTCAAATAGGTGACAATGATGGCACTTTCTTTCCTTATCTTTATAAGTGAAAAAGGATATATTCCCTTTTCTACTTACCCCTCTCCATATCTTGAGTGGTGAACACTTGGACCTAAGCTTGGCTTCAGAACACTTCTTGACCTTGCTTTAGTTAATGGACTTTACTCTGTTGATCATTATCACAAGTTCTGTCCTTTCTTCATTCATGCTTTGGTATCAACATGCCAAGCACTTTAGGCAGTGATTTGGCCAAGTTTCTCAACATTTGATAATTGGATATATGATTCACACAACAATTTGTAGAATCATATGTTTGATCAACTCTTGACCTCTAAGAAATCACAGTTTATCTATATGCACAATCATATTAAGCATATGAGATTATACTTGATCTCCATCTGTCTGATTATACTCAAACATCACTTTGAAGACATTATACCTTTCATGTTTTACGTGATTCTTAAGATGTATTACCATCTCAAGAATGTCCATGCTTCAAGCTATTTATGCACTTCATAGTTCATATAGCTCAGCATAATGTTCTGGATGTCTTAGGCATCATTGGCATACTTCAAGTAAGCATCCAATTTTAGCCTTAGGCGCATTTGGAGAGGTTCTTCTGGCTCTGGTCTTTCAAGGACTTAGAGATTTCTCTCACTAATGAGAACACTTCTCAAAAGGTCGTAAACCAGATTTGAAGTTTATCCCATTTATGAACTGATCTCAATGATATTGTACTTGTGTTTGTCGTTTGGATTCTACAAAATAATTTTGCAACTTTTCAAAACATTTTTTATTTCTTTGATTTGATAAATTTGACGATATTAATTAGGAATTTAAGTAATTATTGCTCCCACTATTTTGTTCAAAAGGATAGCCCTCACCATCAATTCGGAAGATTACAATGTACAACCTTCTAGTGATCCAAGATCCAAAACAATTAAGTTATTACCCGGCCAACGCCAGCATCTATAATCAATTATCAAGGTAGGTAACTTTTACGAATTGCATCATATGCAATTCATGGATAGATATGTAACGTCCCCGATTCAACCACCTGATTTTCTTCCTTTGAAAATCAAGTAGCTAAATCTGAGTCGTTAATATGGCACCAAGAATCAAAGCACAAGAGTGAGATAAGCAATATTTCATTTCAAAATATTACACACTTACAAAAGGTACTTTTACATTATCTCCTATATCAATAAAGAAATGATACATGAGTTTAAAATTAAGCTGGATCTGTCTTTGATTCTTGACGCCCTTCAGGATCTTTTCAAGATGAGTCTTCTACAAGGAAAGGTCTCTTATAAATAATATAACCTGCAACATGGAAGAATATGTCGCATCCCAAGTGGGAGAGTATGGGTTAGACAAATGTCTAAGTATAGAAAAATAGATATAAGTAGTAAGACATTATTAATATAACTGTACTCTTAATGTATTACCAAAGTATCAAAAGTCCAACCAAAATTATTGACCATCTACTAGCATGAAGCATAAGGAATGTGTATGTATGTATATTCATAAAGCATTTATCATACGCCAACTCTTTCAAAATGATAGACGGATACTGTGGAGCATAATCAGGATTATTGTTATAAGGATAACAAAAGGGAGACCTTATTCCATAAATGAGTTTAACTACAACTCTCAGAGAAGGTGTCAATTCACCTTGGGCAACTGGCCTGCAACCACAAAAACTTGCTTAGCCAAGACTTTAGTCCATTAGGGTCACCAAAACACCTGTAAGTACCCTGGCACACCCCCAGCCACTCTTGCACACTGCATGCTCTACTCAATGAATCAGATTACCACATGCAGCCACCGGTCTCCTTTCCAAGACCAGAAGAGGGTGCTCCTTGCACAAAATGCCACTTGAATAATCATTAGTTAGCATGCTTAATCTTTGCAGGAGATTATTCCCCATTACTAACTTGATCATGCCTGACTCTACATGACCAACCCAAGTGTGGGCCTGAGTATGGTAGAGCATTATATTCATCCATCCCTGACTCCAAAGGACTTAGATCCGGATCCCAAATATATCAATCTCCGGCCAAGACATGCCGACTCTGTTACCAACACATCTCCCAATATAAGGTTTAGAATTAAAGGGACATCATCAAAGATATACAACTCAATATGTTGGGGAGTCAAAGCTAATGAGGTCAAAATGTATCCATGAATAATTAAGTATTTCACTATGACACCTAAAATGTAAACTTGTGGGATTGTGGAATTGAATCAGACAAGTCTATGGCCAGGAGCGTGCAAGAGGTTAGGGAGTTCCCCCGTGCGAACACGAAACCAATTAAATAACCTTTCCTCTTTACGGGCTACAAAGATCAGTGAAATAGGCTCCTAGTCACCTTAGAAGTGTCTGATAGAATTCCACTTTCCAACAATATCACATGACACAACTAATAGAGAGATATAAAGGAAATGGGAACCAAAAGACAATAGGACTAGAATCCAAAGAAATGCTTGATTATCATCTAAAGCCTTTAAATTCAATTTTAAAGGAATTTATGGACGAATATATGGAAGTCATACCTAGCTTATTAATAAAGAGGTTGTGTATAGTTGATCTCTTATTCATTCTTTAGGAAAGTATATGGAGTATACTATAGTCTTACTGCATATTATACTAAACCATTCTATACCATACCTTTTATTGATGTTGATATAATAGATTACGATAGGAATTGAATATCATATTAAACAATAATAAACCGTACTTTTTGGATGATAATATGTGGGAACCATACCTTTAGATGTACATTGATACATAGTTCCACAAGAAGACCATAACATCATTAAATATATCCAATCTTGATATATTTCGGCAACATTCCGTTGCATTTTCCATTACCTCGAACATCGTTCCTAGCTAGATGAGCTTCTAGGGTTTCTCTCACTAGGGTAGAAGAGAGATGGCTTATATATTCTTAGAGAAAGGATATTTTGGGAAGACATGATATTGGGTTGCTCTTACTATGGTGGAGGAAGGAGGTAGTAGGTTTCTATAGAGAGAATATTTGTTGGGAGGTGGTTTCTTTCACTAACATAAAGAAAGAGAGAGTGATTTGTTAATCTAGACAGAGATTGGAGGTTTATGGTGAAGGAGATGGGAAAGGAGGGAGAAGGGACGTTCACCTTTGCTTTGGGATGAAGAGGAGAGAACTTATTCTTATGGTGGGGTGGATGGGTGCTCTTTATATTGGAATGGTGAAGGGTAGCATGGTCTAAATAGCAAAAAGTGTGTGGATGACACATGGGTGCAAGATGTCATCTTTAGGTGGATGTTTACTAGTTAGGTTACACATGGATGGTTAGGTGTCATCTCAAGAATTTCTAGATGACACATGGAAGCATATGTGTCATCTCAAGATAGCTATTAAAGGCTGGTTAACACATGGCAGGATAGGTGTCAACTTTTGGAGGTGTTAGGTGTCAAGGAAAGGGGTGTGCCACTCACCTACTTGCTTCACCAACTAATGTGCTTGCTTAAGCTACCTACGTGCTATCCAGCTATATGCTTGCCTTCATAAGCAACTTGCATGCCACCCAGCTACCTACTTGTGTGCTTACCCACCAAAATGATATTTTTCCAAAATTGGCAAAAAGTACCGCAATTATATTTTCAATATATAAAAGCTTTTAAACTAATCAAAATGAAGTATTTTAATATTACAATTGATTTTACAAAAAAATCCTCAAAGAAGCTTGTTTTTATGAATAGCTCTAAATAAGGAGTTTTAACTTAAGCAGGAGATCAGGACGTTACATATACCACCCCTTCAAAGAATTTTCGTCCTCGAAAATTATAAGATTTATGTTATGACTTATTTTAGTCTATTCTACTTAAGGTTATCTAAATCTAGTTTTAAGTTTATACTTCTATGATTTTCCTTGGGTAAGGTATCATCTTGTTGCTCAGATACCATCTCTGTAACGTCCCCGATTCAACCACCTGATTTTCTTCCTTCGAAAATCAAGTAGCTAAATCTGAGTCGTTAATATGGCACCAAGAATCAAAGCACAAGAGTGAGATAAGCAATATTTCATTTCAAAATATTACACCCTTACAAAAGGTATTTTTACATTATCTCCTATATCAATAAAGAAATGATACTTGAGTTTAAAATTAAGCTGGATCTGTCTTTGATTCTTGACGCCCTTCAGGATCTTTTCAAGATGAGTCTTCCATAAGGAAAGGTCTCTTATAAATAATATAACCTACAACATGGAAGAATATTTCACAGCCCAAGTGGGAGAGTATGGGTTAGACAAATGTCTAAGTATAGAAAAATAGAGATAAGTAGCAAGACATTATTAATATAACTGTACTCTTAATGTATTACCAAAGTATCAAAAGTCCAAACCAAAATTATTGACCATCTACTAGCATGAAGCATAAGGAATGTGTATGTATGTATATTCATAAAGCATTTATCATACGACAACTCTATCAAAATGTTAGACGGATACTGTGGAGCATAATCACGATTATTGTTATAAGGATAACAAAAAGGGAGACCTTATTCCATAAATGAGTTTAAATACAACTCTCAGATAAGGTGTCAATTCACCTTGGGCAACTGGCCTGCAACCACAAAAACTTGCTTAGCCAAGCCTTTAGTCCATTAGGGTCACCAAAACACCTGTAAGTACCCTGGCACACCCCCAGCCACTCTTGCACACTGCATGCTCTACTCAATGAATTAGATTACCACATGCAGCCACCGGTCACCTTTCCAAGACCAGAAGAGGGTGCTCCTTGCACAAAATGCCACTTGAATAATCATTAGTTAGCATGCTTAATCTTTGCAGGAGATTATTCCCCATTACTAACTTGATCATGCCTGACTCTACATGACCAACCCAAGTGTGGGCCTGAGTATGGTAGAGCATTATACTCATCCATCCCTGACTCCAAAGGACTTAGATCCGGATCCCAAATGTATCAATCTCCGGCCAAGACATGCCGACTCTGCTACAAACATATCTCCCAATATAAGGTTTAGAATTAAAGGGACATCATCAAAGATATACAACTCAAAATGTTGGGGAGTCAAAGCTAATGAGGTCAAAAGGTATCCATGAATAATTAATTAGTATTTCACTATGACACCTAAAATGTAAACTTGTGGGATTGTGGAATTGAATCAGACAAGTCTATGGCCAAGAGCGTGCAAGAAGTTAGGGAGTGTCCCCGTGCGAACACGGAACCAATTAAATAACCTTTCCTCTTTACTGGCTACAAACATCAGTGAAACAGGCTCCTAGTCACCTTAGAAGTGTCTGATAGAATTCCACTTTCCAACAATATCACATGACACAATTAATAGAGAGAAATAAAGGAAATGGGAACCAAAAGACAATAGGACTAGAATCCAAAGAAATTCTTGATTATCATCTAAAGCCTTTAAACTCAATTTTAAAGGATAATATGGACAAATATATGGAAGTCATACCTAGCTTATTAATAAAGAGGTTGTGTATAGTTGATCACTTATTCATTCTTTAGGAAAGTATATGAAGTATACTATAGTCTTACTGCATATAATACTAAACCATTCTATACCATACCTTTTATTGATGTTGATATAATAGATTACGATAGGAATTGAATATCATATTAAACAATAATAAACTGTACTTTTTGGATGATAATATGTGGGAACCATACCTTTAGATGTACATTGATACATAGTTCCACAAGAAGACCATAACATCATTAAATATATCCAGTCTTGATATATTTCGGCAACATTCTGTTGCATTTTCCATTACCTCGATCATCGTTCCTAGCTAGATGAGCTTCTAGGGTTTCTCTCACTAGGGTAGAAGAGAGATGTCTTATATATTCTTAGAGAAAGGATATTTTGGGAAGACATAATATTGGGTTGCTCTTACTATGGTGGAGGAAGGAGGTAGTAGGTTTCTATAGAGAGAGTATTTGTTGGGAGGTGGTTCCTTTCACTAACATAAAGAAAGAGAGAGTGGTTTGCTAATCTAGACAGAGATTGGAGGTTTATGGTAAAGGAGATGGGAAAAGAGGGAGAAGGGATGTTCACCTTTGCTTTGGGATGAAGAGGAGAGAACTTATGCTTATGGTGGGGTGGATGGGTGCTCTTTATATAGGAATGGTGAAGGGTAGCATGGTCTAAATAGCAAAAAGTGTGTGGATGACACATGGGTGCAAGATGTCATCTTTAGGTGAATGTTTACTAGTTAGGTTACACATGGATGGTTAGGTGTCATCTCAAGAATTTCTAGATGACACATGGAAGCATATGTGTCATCTCAAGATAGCTATTAAAGGGTGGTTGACACATGGCAGGATAAGTGTTAACTTTTGGAGGTGTTAGGTGTCAAGGAAAGGAGTGTGTCACTCACCTACTTGCTTCACCAACTAATGTGCTTGCTTAAGCTACCTGCTTGCTATCCAGCTATATGCTTGCCTTCATAAGCAACTTGCATGCCACCAAGCTACCTGCTTGTGTGCTTACCCACTAAAATGATATTTTTCCAAAATTGGCAAAAAGTACCGCAATTATATTTTCAATATATAAAATCTTTTAAACTAATCAAAATGAAGTATTTTAATATTAAAATTGATTTACAAAAAAATCCTCAAAGAAGCTTGTTTTTATGAATAGCTCTAAATAAGGAGTTTTAGCTTAAGCAGGAGATCAGGACGTTACATATACCACCCCTTCAAAGAATTTTCGTCCTAAAAAATTATAAGATTTATGTTATGACTTATTTTATTCTATTCTACTTAAGGTTATCTAAATCTAGTTTTAAGTTTATACTTCTATGATTTTCCTTGGGTAAGGTCTCATCTTGTTGCTCTGATACCATCTCTGTAACATCCCCGATTCAACCACCTAATTTTCTTCCTTCGAAAATCAAGTAGCTAAATCTGAGTCGTTAATATGGCACCAAGAATCAAAGCACAAGAGTGAGATAAGCAATATTTCATTTCAAAATATTACACCCTTACAAAAGGTGTTTTTACATTATCTCCTATATCAATAAAGAAATGATACATGAGTTTAAAATTAAGCTGGATCTGTCTTTGATTCTTGACGCCCTTCAGGATCTTTTCAAGATGAGTCTTCCACAAGGAAAGGTCTCTTATAAATAATATAACCTGTAACATGGAAGAATATGTCGCAGCCCAAGTGGGAGAGTATGGGTTAGACAAATGTCTAAGTATAGAAAAATAGAGATAAGTAGCAAGACATTATTAATATAACTGTACTCTTAATGTATTACCAAAGTATCAAAAGTCCAAACCAAAATTATTGACCATCTACTAGCATGAAGCATAAGGAATGTGTATGTATGTATATTCATAAAGCATTTATCATACGACAACTCTATCAAAATGTTAGACGGATACTGTGGAGCATAATCACGATTATTGTTATAAGGATAACAAAAAGGGAGACCTTATTCCATAAATGAGTTTAACTACAACTCTCAGAGAAGGTGTCAATTCACCTTGGGCAACTGGCCTGCAACCACAAAAACTTGCTTAGCCAAGCCTTTAGTCCATTAGGGTCACCAAAACACCTGTAAGTACCCTGGCACACCCCCAACCACTCTTGCACACTGCATGCTCTACTCAATGAATCATATTACCACATGCAGCCACCGGTCGCCTTTCCAAGACCAGAAGAGGGTGCTCCTTGCACAAAATGCCACTTGAATAATCATTAGTTAGCATGCTTAATCTTTGCAGGAGATTATTCCCCATTACTAACTTGATCATGCCTGACTCTACATGACCAACCCAAGTGTGGGCCTGAGTATGGTAGAGCATTATACTCATCCATCCCTGACTCCAAAGGACTTAGATCCGGATCCCAAATGTATCAATCTCCGGCCAAGACATGCCGACTCTGTTACCAACACATCTCCCAATATAAGGTTTAGAATTAAAGGGACATCATCAAAGATATACAACTCAAAATGTTGGGGAGTCAAAGCTAATGAGGTCAAAAGGTATCCATGAATAATTAAGTATTTCACTATGACACCTAAAATGTAAACTTGTGGGATTGTGGAATTGAATCAGACAAGTCTATGGCCAGGAGCGTGCAAGAGGTTAGGGAGTCCCCCCGTGCGAACACGGAACCAATTAAATAACCTTTCCTCTTTACTGGCAACAAACATCAGTGAAACAGGCTCCTAGTCACCTTAGAAGTGTCTGATAGAATTCCACTTTCCAACAATATCACATGACACAATTAATAGAGAGAAATAAAGGAAATGGGAACCAAAAGACAATAGGACTGGAATCCAAAGAAAGCTTGATTATCATCTAAAGCCTTTAAACTCAATTTTAAATGATAATATGGACGAATATATGGAAGTCATACCTAGCTTATTAATAAAGAGGTTGTGTATAGTTGATCACTTATTCATTCTTTAGGAAAGTATATGAAGTATACCATAGACTTTCTGCATATAATACTAAACCATTCTATACCATACCTTTTATTGATGTTGATATAATAGATTACGATAGGAATTGAATATCATATTAAACAATAATAAACCGTACTTTTTGGATGATAATATGTGGGAACCATAACTTTAAATGTACATTGATACATAGTTCCACAAGAAGACCATAACATCATTAAATATATCCAGTCTTGATATATTTCGGCAACATTCCGTTGCATTTTCCATTACCTCGATCATCGTTCCTAGCTAGATCAGCTTCTAGGGTTTCTCTCACTAGGGTAGAAGAGAGATGGCTTATATATTCTTAGAGAAAGGATATTTTGAGAAGACATAATATTGGGTTGCTCTTACTATGGTGGAGGAAGGAGGTAGTAGGTTTCTATAGAGAGAGTATTTGTTGGGAGGTGGTTTCTTTCACTAACATAAAGAAAGAGAGAGTGGTTTGCTAATCTAGATAGAGATTGGAGGTTTATGGTGAAGGAGATGGGAAAGGAGGGAGAAGGGACGTTCACCTTTGCTTTGGGATGAAGAGGAGAGAACTATGCTTATGGTGGGGTGGATGGGTGCTCTTTATATAGGAATGGTGAAGGGTAGCATGGTCTAAATAGAAAAAAGTGTGTGGATGACACATGGGTGCAAGATGTCATCTTTAGGTGGATGTTTACTAGTTAGGTTACACATGGATGGTTAGGTGTCATCTCAAGAATTTCTAGATGACACATGAAAGCATATGTGTCATCTCAAGATAGCTATTAAAGGGTGGTTGACACATGGCAGGATAGGTGTCAACTTTTGGAGGTGTTAGGTGTCAAGGAAAGGAGTGTGCCACTCACCTACTTGCTTCACCAACTAATGTGCTTGCTTAAGCTACCTACTTGCTATCCAGCTATATGCTTGCCTTCATAAGCAACTTGCATGCCACCCAGCTACCTGATTGTGTGCTTACCCACCAAAATGATATTTTTCCAAAATTGGCAAAAAGTACCGCAATTATATTTTCAATATATAAAGGCTTTTAAACTAATCAAAATGAAGTATTTTAATATTAAAATTGATTTTACAAAAAAAATCCTCAAAGAAGCTTATTTTTATGAATAGCTCTAAATAAGGAGTTTTAACTTAAGCAGGAGATCAGGACGTTACAAGATGATATGCACAACTCTTTTCCATAATCATATGCATGCCTCTAAGTGCTTAATCCCATCAAGACCACTTAGTTAAGCCTGACCCAAAAGCCAACACGATAGGAGTGTACCCCGCTTGGTAGGCCCACACAACTACCATCACACTTCCACGAGATAGATAACGCACCACCCTTGGGATGCCCACACTTGTCGATCAAGGTTTTCATGTGTGTTGCTTTTGAAAAGCATCTAAGACTTAATATTACATTGAGGGTTTGGTATTTATATACATATACATATCCAATCACCACATATTTATAGTATGTATCATATACATGCTTTAACCACAACAAGAAAACATGCAATATCGATAAAAGCACTGATTATGACCATCCTATTGTAATTCTTTGGAGCCACAAGTAATCATATAAGGTCTACATCATATGCAACCTGCTATTGATGAAGAGCTTTGTGCTTGAACCATTCTGGGTTGATCGGCTCATCCTATGACATGATCGGCTCGCCTCCTGGTCTGTTGGTTAGTCGGTCTGGCCTCTGACGTCTGGACACATCGGACAAGCGGTTGGGCCATCATCCAGTTGATCCAGCTCCATCTTGGCAATCCTCCTCGATCCTCTAGGTGGTCAGCTCGTCTGGTGTTGAACGTCTTCTTCTTTGATGTAACAAAAAATAAACTATACTACTTTTACATAATCTTTGGGAAACCTCAAGTTACATTCGAGGGGAGCGAAGGTAGAAGAGAAAGGATCTCCAGTTATCTCGAGTTACATGTGGAAAAGAAGGTAGAGGCTCAGTATGCAAATTGAGATGCAAACAACCATAACCAACCAAGCACACATAGGGTTTATAGGCCATAATCATGCTACACATCCACCATCAAAACCATTTTAGGGAGAAGCATATCAATTGCATATATACCATATCATATATGTTTATTAGTTTGTGGTCGCATGTGGCATTTAGTTAAATATGAACATTAGTCATTTTTAATATTCACATCATATGCAATAAATAAATGACAGTAAAACCAAAATCAGATTATATCAATTTATCCCAAAACACAGTACATTGACGTGGCTCTAATACCACTGTTGGGTTTTATGGCCTCAGAGTAGGCAGCGGAAACAAAACATTTACTGGCCATTAACCCATCACAGGAGATCTCATCAATGACTATGTAATGGGAAGTATGGTTTTAGTGAGGTATACTTGGTCTTGGGGCTTTCCCGGTGACAATACCTTGCAACCATGTCTGGTCTTCAATGCCATGTTTTAGATGGTGTCTGTGCAGCTCCTGGTCTTCGCCATGGACTCTGGCCTCCACCACGGACTGTGGCTGACATGTCCTCCTGAGCGGAAGACATATCCCGCCTTTGTAGATAGTCCACACAGACCACCTGGGATTCTTGTTGTTCTAGATGAACAGGCAGGGAGGAGACGACCCTCATGTTGGCATAGTAGCACCAAGCTACTCTCTCGAACTCAGAGTGCTTTTCTACAGTTGTCTTTCCCTCGTTGTGCCTCCCTAGTCGGGTAGCACTTGCTTGGGTTCTCTCGGTTACCAAAACCATAGAGGACAACAACTTTTTAGAGCAACTGATGTTCTGAGCTGTGTGTTCTGAGAAGCCCCCGATACCCTTCTATTTATAGTAGAGGGCAGGGTCAAGGTTCCCAATCTGTTCAGGAGTAGAAGGATTTGGAAATTCCATGAATAACTTGCACTGCGACAGGCGAACCAATCGTTTTACAACTGAAATGGTCATTTGGAAAAGGTGAACCAATTGGTTCACTAGTGAACCAGTAGGTTGGGAGTGTGAAATGATTGGTTCACTAAGTGAACCGATCGTTTCACCTTCCAGACTTTCCCACAATTGACTTTCCTTAATCATTTCCAATTAATTCAAAGATTAATCCTTATTCCAATAAAATTGAACAAGTGAAATGTGAAAGTTTTCCTCCAACCGAGCAAATCCTTATTTCCTCAGTTGGTAGGGCTGTGAGATGCCCGGTTCACCAAGTGAATCGGTCGGTTGGCTCACACCAGCCGATCGGCTCACAAGGGTGAACCAGTCAGTTGGCAGTCCTGACATTGCCAATGTAGTCTCCAATCGACCTGACACTCTAACTAGCTAGTTCAACACTTGAACTTGATAGTTTTGAGTCTAGTCAGCCAATTGTATGTTTAACTGAGTACCTAAATACCTTTAGTCTCAATCTAAACATCATTCATGGTCAATCTCCTCTTCCAAGGGTATCCTTTGTGTGTGACCCTACATGTTCCAAACTATGTTGGCAGTGAATGTTCATAACAACTTATGACATCACAAGCAATGAGTGAAATCTAGTAACTCATCATTACTGCCCAAGTAACTCGGGAAGTTGGAGAACAACTTCAACCTATAATCTGCGATTAGTGTTACAGTGATCATATAGTTACTTTGTCACTGACATCCAGATTGAACTCGAGGCATGGAACATCATGCTCTTCAACATTCAATCCATGTTCCTTGAACTAGAGCAGACTATCTAAGATGCATGTGAATTTACATATCATATATTGAATCACATGAGTATGGTCGTACAATTCTCAGTCTCGCTTATTAAGGGGCTCTGGATATCATACTCCTTGTAGGAGGGACAAATCCCATATCTATCACTCACAGTCAAGTCCCCATGTGTCAAAGTCACCCAATCATCACCGTTATAACAACCCATGTTTTAGTACTGTGTTTGATGATGTCAAAGTGTACCCAATCACATGTGATGAGTGTAGTGATTTTAGGTCTAAGATCTACTATCACCATGAGAGATGATTGTGACTATCATTCCATGGTATCCATGTATCACTCTCACGGTGGGTCTGTCCAATATATTATTCTGTAACATATATCTGTGTGCTTGACTTGATATCATATATCATGACTAATGAGACTCTGTCATCAGTCAACACACACTCTAGTCTTATGTATTACTATTGTCTATTTTGCTTCCATAGTAATATGCAACTAGGGACATAACAAGAATGTATGTACTCTTATCATACATATGATCTCATTGTTCAGGTCCTTAACCTGAAGACATATGTCATCGAGTCATATCATTCTTTAGACATCTATCATGTATGTGTCATCATTTCATGATTGAGACAAACATAATAGACAGAGTTACCTTTATCATCATCAAATCAAGTATCATATGCCTCATTGCAATCATCATATGATTGGCTTCCTGGGCATATCATACCAACATGGTGATGGTATGATGAGCCTTGATGAGCCATGAAAACATAATGATGTTCTTGTAGGGAACCATGTGAATGGTCTTATGACCCCTGGACATGGTTTTGTACCCTAATTGAGGTTTTATCCTCTTCGTGATGAAATGGACTCGTGCATGGTAATGAAATTATACTTCATACATTTTATATCTTCTGAATTTGCAACATACCATGTTTTTGTAGAACTCTTTTAGAGTTTGTATGTAAATTGATTGATACAGCCTTAATTCACCCAATTGGTATTAACTAATCAAGTGAAATCCTAATCATGTAGTCCCTGTGTCATAGAATCGTTCAACATCAGAACTTGTTAGATGGGGAGATGAGTATTCCTAAGGGAAAATCGGAGTGCATACTATTGAGTATATGGGATGCATGAGATTGTGTGTCCTTGTCATACTAATCTCAAGTTTTTGGGAGGATCGTTGCAGTCATGCCTCATATTAAGAACAATTGATACTTGTACACATGTGATGTGATTGAGGACAGTTGTGGTTGTACCTCGGATGATAGGGTTTTGTATAGTTTGGATACTAGTGTCGTGATCTATATACCAAGGGTGGACTAGGCCGGTTGGCAGTTTGATTATATGTCATTGTGGGTAGTTTGACTTTTATTATCACTACAGTTGACTCATATTGACCAAGGGGTAAGATCTATGAACTCTGGATCTCCTATATCTTGTGCAAAACTGATTTTGACCAAGCGATGGTCAGTTAGACTTTGAGTGGTATACCTCGAAATCCCCATTGCTGGATAAAATGCATAATTCAACCATGTCATATATCTGCTTAGGGTTAAATATGACTCATATTGGTTTATAACCCTTGTCTTGTTCCTTATACTGCTTAGTCGATATATAATGTGGTAAGAGAAATTAAGTATTTAGCATATGATAGTCTTACATGTACCTACATATACTTGCTAGTCATGCCTATTGATATGCCTATCAATTTAGCTTATTTAATCTGCTAAACCTATTGAATAGTTTAATCAACTTAATCTGTTTAATTTA
Organism: Alisma plantago-aquatica; assembly: GCA_963693085.1. Taxonomy (NCBI): domain Eukaryota; kingdom Viridiplantae; phylum Streptophyta; class Magnoliopsida; order Alismatales; family Alismataceae; genus Alisma; species Alisma plantago-aquatica. Next base: position 107,884,776 of record OY856411.1, read on the forward strand.
CTTAACTTGGTTAATAATGTAACCTTTTGTAATCAATAACCATTGGTTGATAGTTATATCTCTCACTGGGTTGTTGATATCACCTCATGGATCACCATATGTTTTTAGGTGATCGTCAGCGGTGGAATCAGGATCATGGTATTGAGGAAGAGAAGCTTGAAGAGTAGTAGAACCAAAGGTTGGATAGTAATTGTAGAGTCCTAGAGTCTTCCTTGTACTCTTAGGTCTAGGCAGGGGATGTTTTATAAATGATACGGATATGGACTTGAGTTTTTGGTAGTGTGACAATGTTTGTATATAGCATGCATATGTGGAACATCTCTTTTGCACACAAGTTGTGTCTAAGGCCACTCGACAGATATGTGAATACTTGATATGGTATGCGATGATATGTAATTTTTTGGACCGTTATGTAATGTTTCTGAATGGGGTGGCGATGTATAAATTGGTTTCAATTATACCCTCTTTTCTAGTTATGTAGTTAATTAGTAGTTGATCATGTATTTTTCTTTGAGTAATCCTATTTAGCATGATGGTACGTTACAGTTTACGGTGGTATCAGAGCTTTAGGTTTGTTGAGTCAATAGGGACATAGGACCTAGGTTTGTGTATGTTCTTACATAATCCAACATATCTGATCATAAATTTTTATTATGCGAATATGCTTGGAGAACACGAAGAACATGTGTAGTAGTTATGTTGTGCACGAATGAGGTGGTAGGAGTGAGGCACATAACGGAAGTGTGCAGTGATGGGGCCAAAATAGCCTGCGATGCCTCAATTTGACCCAACAAACATGGATAATACAGCATTTTAGTCCATGTTTGGATAGCTTATGGCCACAATTACACATCTAGAGGATAGAGTGTGTGTACCTGAACCTAGGGAAGCCATCCCTAATGCGGAATCCCATGGTTCTGGGAAGACGTGTGAGAGGTTGCGACATGTGGGGGTGATTGAATACACATGTACAACATACTCAGATGATGCTGATATGTGGTTGATAGAGCTCGAGAAGGTGTTCAAGATCCTCAACATCCCAGAAGAGGACAAGGTGAAGCACACTATTTATCTACTAAAAGGCAGTGTTGGCCATTGGTGGGCCATAGAAGAGGAGAAGAGACCAAGAGTTGTGATAGAATGGGAAGATTTTCAGCAGGACTTTGTGAGCTAATACTTTCTAGAGACGTATCTGGATGAGAATATAGCACGGTTTGAGAAGATAATCCAATGTTTCATGACCATCAATGAGTATGAGGAGAAGTTTATGGAGATTTTGAGGTTCTATCCTCATATGAGAGTGATAGAGAAGGAGAGGATCCACAGGTTTGAGAAGGGTTTGAGCTCAAATTTATATACAACAACTAGTGCTTGGGAGAATTGAGAGAGATTCTCAACCTTTGTGGAGTCAATGAGGAGGATTGAGAGGTTTGCTATTAAGAAGCATGAAGTCAATGATAAGAAGAGGCCAAGTAAGTTTCAAGGGAAGTCATCTAGTGGCTTCAAGAAGCCAAGGTTCGTATCATCACAGTATCAGCAGTCACAATAGAGATCATCTTTCTCCAAGTCGCAATTAGGAGTGTTGTCATAGTGGTCCTCAAGAAAGGGCAGAGGTTGTAGCTTTTCACTAGTAGGAACACACAGCACAATGTTTGTGTCAGTGACAAGGTCATCTAGACTATAGTAGGATACCAATACTTGTTACAACTGTGGGAAAATTGGTCATACAAAGTGTGTGTAGCATATGAAGGATGGAGAAGTGACACAATAGCCAAGGCAGACTCACTGAATTTTCCAATAGCAATAGTACAATAGTGGTGGTGGTAGAAGACACAGTCAGGCATCGTAGGCATGATCATCTTGGCCAACAGGCAGAGGATGTGGACGACAAGGAGACGGCTAGATTCTATGTTATGAGTCAGGCGGAGGGAGTGATCAATCCATAGTTCATGATAGGTCAAATGAAACTTTTTCCTTATAACTTATCTGCTTCTTATTTTTTATCTATTTTGGTTGACTCGGATGTGATGCACTCTTTTATCACTAGAGAGGTGATAAGTAGTTGTAGTATGCATGTTTGTAGTAGATCTGGTAGCCTTTTGCTAGAAACTCCTTTAGTTGGTTCTGTTGAGATGTGGGAGGTGTGTCCATCCTGCATTCTTTCTTTCTTGGGAAGTAGCATTCAAGTGGATCAAATGCCACTTGACATGCATGGATTCGATGTGATTGTAGGGATGGATACCTTTGAGAAGTACAATGTTGTTTTAGACTGTAGTTCTAAGGTTGTGATGTTCTATGATGGAGACGTTTCATGGATCTTTCAAGGAGATATGAAGATTCTTCCTACGTGCTTGGTGTCAGCCGTGATAGTAGAGAGATTGATGAGATAGGGGTGTGAGGATTTATTGGATCACGTGGTGGATACCCAAGTGAGAAGTCTAAGTATTCATAAGGTGCCTGTAGTGCGTAAGTTTTAGGATGTCTTTCCCAAGGACTTTCTTATTGTTCCCCCTCCTAGGGAGATTGATTTGAAATCAAATTTGTTCCAGGAACACAACCCATAGCACACGCACCTTACCAGATGGCACCAGTAGAGATGCATGAGTTGAAGAAATAGTTGCAAGAGTTGCTGGAGAAGGGTTTTATCAGATCAAGCACTTCCGCTTGGGGTGCTCCTGTGTAGTTTGTAAAGAAGAAGGATGGCTCCATGAGGCTTTGTATAGATTACCAACAGTTGAACAAGGTCATGATAAAGAACAAGTGTCAGTTGTCGAGGATCGACGATCTATTTGACCAATTGAGAGGATCTATAGTGTTCTCAAAGATAGATTTGAGTTCAGGCTATCACCAACTGAGGATCAAGGTAGATGACATACCCAAGTCTGATTTTAGGACTAGGTATGGTCACTCCGAGTTTGTGGTTATACCATTTGAATTGACCAGTGTCCCAACAACTTTCATGGACCGGATGAATAGGGTGTTTAGCACATATATGGATCAATTTGTAGTAGTGTTCATAAATGATATATTGTTTTCTCCAGAGACAGATAACAACATGAGATGCACCTTTGTCAGACGTTGATGTTGTTGAGGCAGCACATGTTGTATGCCAAGTTCAGCAAGTGAGATCTAGTTGAAAAAGGTATTTTTCTTGGTCACATCAAATCTGCTAAAGGTGTTTATGTGGACACGAACAAGGTAGAGTCAGTGTTGCTCCCAAGACACTGATGGAAGTCTGAAGTTTCCTAGGTTTTGCAGGTTACTAAAGGAGATTCATTAAGAATTTTAAACTCGGTGGCATCACCCCTAACCAAGCTGACAAGGAAAGATGTATATTTCACCTAGGATGACAAGTGTCATTATTCTTTCCAGCTATTGAAGGAGAAGTTGACCAGTGCATTAGTGCTAGTTCAGACAGAGTAAGGGAAAGGTTACATCATCTTTTGTGATGCTTTGAAAAATGACTTGGGATGTGTGTTGATGCAAGACAAGAACGGGATTTCTTTTTCTTTGTGACAACTTAAGAAACATGAGAATAACTACCCAACGTGTGATCTGTAGCTAGCATATGTGGTCCATCCCTTGAAGATTTGGAGGCACTATCTATATGGAGAGAAGTGTCAGATCTTCACTAACCATAAGAGCCTCCAGTATATCTTCTCAAAGAAAGAGATAAACATGAGACATAGGAGATGGATGGAGCTGATTAAGGACAACAATTTCATAATAGACTACCATCCAGGGAAGGAAAATGTGGTGGTTGATGTGTTGAGTAGGAACTCATCTTCATCTTCATCTGCAAATATGGCACACTTACATGCTTTGGTGTGTCATAATAGGGATATGTTGGTGTCGCTTCGGTAGATGAACATTTAGTTGGAAGTTTCTCTGTTGGCAGTCTTGCTGGCAAAGTTGCACGTGAAGCCTACATTAATGCAACAGACACTACAACAAACATTCACTTTAGTGTCATTTTAGAAATGCCACTGAAAAAGTAATTTCCACTAAACATGTTTAGTGCCATTTGTTGACACTTAAAAAATGCCTCTAGTATCAATGACACTAGATATATAGTGGCTTAAGTTGTAAACTCCACTAAACATTTGGCTTTAGTGGCTTTCAAGAAATACCAAATAACTGCCGCTAAAACTCATTTGGCTTTTACAAAAACGCCACTATACATCAATTGGTTTTTATACAAATGCCATTGTTTTGTATTATGATGTTTTATGAAACAATTCTTATTGAGTGTAATGGCATATAAAAAAAGCCACTAATACATACTAGTTGTGTATGATTACATTTTCATGGCTTTTGTTGCTCAATTTTCATGCATTTCCAACAAATTTAAATGAAAGCCAATTTCTTTGAATTCACATTTTCAAAAATATGGATCTTTTGTATTTATAATCAAATGCAAATTACATGGGGAGGACACTTTACCTTGCCCCTTTTAATTAATACAATGCATATGTACACCATTTTTCTATTTCATACAATATCTTCATTTAAAGATCTTCTTGTTTCTTAGTAGCCATGCATAATACTTGCTAGCTTCAAGAAATTTTGATAGCCCCTGCACCAACTGCAACAATAATCATGTTCTTCTCATATGGTCACAACTTAGTATGATTTCCATGAAAGAGACAAAAGCAAAATGATACGGTCCTTGGCTTGGTATTACTCTCCTCTGAGCTGCTCAATACCTATCCAGATTGAGCTCATAATTTCAGGTATCATGTCATTTTTCTTTGCCTTCTATGAAAAATTTTTGACTAAATAATTTTGGATAGGACTTCCTTTTATAATCCTATAATATGCTCACAAGATCATGAGTCAACAACAAATTTGGATGGTAATAATGCAGCCAAGTAGAGTATGTCACTTACCTTGATAACTAGCACAAAAAGTCAATGCTCCAACTACACAGAATCATTGATGTTCGCAATGTGATATCTACATTAAGAGGATCCATGGACAACTAAAGTCTTGATTAGGTTCAAATAAATGTATCAAAAATAGTATTGATTGTAACATACTAGCATGTGAAGTCATTCATCCATGAACTATTGCATTCAGGAACTTTATAAAGCACCTGCACCCAAAAATTCCTTTGATCCCGCTAATGACAAAACTCATCTTCCTGGATCCAAATTGTCCTTTGAGTCCTACAATGATAAAATGTATCTGCCTGCGAACCCCAAATTTCAATTAAGATTAATTCATGCATATTTTGGATATTAACGCCCAAAACATAATATTTATGTGTCTACAACCAGCATGAGATTGACTTTACAAGTGATATAGCATATTAATACCTACAACCTTTTGCAATGAAGTCAACAAGCATCATTTTTGCTTTGGCTTTGCATATTACTCACTTTCCATAACTTTTTGTATGCCCTCTTGGTAACCTTTTATGAAACTCCTAGCCTCCATCTATGTAGATGCCATCTCAAGTAAATACACTGCAAGGATGGCCTTAGTGTCTCCATTCCTCCTTTTTTTGCGACGTCTAAGCAAGAGAAGTTAGGACCATATTAATAAGTTTCAGGGTATAAGAAAATACACAACCAAAGAATACTATTACAACTTAGAATTGTTTCCAGGCCAAGGAACTAACATCAAGGTGGCTCAACCCTCACAAAATAAACATAACATCAACAACAAAGCAAAATCTTGCACACTAATGAGAAGTAGAGGATTCTATAAGGAGGCCCACGTGTAGGGAACATTTAATAAAATTCAGCATAAGGTAAATCTAAAAGGAGGCCCACTAATACATGTTTAGACATATTATTTTGCAGGAGATGCAAAACCCAAAAATGAATTCTGGATGCATCACATCAAATATTTTTCATGCAGGTTAGTCTACCAGGTGTCTTAATTTGTCTTCCTTTTCGTATTCTTCTACAGGCCACATCATTAATGAAGAGGTTTTGGATGACATGAACAACCGCATTAGGGTGTGGTATAAGTGGAAAGTGTTTGAGCACATTCCACTAAGACATTTCAAACTAATATCAGAGGATTTTAGCAGTTGGAATTTCAAATGATAAATATATATTAGTTTAAAATGTTTGATACATTGTAATGTGCCATTTATTTAGATCAGTAGAGAGACATGATTGTAATCAATTAATAAGTTGTATTGCATACAATAACTTCAAAATTTGAAGCCACTTGAATCTATAACAAAAGCCATAACCAGGAAACACAAATCTCGTTCAGGTATGATTATACTACACTTGATCACACATGGCTCATGTGTGATTACTTTTTTCAATAGGTCGACCATAATTCATCTCATCCCCTGGATATATTATGGAGTTTCAAGACTAGTCTCTTTGTTACTATTCTCCATTTGAATTAATGATGATTATATTTATGTAACTTTAGTAAAGTCAATATAACAATAGAACACTTGTACATAAGAGGGTAGAGTTGAAGTAGTACTTAGATTCATCATTTAGAAAATGAAGAGATTTTGAAAAGTCTTAGTGGGAGGGACTAAGTCATGTTACATGTATGATTAGAACATTAAAAAGTCTAATGAACTATATACATGTGAATCCTATGAATATAGATGGTACTGGTCTTTTACTAATTTATGTTCCAAAATGCCCATTAATGCATAAGATTTCATCAAATCTATTATTGCCCCTCAACCTTTTGTGTTACCTTTTCAGCCAAACGGATATACTAGTAGCAAAATATGTTGAACAATAGCATTAACATTAAGTCAAACAACAGAGTTATCAATATGGAATGTTAAAAGGAAGTAAAGCTTACCTACATGTGTCTCAACACCAATTGTTGCCTTCAAAGTCACTTTTTAGATCTAATATATGTAACATTGAATAATGTTCTTCATGACTTATTTCAAAGCTCACAAAAATATGTTCCAAGCCTATGTACATGTGGCATCTCAAGCAAAACTTTGGTCCTTCTAACCATTTTTTTTCTAATTATAAGAAAAATATCTAAGAGAAATTAAGTGAGGGAAAATCTAAGTCTGCACAATAATATCATAAAGTTTAATGGGATGATATATACTTAGGAATAGAAAAGAGGGAGATTTTCTTACTAATCAAAGATGCATGCCCAACTATGGATAGGGAATACAAGAACATAAGTACTTCATGAAGAAAATGAAAGGAAAGAAAATTGATCATATTATGAAGACCTATGTATCAAGAAGTGTAGGTAGACACGTAAGTGTCTGGAGACCTGGCCATTCAAAGTGTCCCCTAGATCATTCTTGATAACTTTGGATATGAAACATCATACTTAATCCATCATCCATCTACAAATCTCTACAAGGCACTTACTTAGGCTGCTTAATCACTAGTATTTGTTATGTAGCAAGAGTCACATGATCGTCAAGGGTTACGTTAGAAATTGTAACATTGGGTATCTTAATTGGCAAGGAAACCACCTAGGCACTCCTGACACTGAAGGGGGCCCCATATCCAAGCACCTAGGCCCTTGAGCATCCTACATGGTCGTCTAGGGCCTATTAGACCCTACACACAACATGTTCTCACTGTCAGTGGACTACATGGTTATCTAGGGCAAGTTAGACTCTACATGTCTAGGTCCACATGGGAAAAGGAACTACTTATCTTGCATTCTCTAACAATTGTAGTTCAAATATGCATTATTGTGTTGTATTTATGAGTGGTCACAACTTGCTAGTCTAGTATTTTAAGTATACCAATTTTGAGGGGTCTCTGCATGTAAAGAATAGCATACAATTATCATCCCATGATTTTGTTCTTGGGAAGGGTAGAAGAGGGGGGACGTGCCAAAGATGAGGTGGCAAAAAAGGAATAGAAGGGATCACCTACCATCTTCACATTACTATAGTTCACCTCTTTGCTACGTGACCTACACAACATAGTGACCACTACTCTTGTAAAATGTGAGACAACAATTTTTTATATAAAGGTTATGGCTTAGACCCACCTTAAAACCATGTCAAGATGAAAACAAAACATTTGTTAGCTACAAACTATTCATGAAGCATAAGGAGGTGTTCCCATACCATAAGAAAGTTACAAAAATATACGTAAAAGGAAAGTGCAATGTAGGATAGTTGTAGATATTAAAACCTAGTATATTATTTGTGGCTACAGATTTTATAGTCTAGTATCCTAAGATTCTAGTTTGTAATTGATTGTTGGTCACCTTTTTATTTGTAATACTAGATAAATTACACACAAAAGAGCAATTCCTTCCAAGAAAATATGTGCATGGTGCAGTCACTTGTATTCAAAGGTATAATGTCTATTTTGAAGCATGTACCTATGATACAAACTCTTGAACTGATAAATAGATGAGAATTTTCTTACTCACCAGATTTTCTGGGGGAATGTAGCCAATAATCAAAGGTGCTCAATAAAACCAGGGATGAAGTATTGCACTCATTGTAGATAGAATGTTTGAGGGGTCTCAACTCTATTGTTGACACAAAAAGTATTTTAGAGTCATATTTCACTAGCAAGATGAATATAGAATATGTATTGCAATAAATATTACCTTGTATAGTAGTTCATGATTGAATAAAAATAATATTGAGATTGTACCACTAGTCTGTCTTCAAGTGTAGATCAAATTGTGGTGGAATAACTTTCCTATTATAGGTCAAATACATGAAAACCTCTCTTAACATGCATGTGTTACCATTTGTGATGGATTTTAATGTGTAGCATTTCTAATCTCCATCAAGAAAACTTTCCAAGATCGTGGCCTTATTCACAATCATGTTACACCGATGAAGCCGAACTATTGAGTTCTTCAGTGGAAGCTATGAATCTAAGACATATACATCTCTAGTTTCATGACTAGTGTAGGTGTGAATGTCGGGTTTTTAACTGTCAGTAAAATTTGTTCGAATTGAATATGGCCAAAGAAATTGTTATAATGGTGGTATAATTCATGAAATAGTTACCAACATTACTTTTGCTTAGATATCAGAATACCTTACTATTTATAGAAATGGGTTGCTAATTAATCCTCCTGCCCATAGACAGTTGAGTGCAGTGTTTCCACGAGCGCATTATAAAATCAAGATTCTAGTTACTCTTGATCATGTATCTTCCCATATGGTACATGTACGTGAATATATGAAATTGCATAGAATTTTTCCTAGGAAAGAAGAAAATTGTATATGGGGATGATTCAATTAATGACAAATCAATGATAGATGTTTACTTAGTATATAAATCATTAGATGATGCACGTAGTAGCAAAAGTTGGTAGCTTTGACCCCAAAGACCTCCTCATCCACTATCCTCTAAGAACTCCTACTTGCTGAAGATATTCATCACAAGTAGAAACCATTTGTTTTACCACTAACGCGTAACCAATTGCAGGGTAGTAGATCTGGTGGCAATACTTCCTTTTCCCTAAAGGGGCTCCTACCCAGGCGGGTCGTATGTGTAGGGTAGAGTTGAGACACAGAAGAAAACACATAAACAAAAATGTGGAGATGGGAAAAGAAGTATTAGAATCTTCACGTGGTTGTCCTTGTTAGAGGAAAGAAGGTAGCTTGTGCATTGCCTTTGCCATCTTCCTCATCTTACCATCATGCTCAATAGCCACGACAAGGGTCACTGGATTTGAATAGAACTATTTCTGGGGGGACAATGGAGCTAGCGTTGAACAGTTGCCCATCTTCGTGGATTAGGTACCATTATAGGGAAAGGGATAAGCAGATGGTTAGGGCCTGACTAGGGATCTGGGTTTTGTTATGGAAACATTTGCTTTTCATATTAGTTAGTTTTATAAATTTTATTAAGCAAAGAATTACGTCCACAAGATTGCCGCACTTGAATTTTAAAAATGCCACTAATTTAAGTTCCCTATAGGATATTGATAGGGACTTATTTGATGGCATTTAAACAATAAATGCCTGTAAAGATAAGTGTACAATGGCATATTAAGAAAATGCCTGAATATGAAAAGCAACTAAAGTGCATATTTGGTGTAGTGAGATTAGAGATGTGTCACAGAATGATACCATGATACAAAATGTTATAGTAGAGTTTGTTAGCAAGAAGTATGATGGCTTTCATGAGACAGATGATGGCACAGTTTGCTTTCATAATAGGATAATGGTTCTGGATGTTGATGGTTTGAGAAAGATGTTCTTGAGGAGGTGCATTTCTCAATGTATGCCTGACAATACCAAGTTGTACCACAGCCTGAAGGGCCTATTGTGGTGGTCAGGTATGAAGTGTGGTGTGGCAGAGTTTGTTGCTAAATGTCCAATTTGTCAATAGGTCAAGACAGGATATCAGAAGTTTGTTAGGATGTTACAGCCTTTGTCCATACCATAGTGGAAATGGGATCATATAACCATAGACTCACTACTACAGAAAATGGTTTTTACAAAAGTTCATTTTTCCATTTTACAACGGGTGTCAACCGTTGTATTAGATTGCATGGTCTTATGGGGGGTTCTTTATACAACATGTGTTGCACATGTTGTAATATATGTATTTTATACAACAGTTAATACATGTTGAAGTTCATTGAACACACCTGTTGTAATAGGGGTGTTGTATATAACATGTTGAGAAAAAAGAAAAATACATCTAAATACAAGGTTTCAAACCTGAAACCATTTGAAAGTAAAGCACATCTCAAACCGCTGAACCAGTTTCATTTATGCATCACATATATTCTTTGTTGTACATATACAACAAATCATGTTAAACGTGTTGTGTAATTGGGGTCTATTACAACAGGTAACTATTACAATAGGTGAAAGCCTTTTTATAATTGGAGTATACTACAACGGGTTAGAGTATGTTGTGTATTGATTGTCTATTATAATGGGTTAGCATTTGTGGATATTACAATGGGTAGAGTATGTTGTGTAATTATGATCTTTTACAACGAGTTAGTGTATGTTGTGTAATGATGGTTTATTGCAATGGGTTAGCATATGTGGCTATTACAACGGGTAGAGCATGTTGTGTAATTATGATCTTTTACAACCGATTAGAGTATGTTGTGTAATGACAATTTATTACAATGGTTTAACATACATGACTACTACAGTGGGTTAGAGCATGTTGTGTAATTATGGTCGTTTACAATGGTTTAGAGTATGTTGTGTAATTTTCATCTATTACAACAGGTTAGCATGTGTGACTATTTACAATGGGTTAGAGCATGTTGTGTAATTATGGTCTTTTACAAAGGGTTTGAGTATGTTGTGATATTAGAGTCTATTACAACAGTTTAGCACCTATTGTAGTATCACATGTACTACAACAAGTTTGGCATGTTGTATATAACTTGTGTTGTATAAAATATATATTTCACAACACACAAATAGACTTGTTGTAAAGCATATGCTAACTACAACACAACCAACATAACTGTTGTGTTTTTTCCATTGTAAAAAGCATTTTCTGTAGTAGTGACTTTGTGGTTGGTCTTCCTAGGACAGTCAAAGGTCATGATTCCATTTTGGTGATAGTTGATAGGTTGACCAAGTCAACTCACTTCTTGTCAGTCAAGACGGTGTATCGGTATTCAAGTTGGCCCAGATATATGTTGATGACATAGTTCATCTGCATGGTATTCCATTTACCATAGTATCTGACAGAGGTCCACAGTTTATGATACATTTTTGGGAACGTCTATGTACAGCTATGGGGACACAGCTAAGATTTAGCACAACATTCCACCTTTATATAGATGGTCAGTCTGAGAGTAATGGGATCATATAACCATAGACTTTGTGGTTGGTCTTCCTAGGACAGTCAAAGGTCATGATTCCTTTCTGGTGATAGTTGACAGGTTGACCAAGTCAACTCACTTCTTGTCAGTCAAGACGGCGTATCGATATTCAAGTTGGCCCAGATATATGTTGATGACATAGTTCATCTGCATGGTATTCCATTTACCATAGTATCTGACAGAGGTCCACAGTTTATGATACATATTTGGGAACGTCTGTGTACAGCTATGGGGACACAGCTAAGATTTAGCACAACATTCCATCTTTAGATAGATGGTCAGTCTGAGAGTATTGGTATGTATTCTCGAAGAGCCAATCATGTGATGACTATAATGGCATAATTTGTAAATGATTTGATTAATATTAAAATAGAGCTTCCAATTTATTTTGTTTTATTTAGTTATGAGATAATGATGTAACATAATAAATGTCTAGAGAATGATATTACTCAATGATGTATGTCTGTAAGTATGTGACTTGAACAATGAGATCATACAGATGTTAAGAGTATATACATTCTCATTATGTCCCTGGTCGAATGTTATTATGGAAGGCAGATAGTCAACAATAACACATAAGACTAGAGTGCATGTTGGTTGATGACAGAATCTCATTAGTTATGATATGTGATATCAAACCAAGCACAAAGATACATGTTAGGGAAAAGTGTATTGGGCAGACCCACCATGAGATTGATACATGGAAGCCATTACAATGGTAGTCATAGTCAGCTCTCATAGTATTGGTGGTGATGGTGGTTCTTATACCTGAAGTCACTACACTCATCACATGTCGTTTGATATGCTTTGACATCATCAAATGTAAGGTTGCCATAAAGGTTATGATTGGGGGACTGTGACATATAAGGACTGAATGTGAGTGATGTATATGGGATTTGTCCCTCCTATGGGAGTATGATATCTAGGCCTCTTTATTAGCAAGACTAAGAATTTCATGGCCATGCGCTTGTGAGTCAATATGTGATATTGATCTTACATATATCTCAGACAGAATGCTCTGGTTCAAGGAACAAGATTGAATGTTGAAGACGACGACTACTCTATGCCTTAAGATCAATCCAGATATTAGTGACGAAGGAATTATGCAAACACTATAACACCATACAAATATTGTATGTTGAAGTTGTTCTCCAACTTTCCATTTACTTGGGTAGCATTGATGTGTGACTAGGCACCACTCTTTGCTTGTGATGTCATAACTGGTTATGGACATTCACTGTCAGTCTAATATGGGACCTATAGGGTCACACACATAGTATATGACCAATAAGAGGAGTTTTGATCTTGATTGATAATTGGATTGATTACTAAAGTGTTTAGGTATTCAGTTCAAGTGACACATCAACAAATTGGACTCCTAATTGATCGAATCATGTGATGAAATGACTGGTTGGAGTATCAGGTTGATTGGATACTGAATTGACTAAGTTTTGCCTGAACTGGGGAGCAAGCTGACTGCTTCACATAGTGAACCAATCGGCTCAGCTTACCAACCGATCGGTTGGGGTCGTTAGACGACCAACTCATAGGGTGAGACATCCAGTTCATGGGGAAATTCAATTGCATCAAGGACTAGTGTCGACGTCATGTTGTGCATTAAATGGATTCAAATTTGCTAATTCAAGTGACACGTCAACAAATTGGACTCCTAATTGATCGACTCATGTGATGAAATGACTGGTTGGAGTATCAGGTTGATTGGATACTGAATTGACTAAGTTTTTCCTGAACTGGGGAGCAAGCTGACTGCTTCACATAGTGAAACAATCGGCTCAACTTACCAACCAATCGGTTGGGGTCGTTAGACGACCAGCTCACAGGGTGAGACATCCAGTTCATGGGGAAATTCAATTGCATCAAGGACTAGTGTCGACGTCATGTTGTGCATTAAATGGATTCAAATTTGCTAATTCATATGAGATTGGGAACCATGGGGAAACAATTGGTTTGTTGAGAAAACCGATCAACTTGCATACGAACTAGCCGGTTCAGTTGACAACTGACTGATTTGGCACTCGTAGGTTGCAATAATCATGGTCTTCTGGTCCATTCCACTCTCACACAGACTGAGAACCTAGACCATAACCCCTCCTATAAATAGAAGGGTATCGGAGGCTTCTCAAACACATCAAGTGCCTCTGATAATTGTTTGTCTTTTTTTTTTTATAAAGGTCATTTCATTACTACCATAAAAGTTCTTACAAAATGCAAGCTTTAACCTGCAATGTCCGGTTTTTCACTTACTGATGTGACTAGAGAGAGAAGAAAAACATATAGGTCTACATAAAAAGAGTCTATGGGGGAGGCACCCCTTAATAGGCCCCATTTCATACAAGATTTAGAGGAAGGCTATGATAAAATCCTGGCAGCGCCTTGAAGAAGACCAGATCCAGTTTCTTCATTGAGCATATCCTTGAGCTGGCATAGATATTCCACTTCCAATTGGCCTGCATTAGTTTCCACTATTTCTTCAGCTGCCTGATGTCCTACAGAGATGGATAACATTTAAGTACGATTCTATTGATAATATGAAGATATTCTTGGGTTTCTTATTATTATTGAATCTTCTGTTGTTCCTTTCTTACCATAAATTCTAGAAGATGGTTACTAGGAAATCTTTAGCAAGAAGCTGGTGGATGTTCCTAAGTGGCTTGAGGATTGATGGAAATTTCATGAGGTTTTGATTGTGGTGTTCGATTCTTAAAAAGTGTTTGATAATGTTAGACAAAAAATTGCAGTGGTTGAAGATGTGCTCCACTGTCTCCACATCATTCATACAAAGGATGCACCTAGATGGACCTATGTAACCTCTTTTGTTTAAATTTTGGTATGTAAGGAGTTTGTTATTAAGAAGAAGCCAAATAAAGATTTTAAGTTTTTGTGGCCATCTATGTTTCTAGCTATTTACACTTGGTGGGGAGATGCCTCTGAAAGAAAGGAATGAGTATGCCTCTTTTGGTGTATATTTTGCACCCCACCTCCATGTAATGTCGTTTGAGGTGTTGTATTCTAACTCATAGATGATGTTGTTGAGTTTGACTTGGTTTATATGAGGAAGTAGCCAACGTTTGATAGCATTTGGTTTATTGTTGGTTAAGAGGCCAAGAGCTTTGGTCGTGGTGATTTTTTCAAGATTCTTTGGGATAATCCAGTCGTTGTTCATGTTTTTGATGGTGTTATTTTTGAACCATGGGTCATCCCAAAATGATATAACTTTGTGAGAGTGTGGAGGGGTGTAGATGATTTGCTTGATAAGGGTGATATGTTTGTTGATGTACTTCTAAAGTGGTGAGGCCTTACTATTCCTAGTTTTGTGCCATGGGGGGGGGAACCTGGTAGTATTTTCCCATGATCAAGTTTTGCCAAATTTTGTTTCTGTTGTTTGCTAGGCTATTTATGATTTTAGTAATCAAGCAAAAAGCATGGTTTTCTAGTTTGATGATGCCCCATCCACCTTGGTTGATGGGAGCTGTGATGGTTTTCCAATTCACCAAGTGGATGTGCTTTCCAGTTATAGTGGTATTATGGAGGTTGTTCCATAGGAAGTTTCTTCTAGTTTTGTCAATGGTGTTTCTGGTCTTTGAGGGGAGAGGGATACAACTGAGGTACTGAGTAGTAATCGGAGTGATAACACTGTTGAGGAGAATGAGTCAGCCAGTAAGGTTTAGGAAATTGTTTGACCAAGAGGATAGTCTGTTTTGGATTTTTTCAATTATAGGGTTCCAAGTCATATGGGAGATTCTAAGTGGAGTGATGGGGAGACCTAAATAGCTGATAGGAAAGTTTTCAATCTTGCACCTAAGCAAGGTTTTGTAGATATTCATTGTATGTTGGTCAATGTGAACTCCAAAGATGGTGGATTTTTGAAGGTTGATTCTTAGCCCTAATATGTAGGAGAAGATGCCTAAGATCCTGATGGTATTTATAACTGAATTATCTTATGGTGTGATAAGGATTATTGTGTCATAAGCAAATTGAATGATGTTCTCAGGTGGTGTGGCTATCAGGCCTCCATTAACCCCTAATTTGATCATTCTGGTGAGGATGGAAGTAACTATAATGAAGAGATAAGGTGAGAGCGGGTCCCCTTGTCTGAGGCCATTTGTATTTTTGAAGTATCCAAATGGTGCTCCATTTATGATGGTGGAGAAGTGATTTGTGGAAATACATGCATGTACCCAATTTATCCATCTGTCAGGGAAACCAAGGCCCTCCAGGGTTTTGATGAGAAAGCTTTTTCAAAATCCAATTTGATGGCCAGAATTTTGGTTTTGTTGATGTGGCAGAGATGTATAGTTTCATTCACCATAAGGTAGGCATCTTGAATGCTACGCCATTTGAGGAAGGCGTTCTGGTTTAAAGGAATGATGTGGTTTATACGGGGTTTGATTCAGTTGTCCAGGGTTTTATCTATGATTTTGTAAGAGGTGTTGATGAGGCTTATTGGTCTGTATTGCGTTATAAGATCAGGCTGATCAGATTTCTTGATGCGAGCAATGAAGGTTTTGTTCAGGTGTTTAAGAATGCAGTGGGAATTGTTGCTATTTTGTAGATCCTGAAGCATGGTGAAGAAGTCTTTTTTGTAGTGAGTCCAATTTGCAAGGTAGAACTCAACATTTAGGCCTTCAGGCCCATGAGATTTGTCTAGACCCAGGGATTTGATAGCAAGATCAAGTTCTTCAGAGCAGAAAGGGAGAGTGAGGGATTGAGGATGTAAGATTTTTGTAGGGCAGAGAGAAACCCAGTTAAGAGCATTAAGACATATAGGTTGATGTTTAGTATTTAATATGTTTGTGAAGTGTTTGACAATGTGAGTTGTAATCATGTGTTTGTTCATAGTTATGGTTCCATTAATGTTGAGGTAAGCTATAGAGTTTTTCCTGTGATTGTTGTTGCAGATCTTGTGGAACAATCTTGTGTTTTTGTCTCCATCCTTAGCTCAGGAGATTTTTGCTCTCTGTCTCCATGTCAAGTCTAGACAGTTTTTAATGTGCTCAATTTCAGCTTTGATAGAGAGAGTAAGAGCAAGGTCCGTAGAAGGGTCCTGGTCCACATAGAGGAATTTTTGTTTAAGATCTCTAAAAGAGTTTGATAGGTTGAGGGGGTATTATTGTTTCCAAATTTTTATGGGCTTTTTGATATGTTTAGTGTTTTGAAGGATGTGAAGACCAATATTTGAGGTGTGAGGTTCAGCAAGACACCAGTTGTCTAAGCAAGTTTTTCTGAAGTTTGGGAGGGTGAGCTAAAAGTTGTCAATGCGGAAGGGTCAGGAACCCCAAGAAACAGAAGAGGTGTCCGAGATAATGGGAAAATGATCCGATATAGCTCTATTTGCAATGTGAACATTTGCAAGAGGGTACTGGTCCTCCCATCTAGAAGAGAAGATAAAGTGATCCAGCCTGGCAAAGGATTGGTTCCTGGACCAGGTGAAGGCCGCATTGGAGGGTTGGATGTCTATCGTGTTGTGAGAAGAGAGAAGATGAGTGAAGGATCTGTTAGCTGAAGAAAGGGAAGAAGCTGAGATTGAAGGGTTGTATCTGTCAGAGGGTTGGGTTATAAGGTTAAAATCCCCTCCAAGGAGCCAGGGTAGATGGTGGAGAGCAGCCATGATGGAAGACAATTCTAAGAGGAAAGCTGCTTTGTTGTACCCAGGTTCACCATACACTCCCGTAAAGATCCAAGTGAAGCCATCAGAGATGTTTTTAAAAGTGAGGGATATGGAAAAGTTTTAACTTTCCTTTTTTGTGATAGTGAGAATCTTGTTGTTGTATCCTACTAGTAGGCCTCCTTTGAAACCAGATGGAGGAATTTGAATCATGGTGTATGGTGATCTTAAAAACATGATCTCATGTATGTTATGATTCCTCAAGATTGATACCTCGAAAACCCTAAACCACTCTCATCAGGGTTTGATTACCTTCCTGTCCCAAGAAGTGTATTTGAGGTTCTACCACCCCTTTCATTTGATCAAGGACTATGTTGGCTAACCAAACAACCATTAACTTGTTCAACATATCTCGTTACATCTGTGTGTTAGCCAAACACGTCTCCTTTCCAAACTTAGTGTTATCCTACCAACCTCTTCTAGTCTCTAGCCAAACTAGGCAGCTATATCTCGACCAGATCATTCATTATCACTTATTATCCTTAGGTGTAAGGTATTGTTGAGGACATACACCTCCATGTATTATACTTATCATCTCATCTCAAAGTAAGTTTGTTTTCATCAAGAAACCCTGAGCTCATCCTCATGGTGATCAAACTCGACCTTGTATAACTTGTGAGTTCCACATAGCTCACGATAAAACATCCTCATAAGATGACTACATTATTCCTTTTATTATTTGCAAACCATCCATGTATCATTCACTCCACCAACGTATGTTATCGTCTCTGTCCTCATACCTCGTAGTAACGTTCCAACTCGCATCATCTTTTATCCTTGGTGTATGGCATGCGTATTGTCCCATATCTCCCTCCCATAACAAGAGGAAATAAGCATTTGGCGGCCGTCCAAACACAAAGTTCTTCTGGTTCCAAGAGTAGAGATGATACATCCCACATTGCCAGTACTCCTTAAAAACTAAGTTGAAACGTGTAACTTATGTCTCTACATCACAATCATCTTGATATCAAAGTTACTTCCATGGAAAACTGGTCTCGAACCTACTCGGGTTTACACGCAATCCTTGGTCATCTCCTCTAGATCTATAGGGTGCCAGCACTTTTGGGGTCATCCCTCTTCCCTCATGCATCCCGAGAGTGCCTGTAACATCCCTGACCTGGGTTATGATTTAACCCTAGATGTTTTGCCTAATAAGGTTAAGTAGATTCTTAATCTTATCTTGGGAAAAGTAATTAGGGCTCATGATAAACTTATGTTTCAATTTTGGTCCTGTTTGAACAATGTTGAAGTAATGTTTGCTTATTTTGGACTAAAGTGCAAATTACCCAAGTTGAGGGGTTAATTTGCAAATGTTGCATGATAAGATGTTCCTCTGATTATGATACATCATAAGAATGAATATGATGTAGTGGTAAGATTTCTACAAGCCTAGACACCAAGATAGAGCTTGTTGGACAATGTTGTGCATTAAAACCCATTTTTGGTGTAAAGTGCAATTTACCCAAAACCTGGGGTTCGATATGCAAATTACCACTTCAATAAGGTCCCTAATGTTTCTTGGCATCATGTAGAGCAAAGAAAATGAGATGGGTGCCTCATTTGAATTAAGTTGGAGGAAAGAGAATCTTGATATTAAAATAATCAAGATTAATGCCTAATTGAAACCCTAATTTGATTTAGGGCAAAAATGAATAAAAATAATTGAAGGGCTTTCAACCAAAATGTTTTGGGTTGATTTTGAATAAGGATGGACGTTCCTTTGCCAAGATAAGGAACGAAAATATCCTAAGTAGGTGAAATTCCACTCACCTTATTATAAGAAAAAGAAAACCCACTCACATATGGATATTAATATAATAAGCATTAAGGTGCTTAATTTGCTTTTCTTTAAATTAAGGATAATGAAGGGGAATTAAAGGAAAATGAAGGTGCCTCGTCCTTAAGGGATTTGAGGGGGAAGAGGCGGCCATATTTTTGGAATTTAATGCATTTTAATAATGCATTTTCTCTCTCATCATTTTCCTTATAAAAGTGCCTTTTTCAAGCCAAATGAAAGGCTATTTCGGATTTTCTTCTTTCCCTTGCTTGCAAAACCGACCAAGGAGCTAGGGAGGAGCAGGAGGACGCCTCCCAACCTGTTGGTAAGCCCTTGATCTTCGTTTTCCTTGATTTCATGGTGGAAATCAAAAATAAATTATGGATTCCTTCTTATTTCGATCTCCTCTTCAACCCTAGCCAACTTTTGCAATCAAAAGCTTGAGGACGAGCCTAGGGGGAGTTGTTAGAGCTTCATCCACCATTAATGGCGTGAGCTTGGAGCTTTGGAGCTCAATTGGAGGTGGGTTTTTATAACTCAAACCCTTAAACATTGCTATTGCATCAATTCTCTATGCTTTGTTGATTGGTTTCTTCAATTTGATACACTCTTGTTTCTTTGCTGCAATTTCCACCAAGAACGGTTGCTGTTCTTGGTTGTTCGAAGAAAGGGGATGATGAAATCATCCTAGATGCTTATCCAAAAAAAATTACCAAGCAAAACCGTTTTGATAGCTACTCCAAATCGTTTTAATTTGATTGGCTATGCGGTTTCAGCAAACCGTTTAAGGGCAAACGGTTTGAGACCGTTTGGGAGAAAACGGTTTCAAGACCATTTGATATGGTTGACCAAGCGTTGACCGTTTGGGAATTTTGTTCCTAATTATGTAGGCTGATAACCCTCCAAAATTGAGGGATTAAATCCAAAGGAATCGAGAGTTGAAGGCCAATCAATTAGGCAATCGAATTGAATTATGTGCTGATTTTCAACCTGATTAACTTGACCTGGTTGAGCAAACGGTTTCAAGACCGTTTGATATGGTGGACCAAGCGTTGACCGTTTGGGTATTTTGTTCCTAATTATGTAGGCTGATAACCCTCCAAGTTTGAGGGATTAACGCTAAAGGAATCGTGAGTTGAAGCCTAATCAATTAGGGAAACCTAATTGGATTAAGTGCTGATTTTCAATCTGATTTAATTGAACTTTTTGGGAAACCGGTCTCAAGACCGTTTGAGTGCGTTGACCAAGCATTGACCGTTTGAGATTACTGTTCCTTATGATGTGATCTAATGATTCACCAAATTTTATGGATTAATTCCAAACGAGTCATGAGTTGAAGGCTAATCAATTGGGCTAACCCTAATTGAAATCAGTGCTGAAATCACAATGAGCTAATTTGAGATTTTGGGTTGATTAGCCCAAACGGTCTCAAGACCGTTTGGGGGATGATCCAAACGGTCTCAAGACCGTTTGGGGTTACCTCAAGACCGTTTGGAGGTCTGGGGTCAAGTATAGCTGACCAATTGAAGGTCAAAAGGTACTAATCATATTGCAATGTAGTGCTGATTTGTTGATCAACTTGATAGACCAATCCATGATGATTTTTCACTAGAATCCAAAGGTTGGATGGGCCAAACGGTCTCAAGACCGTTTGGTGGTCACCCAAGACCGTTTGGAGGTCTAGGGTCTAGTATGGTTAGGTGTTTGAAGGTCTAAAGGTACCAAGCTGTTATACAATGCAATGCTGATTTGGTGATCAATCCAATGATCCAAACCTTAATTGGATGGCTTGGATTTGAGTGATATGATGGGCAAACGGTCTCAAGACCGTTTGGAGGTCATCCAAACGACCTCAAGACCGTTTGGGGTAAGGTCATACCCAACTTGGATGATGGTTCAATGGTTTCAAAGCAACTAGTCTTACATTGATTAGTGTTGTTGAATCATCAATTCCAAACCCTAATTCAATTGAATCAAACCCTAATTGATGACCAATTGAGGGTTAATTAAGGGTCAAATAAGTTGAAGGTTGACCTATTTAAACTCAATTGAAGTATGGGTATAGGTCCAATTGATGATTGGTTCCATGAATTCAATGATTGAAGGAATCAACATTGAAAACCCTAATTCAATTGAATCAAACCCTAATTGATGACCAATTGAGGGTTAATTAAGGGTCAAATAAGTTGAAGGTTGACCTATTTAAACTAAATTGAAGTATGGGTATAGGTCCAATTGATGATTGGTTCCATGAATTCAATGATTGAAGGAATCAACATTGAAAACCCTAATTCAATTGGATACCTTATGTCATTGAAGGTCCAATGGATCAAACCTTTTTGAAAACCTAATGTGATTAGGTGGGAGATACCTTTAATGGTACTAGTCATTAATGCATAACAAATGCATGGATCCAATACATGATGTAAACCCTAATTGAGGCCGATTTCATGTATAACCCTATTAAGAGGTTGCCTACATGTGAAATCTCTAATTAGGATGAATAGTAAACCCTAATTCCTTTGGATACCTTATGTAATGGAGGTCCAATGTGATGATGAATGTACTATTGATCCAATAATGGTTAGTAATGATAACCAATGAAGGAACAAAGGTTAAAACCCTAATAGTACCTAAGTGATTAGTGTCAATTAAGGGATGAACCCTAATTGCTGATAAGATCAATGACTTGGTACACTATGTAAATCATAGTTGTATGTACTTGATTGAAGGGTTGATATGAACTAATCAATTTGAGATGATGATAGCATGAATTCATATATGAATATGATTCATGTGGTGATTAAGGGCATGATCCTTAAAGTAGAGAGATCATGAAACCCTAATCATGAACATAAACCCTAATCGTCAGGGTTATTGAGATGAAACCCTGGTTGAGGGTGTACTATTGTAAACCCTAGTTGAGGGTGTATCCTTGTGAAACCCTAGTGGAGGGTGTATCATTGTGAACCCTGGTTGAGGTTGTATCCTTATAAACCCTAGTTGAGGGTGTATCATTGTGATTGTTTATAGGAAACTTTATAATAAAGCCATGCCTTAAACTAAGATAAGTCCATATCATGTGAGATAGCTGGACAATTCTAATGTGTGGCCTATGCATTATATGCTAAGGGTGAGTATTTTGTGATGGAATGTATTAAGAGGGGAAATACCTTAATACAAGACAAAGTTGGTTAACTCAAGAGGGTCTGAATTAATGAGAAATGGGGAACCCTAACCCTAATTTGGGGAAAAGGGAATGATAAGCCCTAATTGATGGTAAACCCTAACCCTGGTAAGGGAATAGTGGTGTTACCCTATATTGCATGATGTTTTGTGAACTTGATAAGTCTATTATCATGTGTGACAATCATGCAGGTCTCATGAGTTGATGATCATAGCCAGGTATGAGCTATGATGTTTATTTGATAAGAATTGATTGGCCATATGTGCCATTATGTTTTTGTTACTTAGAAAGAAGTAACAAGATGAGTTGGGCTTGTAAGCCTTTGTTTTAAGTTGTTACCTAGTGAGAGGTGACAAGATGTGAATGGCCTTGTGCGCCATGTGAATAAAGTTGTTGCCTAGTGAGAGGTGACAAGATGTGAATGGCCTTGTGCTCCATGTGAATAAAGTTGTTGCCTAGGGAGAGGTGACAAGATGTGAATGGCCTTGTGCGCCATGTGAATAAAGTTGTTGCCTAGTGAGAGGTGACAAGATGTGAATGGTTTTGTGAGCCATGTGAATAAAGTTGTTGCCTAGTGAAAGGTGACAAGATGTACAGTGTTCTGATGAGCTATGTGTGATGGAAATCCAAATCCTGGTAAAGGATTAAGGGTAATACCCTTGAATTATTAATACATTGTTTTTGCATGGTATTGATAGATAATTGATGTACTGCTATTATATGTGCTAACCATGCAGGTATTATGAGATGACGAGCATAGCCAGGTATGAGCTCTGATGTATTATTAGTTTGAATTGTTAATTGGGCCTTATGTGCCATAATATACCTTGTGCCTGGTAAGAGGTGGCAAGAGAGTTAATGTGCATCAAGTTCCATGATAGATGCTTGTGTAGCAAGTATCATACTTACCTTGGTCAAATGAACTAAAGGTGTTAGTTACCTGAGAAAGAGGTAACAGTGCTCAAGTGATGAACAAAGGGTTTGAATACCCAGGATTTCATGGTTATGGTATTGAAATTGTGAAAGGATGAGAAAAACCCAGTGATGAAGTGAGGGATTAAGATCCCAACACTTATGAAAAGAGTATGGCTACGGGCCATGACTCCACATTGAAAATGCCAGGTTTTAGATATATGATCTAAGCTTGAAGAAAGTTAATGCAGTGGTAATAATTCTGTTGTTTGAATAAGTGTTATACATGTTCTTCCTATTCATTAAAGGATAAGTGACATGTTGATTCTATCAAGTTACAGTTGCAATGCTTTTGATATAGAATAATGATTTAATCTGTTAAACATTAAAATATCTGCTGTCAAATAAATATGATTTCCCTATTCATATTTATCTTATTAAGTTGCAATAATAATGTTTCTGGCGGAGAGTTATATCTCTCGCTGGGGCAATTTTTATAATTGTCTCACCCCCGTGGGAACCACATTTTTAGGTGGATGCGGACGAGGAGACAGGAATCCTTCAGGATGTGAAGGACATCAACAGTAGCAGGGACAACAGTAAAGTCTCAGGTGGAGACATTGACTGTCATGTCATGTTCAGATGTATATAGAAGTCCTATGTGTCGTATCTGTACTCTCAGGTCCTCGGAGTAGTAGTAGTTAGTGATTTCGAGATTTTGGCTTAGTGCCTCGAGGGTTTTATACTACCTGTGTACAGTTAAGACAGAGTAGTTAATGTTTGTATTCCTCGAGAAGCAAAAGTACATGAGATGTATATATATGAACCAGGATGTAAAGTTTTACTTTGGTTCTGAATGAAAGAGTTTTCCTATGAATGGATCCCTTTGCAAAAAGTTTTCAAATTTTTAGTGATTTTTGCTAATCCGCTGCTTGATGAACGCTTCCGCATTAGTTAATCTTGTTTTCGCGAGATGGTCGTCACAATTTAGTGGTATCAGAGCTCTAGGTTCGCTGAGTCTACAGAGACATAGGACTAAGGTTGTAGAGTCTGTTCTAAGTGTCTTCCAGTTTATCTGATAGTATCTTCTACTCACATAGGAGAAGAAGAACTTGAAAATGACTGGTGAACACGAGGAACACATTGCTAAGGGCAATGTTGTTGCACCAGGAGAGGGTGCATGAGACCAGGCAAGAGGAGAACAAGTGCCTGAGAATCCCCATTAAGACCTGATCAGGATAGAGAATCCTATGATCATGCTCTTATTGGGCAGACTAGGGCAACAATATTGCTTATAGGCGACTGGATACTAGCCTTACAACCTAGATTATCAGTCCTTAGTACAGAAATCTTGAGCTTTAAAAGAGTTCCTAAATGACTTAGTCATGTTGGAACAAGGGAAAATGTGGGAAAGAATAATAAATGGCAAGAAAGTAGACTCTGCCATAAATCTGGACAAACAGTATATCTGTGATGGCAGTGCCCAAGAAGGGGAAATAAACTGAGAAGTAGGGAATGGTCTCTATAATTTTAGAGACATTTTCCTAATGGTTTTAAAAAGCCAAGTTTTGGTACTAATAGTGCAATAAATGCCTAGTGTACCAGGGCAGTAGCCACTAAGTAAGTGCAAAGGTCTTAACCTTTCACCTGTAAGATTCCATGGCTTAGTTTTTGCATTAGTAATAAGACTAATAAGACCATGATATGAGGACAAGGTATGTTAAATCTTATGTTTATGATGATATGAAAAGCAAGGAATATGATAGCATGTAAGTGCATACTACCTAATCTCAATACTTATATACCCTGGCCAGGTATATGATTATTGAAGATAAGGCAAGTATGAAACTCTTAGATTGTTATCTTTTTGATTACTCTGATCAAGTAGTCATTCTGAAACAATCTAGAGAGTATAATGAGACAAAAAGGAAAAGCTGTGTGAACATTCCCAACTAAAAGGAAAAGCTATGTGAACATTCCCAACTAAAAGGAAAAGCTATGTGAACATTCCCAACTAAAAGGAAAAGCTATGTGAACATTCCCAACAAAAAAAGGAAAAGCTATGTGAACATTCCCAACCAAAAGGAAAAGCTATGTGAACATTCCCAACTAAAAGGAAAAGCTATGTGAACATTCCCAACAAATAAAAGGAAAAGCTATGTGAACATTCCCAACAAATAGGAAAATCTATGTGAACATTCCCAACTAAAAGGAAAAGCTATGTGAACATTCCCAACCAAAAGGAAAAGCTATGTGAACATTCCCAACTAAAAGGAAAAGCTATGTGAACATTCCCAACCAAAAGGAAAAGCTATGTGAACATTCCCAACTAAAAGGAAAAGCTATGTGAACATTCCCAACAAAAAGGAAAAGCTATGTGAACATTCCCAACTAAAAGGAAAATCTATGTGATCATTCCCAACTATAAGGAAAAGCTATGTGAACATTCCCAAATAAAAGGAAAAGCTATGTGAACATTCCCAACTAAAAGGAAAAGCTATGTGAACATTCCCAATTAAAAGGAAAAGCTATGTGAACATTCCCAACAAAATGGAAAAGCTATGTGAACATTCCCAATTACATAGAGTTTGCTAAGTGAATTATCTTTGTTAGATATATATGTTTTTCCTTTTGATAAGTATTCTTGAGTGATTATTGAAGTATGTTCTTTTATGCTTCTTCCTTTCAATGATATGGACATCATATGTTAGAGGTTTATGCCTTGATAAACATAAACAGTGATAAGGAGGAATTAATGAAAGGAACTATGTGTGAATTACATAATCCATGATATCTTCATGATATTAAGGTATTATTTGGGGACTTGAGGGCATGATTAATGAACAATCTGTCCCTCCTTTTCTTGGGATTTCGAGGATGAAATCCTTGTTAGGGGTTTATAATTTGTAGCATCCCTGACCTGGGTTATGATTTAACCCTAGATGTTTTGCCTAATAAGGTTAAGTAGATTCTTAATCTTATCTTGGGAAAAGTAATTAGGGCTCATGAGAAACTTATGTTTCAATTTTGGTCCTGTTTGAACAATGTTGAAGTAATGTTTGCTTATTTTGGACTAAAGTGCAAATTACCCAAGTTGAGGGGTTAATTTGCAAATGTTGCATGATAAGATGTTCCTCTGATGATGATACATCATAAGAATGAATATGATGTAGTGGTAAGATTTCTACAAGCCTAGACACCAAGATAGAGCTTGTTGGACAATGTTGTGCATTAAAATCCAGTTTTGGTGTAAAGTGCAATTTACCCAAAACCTGGGGTTCAATATGCAAATTACCACTTCAATAAGGTCCCTAATGTTTCTTGGCATAATTTAGAGCAAAGAAAATGAGATGGGTGCCTCATTTGAATTAAGTTGGAGGAAAGAGAATCTTGATATTAAAATAATCAAGATTAATGCCTAATTGAAACCCTAATTTGATTTAGGGCAAAAATGAATAAAAATAATTGAAAGGCTTTCAACCAAAATGTTTTGGGTTGATTTTGAATAAGTATGGAAGTTCCTTTGCCAAGATAAGGAACGAAAATATCCTAAGTAGGTGAAATTCCACTCACCTTATTATAAGAAAAAGAAAACCCACTCACATATGGATATTAATATAATAAGCATTAAGGTGCTTAATTTGCTTTTCTTTAAATTAAGGATAATGAAGGGGAATTAAAGGCAAAGGAAGGTGCCTCGTCCTTAAGGGATTTGAGGGGGAAGAGGCGGCCATATTTTTGGAATTTAATGCATTTTAATAATGCATTTTCTCTCTCATCATTTTCCTTATAAAAGTGCCTTTTTCAAGCCAAATGAAAGGCTATTTCGGATTTGCTTCTTTCCCTTGCTTGCAAAACCGACCAAGGAGCTAGGGAGGAGCAGGAGGACGCCTCCCAACCTGTTGGTAAGCCCTTGATCTTCGTTTTCCTTGATTTCATGGTGGAAATCAAAAATAAATTATGGATTCCTTCTTATTTTGATCTCCTCTTCAACCCTAGCCAACTTTTGCAATCAAAAGCTTGAGGACGAGCCTAGCGGGAGTTGCTAGAGCTTCATCCACCATTAATGGCGTGATCTTGGAGCTTTGGAGCTCAATTGGAGGCGTGTTTTATAACTCAAACCCTTAAACATTGCTATTGCATCAATTCTCTATGCTTTGTTGATTGATTTCTTCAATTTGATACACTCTTGTTTCTTTGCTGCAATTTCCATCAAGAACGGTTGCTGTTCTTGGTTGTTCGAAGGAAGGGGATGATGAAATCATCCTAGATGCTTATACAAAGAAAATTACCAAGCAAAAACGTTTTGATAGCTACTCCAAATCGTTTTAATTTGATTGGCTATGCGGTTTCAGCAAACCGTTTAAGGGCAAACGGTTTGAGACCGTTTGGGAGCAAACGGTTTCAAGACCGTTTGAGATGGTTGACCAAGCGTTGACCGTTTGGGTATTTTGTTCCTAATTATGTAAGCTGATAACCCTCCAAATTTGAGGGATTAAATCCAAAGGAATCGAGAGTTAAAGGCCAATCAATTAGGCAATCGAATTGAATTATGTGCTGATTTTCAACCTGATTAACTTGACCTGGTTGAGAAAACGGTTTCAAGACCATTTGAGATGGTGGACCAAGCGTTGAACGTTTGGGAATTTTGTTCCTAATTATGTAGGCTGATAAACATCCAAGTTTTAGGGATTATCTCTAAAGGAATCGTGAGTTGAAGCCTAATCAATTAGGGAAACCTAATTGGATTAAGTGCTGATTTTCAATCTGATTTAATTGAACTTTTTGGGCAAACGGTCTCAAGACCATTTGAGTGCGTTGACCAAGCATTGACCGTTTGGGATTACTGTTCCTTATGATGTGATATAATGACTCACCAAATTTTATGGATTAATTCCAAACGAGTCATGAGTTGAAGGCTAATCAATTGGGCTAACCCTAATTGAAATCAATGCTGAAATCACAATGAGCTAATTTGAGATTTTGGGTTGATTAGCCCAAACGGTCTCAAGACCGTTTGGAAGATCATACAAACGGTCTCAAGACCGTTTGGGGTCACCTCAAGACCGTTTGGAGGTCTGGGGTCAAGTATAGTTGACCAATTGAAGGTCCAAAGGTACTAATCATATTGCAATGTAGTGCTGATTTGTTGATCAACTTGATAGACCAATCCATGATGATTTTTCACTAGAATCCAAAGGTTGGATGGGACAAACGGTCTCAAGACCGTTTGGAGCTCATCCAAATGGTCTCAAGACCGTTTGGTGGTCACCCAAGACCGTTTGGAGGTCTAGGGTTGAGTATGGTTAGGTGTTTGAAGGTCTAAAGGTACCAAGCTGTTATACAATGCAATGCTGATTTGGTGATCAATCCAATGATCCAAACCTTAATTGGATGGCTTGGATTTGAGTGATATGATGGTAAAACGGTCTCAAGACCGTTTGGAGGTCATCCAAACGACCTCAAGACCGTTTGGGGTCAGGTCATACCCAACTTGGATGATGGTTCAATGGTTTCAAAGCAACTAGTCTTACATTGATTAGTGTTGTTGAATCATCGATTCCAAACCCTAATTCAATTGAATCAAACCCTAATTGATGACCAATTGAGGGTTAATTAAGGGTCAAATAAGTTGAAGGTTGACCTATTTAAACTCAATTGAAGTATGGGTATAGGTCCAATTGATGATTGGTTCCATGAATTCAATGATTGAAGGAATCAACATTGAAAACCCTAATTCAATTGAATCAAACCCTAATTGATGACCAATTGAGGGTTAATTAAGGGTCAAATAAGTTGAAGGTTGACCTATTTAAACTCAATTGAAGTATGGGTATAGGTCCAATTGATGATTGGTTCCATGAATTCAATGATTGAAGGAATCAACATTGAAAACCCTAATTCAATTGGATACCTTATGTCATTGAAGGTCCAATGGATCAAACCTTTTTGAAAACCTAATGTGATTAGGTGGGAGATACCTTTAATGGTACTAGTCATTAATGCATAACAAATGCATGGATCCAATACATGATGTAAACCCTAATTGAGGCCGATTTCATGTATAACCCTATTAAGAGGTTGCCTACATGTGAAATCACTAATTAGGATGAATAGTAAACCCTAATTCCTTTGGATACCTTATGTAATGGAGGTCCAATGTGATGATGAATGTACTATTGATCCAATGATGGTTAGTAATGATAACCAATGAAGGAACAAAGGTTAAAACCCTAATAGTACCTAAGTGATTCGTGTCAATTAAGGGATGAACCCTAATTGCTGATAAGATCAACGACTTGGTACACTATGTAAATCATAGTTGTATGTACTTGATTGAAGGGTTGATATGACCTAATCAAGTTGAGATGATGATAGCATGAATTCATATATGAATATGATTCATGTGGTGATTAAGGGCATGATCCTTAAAGTAGAGAGATCATGAAACCCTAATCATGAACATAAACCCTAATCGTCAGGGTTATTGAGTTGAAACCCTAGTTGAGGGTGTATCATTGTAAACCCTAGTTGAGGGTGTATCCTTGTGAAACCCTAGTGGAGGGTGTATCATTGTGAACCCTGGTTGAGGGTGTATCCTTATAAACCCTAGTTGAGGGTGTATCATTGTGATTGTTTATAGGTAACTTTATAATAAAGCCATGCCTTAAACTAAGATAAGTCCATATCATGTGAGATAGCTGGACAATTCTAATGTGTGGCCTATGCATTATATGCTAAGGGTGAGTATTTTGTGATGGAATGTATTAAGAGGGGAAATACCTTAATACATGACAAAGTTGGTTAACTCAAGAGGGTCTGAATTAATGAGAAATGGGGAACCCTAACCCTAATTTGGGGAAAAGGGAATGATAAGCCCTAATTGATGGTAAACCCTAACCCTGGTAAGGGAATAGTGGTGTTACCCTATATTGCATGATGTGTTGTGAACTTGATAAGTCTATTATCATGTGTGACAATCATGAAGGTCTCATGAGTTGATGATCATAGCCAGGTATGAGCTATGATGTTTATTTGATAAGAATTGATTGGCCATATGTGCCATTATGTTTTTTGTTACTTAGAAAGAAGTAACAAGATGAGTTGGGCTTGTAAGCCTTTGTTTTAAGTTGTTACCTAGTGAGAGGTGACAAGATGTGAATGGCCTTGTGCGCCATGTGAATAAAGTTGTTGCCTAGTGAGAGGTGACAAGATGTGAATGGCCTTGTACGCCATGTGAATAAAGTTGTTGCCTAGGGAGAGGTGACAAGATGTGAATGGCCTTGTGCGCCATGTGAATAAAGTTGTTGCCTAGTGAGAGGTGACAAGATGTGAATGGTTTTGTGAGCCATGTGAATAAAGTTGTTGCCTAGTGAAAGGTGACAAGATGTACAGTGTTCTGATGAGCTATGTGTGATGGAAATCCAAATCCTGGTAAAGGATTAAGGGTAATACCCTTGAATTATTAATACATTGTTTTTGCATGGTATTGATAGATAATTGATGTACTGCTATTATATGTGCTAACCATGCAGGTATTATGAGATGATGAGCATAGCCAGGTATGAGCTCTGATGTATTATTAGTTTGAATTGTTAATTGGGCCTTGTGTGCCATAATATACCTTGTGCCTGGTAAGAGGTGGCAAGAGAGTTAATGTGCATCAAGTGCCATGATGGATGCTTATGTAGCAAGTATCATACTTACCTTGGTCAAATGACCTAAAGGTGTTAGTTACCTGAGAAAGAGGTAACAGTGCTCAAGTGATGAACAAAGGGTTTGAATACCCAGGATTTCATGGTTATGGTATTGAAATTGTGAAAGGATGAGAAAAACCCAGTGATGAAGTGAGGGATTAAGATCCCAACACTTATGAAAAGAGTATGGCTACGGGCCATGACTCCACATTGAAAATGCCAGGCTTTAGATATATGATCTAAGCTTGAAGAAAGTTAATGCAGTGGTAATGATTCTGTTGTTTGAATAAATGTTATACATGTTCTTCCTATTCATTAAAGGATAAGTGACATGTTGATTCTATCAAGTTACAGTTGCAATGCTTTTGATATAGAATAATGATTTAATCTATTAAACATTAAAATATCTGCTGTCAAATAAATATGATTTCCCTATTCATATTTATCTTATTAAGTTGCAATAATAATGTTTCTGGCGGAGAGTTATATCTCTCACTGGGGCAATTTTTGTAATTGTCTCACCCCCGTGGGAACCACATTTTTAGGTGGATGCGGACGAGGAGACAGGAATCCTTCAGGATGTGAAGGACATCAGCAGTAGCAGGGACAACAGTAAAGTCTCAGGTGGAGACATTGACTGTCTTGTCATGTTCAGATGTATATAGAAGTCCTACGTGTCGTCTTTGTACTCTCAGGTCCTCAGAGTAGTAGTAGTTAGTGATTTCGAGATTTTGGCTTAGTGCCTCGAGGGTTTTATACTACCTGTGTACAGTTAAGACAGAGTAGTTAATGTTTGTATTCCTCGAGAAGCAAAAGTACATGAGATGTATATATATGAACCAGGATGTAAAGTTTTACTTTGGTTCTGAATGAAAGAGTTTTCCTATGAATGGATCCCTTTGCAAAAAGTTTTAAATTTTTAGTGATTTTTGCTAATCCGCTGCTTGATGAACGCTTCCGCATTAGTTAATCTTGTTTTCGCGAGACGGTCGTCACAGTGCCCTACTCATCTGTCCTTTGGGTCACATGAGTTCAAGAAGGTGATTAATCTCCTAACCCATGGCCCTCAGACAATGATAGTTGTTACCTCCCGACCCTATGGTCATGCACAACTAGGGAATTAGACAACTCCTACTTCCATAGGTCTTATCCCTACCTGACCCTAGGATAGACTTAGGATTCTAACATAGTACATGTCCAACTTAGAACCTTACCCAAGCCTTTCTCATCTCTCTCTCTCTCTGTATTCATGGGCTGACTTTCATCCCTTCATAGGGGTCATGGCGACCTACCGATCTTGGTCAGGCCCCAACCGGTTACCTTCATGGTAACACATTCACATGCACGTAGAGATGGTTATCTATGGGTCTACAGGTTCATTCTCTTACCATGTACTCTTCACTTAGCTTCTCAAGATCCTATGAGACCTCTTTAGGTTACCTCCAAACCAACAAAACTGGTATACACCCTTCAAAAGGGTCCCTCTCCCAGGATGGAAGGAAACGACACCTTGATAACAGCGGTCACAAACGTCCTTATGTTTAGGGTCTGCCTCCACATGAGCATGCTTAACCCTAGCAAGCTACTAAGGAAGAAGTTGACCACCTACTAAACCATGCTAGGTCATACTTGTTCTCATCCTCAACACTTGATAACGATCATACCTTCCCATGTCATCCACTTAGCCGTGAGGGGTTCATCAAACATACCTTTAACTTAAGGGGTTTTCCTTTCCTCCAATCATGAAGGGTTCCATGCTCGATTCCCAAATTTCATCATGAGCACTAGGTACACTACTTCCCCTCTTAGCTCTAGGAACCCTAGGTTCACCTTTGGGTGTCCAAGCACATGCTCAATCTCTTAACCACGAATCAAGCACGTACAAGGTATGTCATGTACTCCCATGAACCTTTTATATGAGCAACACCTCAGAGTGGAGTCCTCCTCAAGGACAACCAACTAGGTATAAAGCCTCACAACTGGTTACTTAAACCCCCTCATGGTCTAAGGCACTCTTTATCTCATCCAGCAGGTAAACACTTATACCATAGGCACATAGGCACCAAAAGCATCATCCTCACTCTAGGGTTTGGTTCCTCTAAAGGCAACCAAGATATCATCAGCCTCCAAGGATCGAGTATGAGGAAACCTCTATCATCCACTTAGGTCGCATCACCCTCAACTCCCCATTGTTCCTCATGTCTTGGAATATAAGTTTCCAACCTTTTTTCTTGGGTCCTGCTTTCTCTCTCCCAAGCTAACTCTACATCCAACCTTCCTACTAGAGGTCCTTTGTCCATGAAGGCTCAAGCTCACCAGCATACCCCTATGTGGGTGAAGCCTATGCTCGAACTTATGTTTGCTCAAGATTATACCTAGCCCTTTAGGCTCATCGCATAAGCCATCCATCATGCATACTGGCCAGGGTTTCAACCTACTACCATCCACTAACATACTCTGGGTGCAAGCTATACCCTACCTACATAAGCCTATAGGTTCTATAGGTTCTTCTGTAACTTCATCCATGAGGGAGCTATCCTTCGCTCAAACATGCACAACCCTTCCCAGGGTTGGGTTGCCAAAGGTGTTAGGTCATACAACCTCTCACGGCTCGTATGGCAATCCAAAGGCATGTCTATCCAAACATCCGATCAACCATGACATCTAACTCATCATGTCATCTCTCTCTCTAACCTTCACTTAGGGTTAGGGTTAGCATCATCCTCAAAGGATGTGCTAGGTCTCTACTTTTAATGGAGGTCTCTACCTCTAAGACTAATTCTCTCTACTCATACTCCTACCAAGGAGGTATATCCTCAGGTCTATCCTGAGGGCAATGACAACTCATGTCATACGACCTAAGCATGTATCTATTCCTTTACGCTTGCTCTATTAAGCTTATGTCCATGACATCTTATTTACATGCTTTTCATTAATTTGGTGGAGGATTCCTTAGACCTTATTAACCTTACCCATACCTCAAGAGGGTGAGGAGAAGAGAGAAAACCCTAATCCTTAAGGTCCTTAACAGAATTTGAGTTGAGAAGGGATGAACAAGATTAGAGAGTCCTAAAGGTATCTTATTTTGATTCATACCCTAAGACTTTGGCCAGGAAGTCACACAGACCCGGGAGTCCTCGTATTCTAACTAGCGGTGCGGAGGAAAATATTGCCAGCCCCCGGTCGTGATCCTTTTCTAGACACCTCTGTCTTTCGGATAATCCTCTAATAACTCCCTTGGGTTCTACAGAATTTGTAAAATTTAATAATTATTAAAGATTAAGTGAGGAACCTATGCTCTGATACCAATTGTAACGACTCCTCCTCCCGGTAATCCCCAATTAAGGGAGACTCGAAGGTTAGAGCCGTTATTCAATTAACAAGATCAAAGGTTTAACAAATAATCAATAATAATTATGAAATTCTACTAACTAACTGGAATTTGGTATAAAATTTAAAACTTTACTTACCTTTGAAAACTTTATAAATCTATCTATCCAGAGCTTGAATTATTCTATCTAATTCTCCTTGCACTTTATTTCTTATTTCCACAATGTGTCACTTTACTATTTGTTCTTTCAATTGTTGTTCCTAAAACGCCGACAAACAAAATGTCGGTCAGTATATCGAAATATACTGGTATGTGGGGACAACCAAAATTTTGCAAATATGGCTAACAATTTAATAATCACAATCAAATTATTTAACAAGCCACTTTACATTTTCAATGTGTCATCCTCCACCGCTTCTGCCCTAACCCTGGCATACCCCTCTAGGGTTTCTCTTTTGCCATTGACTTAAGGCCACCTTCTCAATCCCGAGCTTGGTGCCTGGGAGTCACCTCTCATGGTGCTCCATAGTCATGCATCATAGACCACCTTCTCATTTCCGAGCTTGGTGTCTGGGGTCACCTCTCATGGTGCCCATTGGTCTACCCTCCTGGACCTGACCTTTATGGCATCTTCCATCAGGGTGGCATGTAGGTGCAAGAATTCACATGTATATATAACTGTGATAGTCATAGTGACTTTACAATTGCAGTATGAACACCCAAACTGTTTAGATTGCATTCAATGCGACGAAACATTCGGAAATCCCTCGGGAAACTAATGCGATTAATCATAATTAACCACATACCTGATCCAGAACAACTTGATTGTCCAAGCAATAAGGATAAAGAACAAGCAACAAGCAATCAACAATATCCTAAAATTAATGCATGAGATCCAAGTGTTATAGTTTATCCAGAACATTCTAAAGCTAGACTTGGATTCCACCTTAGGCTTTCTAGGCCACCTTAGGGTTTTATTAGGGTTTTTGCCTCCATAATGCTTTTATCACGTTTAATGCTCTCTTAGTTCACAAACCCTAATTTCAACATTATAAGCCCAATTAAAGTCGATTATTCCTCTTTTATATCAAAACTACCATCTTTATCCTTTTAAGTTATTTCAAGGTCATTAGACTCAATTATCACCTTTAGTTGCTTTCGGATTAACAACTCATAATTCATTATGGTCTAATTCACATATGAACGTTATTTATCAGTAATTCTACCTTTTGTCCACTAGGAAACCCTAAATTTCTACATTAAGGGTATTTATCAACAATTAGGAACCTTTGTACATGAAATATATTAGAACCATCATATCTCAGCTTTGTACATGGATTTGACCAATTAAATCATTAAGGATCATATTTACCAAAGTTAGGGTTCAAGATTCATTCAAGCATATGGAACCCTAAATTAATAAAATTACGCATGAAGATCATCTTTTAAGATCTAATTTGCCCTTTTATTAGCAACATGTTAATATATGCTTTAAACACCCATATAACCCTTTTCTAATTCATTAATCATCAAAGGTTAGGGTTTTTCATTGATTAAACTATTAAAGATAGCATCTTTATATATCTTTTGAATTTCAAGAAGAATTAGGCTCCAATTATATTTTTAGTAGATTCCTTGTATTTTTCTGAGCAAGTTTCATATTTTACACGTTTCCATCAGAGCTACCAATATTTAATTATGAGTTTTTTTAAAAAAAAAACCTTACTTGGGCCAATCGGAGCGCGCCACGTCGCTCGACTCCATGCAATGTTGCTTGGGCACTTTGGAAACATGACGAAATGATGCGATTGCCCTTTGGTTAAGTTCCCGACTCTTCAATCTGTGGGAGGGTAAAACGGTCCAAACCGCCTTTGTCACCCTCAACCTCGCGAACCCTAGTCTGCGGCCTACTGTAGCGGCTCGAGGGGTTCCTTCTTCACCTCCCCTGCACCCCTAGAGCACCGACGATGGTCCCTTGGCTTCCACCGCCCTCCGCCGCACCTGTGGAGGTCCGTAGCTGTGGCTGAGGTGGCCGGAATTGGGCCGACGGCTGCGCCCAACGCGACACAAGTTTGTAGGTCCGCTGGGTGATATGAGCGGAGATGGAAGCAAGGGAAGAGTAGCTAACCACCCTGGATCTTCATGGTTGCTTCATGCTTCCACCAAGATCATGCCACAACCGCTAATGCCCCTGAAACTGCCCTATACTCTCTTGGTTAGGGTTAGCATGGAAAGATGAAGGAGGAGGGGTTGTATTGTGTGGGATCTCTCTGGATCTCAACCAGGGTTTTACCTCTTTATATAGGGTGAGTGTATCCATGTTCAGAGACGTTGATCCAAGAGAAATCGAGTCCCACTCTTTAAAAGAAAATATATTCCATCAAGGAGGAGTATTCTTCTCTCTCCTCACTATCCCTTTAATTTTCCTTCTTCTTTTGATATTAAGATTTCGAAAATTATCACTCTTATTCTCTTTGTTCTTGCTTTTTAATCTATTGGCATAAAATCCTATTTTCCTTAATTAGAAAATACTTTCTTTTTTTAGCAATACCACATAATACATTAATAATGTATTCACATGATCTTCTTATTTTCTATTATTGGTATTTTCTCTTTCTTTTTCTTCATTGGGACTCCTTGGATCCCAAGAAACTCAAATATTTCGAAATTCCTCATTAAGGACACTCATTATCCTTCTAGATGCATCTAAATGCATTATTCTTCATTATCTTGTTTTATTTCTTATTAAAATATTTCCTTTTGAGGATTTCTCTTTATTTCTCTTTTATTTTCCTCCTTGGTATTCCTTTTAGCATTAGGAATCCTTGGGATACTAAATTCCACCAAGAATAACTCAATTACACCTCTTTTCACTGGTTTTCCACATTTTACCATTGTTTTCAATTTCTTTCTTAATAAATAAATACTTAATTAATCTTTTCTTTTCTTATTGCTTTTTCTTTGCAACTTTGGACTCCTTGGAACCCAAGGAACCCATGTAGCACGAAATCCACCTTTTGGATTACATTCTTTTGCCTTCCAGAGGTTTCCACATCTCTTTTTTCTCAAAAACTCAATTATTCATTTATTAATTGAATTTCCTTGTTATTAGGCCCAATAACCAATAAAACCCACAACACAATCATCAAGGCTATTGTAAACAAAATCCATTTATTCAAAACAAATTATATCATTATTTGTTCCAATATCTTTAATGTGAGAAATTACATTCCTCACCAAAGGAACCCAAAAATTGGGGTTGTAACATCCTTCCCCTCTTATAAGACTTTTGCCCTCAAAATTCCATCAAGCAAACAAACAGTTCAAGATAAGCCTTTCATACGTCCATCAGGGCTCCCATGTAGCATCACCCTTTCCATGGTGCTTCCCAAGAACCTTCATCATCTCATATTCTTCCATCTGAGTTCTTTCTTACCTTGGTATATCATACCCTCATAGGTGACTCAGGACATTTCAGCCTCTCAAAAGATGAATAGGTTCAGGGCTCAACACATGGCTTGGGTACCTCACATAGTGATCTAGATTGGACTCATGGAACACATTACACATCATGTTATCCTGAGGGGCAAGGCTAAACACAACCATCTCCACCAATCCATCTCAAATGGACCCATATATCGGGGACTCAGCTTTCTCAGTTGTAGCTTAGAGGGGTCGGATTTTTCACATCACATACTATCCTACAGTGAACTGCATGTCAGTCTACTTTGCATCAGCTCGCAACTCATGTCACCTCTGGGCTCTCTCTCAGCCATTGCATGATCAAAGTGACTTCATCTGCACACACTATCTGCACACACTGTGGTTCTTTTCTGACCTTCACGAGGCCTCCTTCACCAACATCATCTTAATGAAGCGGTGACTGACACAACCTCTCTATAAAACTTCTTGCATCCCGATAAGGCTATGGTGTCTAACGCACATCAAAGAACTATCTCTATGTATCATCCTGAATGAGCACACATGCTCTTATCAGACCCTCTAGTCTGGATCATACTAACCATTAGTTAGTAGTGATAAACTGTTCTATCATCGAGTTCTTCATGTATCTACTTCCACCTCATGGAAGTGAATCTTTAGGTAATACTCAAAAACTTTGAACTTGCATCATGGTGTAGTTGAACCATCTCTGTCTTATAAGTAGTTCAACAAGATCTGTCCCGTGACAATACTCTTTCTTTCTCATGTAATCTCGGTAAGGCGATCTACCATAACTCGTATTGCATCTTGACCTTCCTTGGTCTAGGGGAGATTTACAACATCCATAATGATGCTCTCCCTTCCCTACTCAGAGACTCTTTATCCCCCATGTCAAATTATTGGGTTACTGGTGTTCGTCCTTCACCCCCGGCTTGCATGGCCACATGCTACAAGCAACTTCCTATTAAGCATCCAAAGTGATATTGTCATCTACTATCTTTGTAGTATCATGGTGTATGGTTATCTTAAAATCATGATCTCCTGTATGTCATGATTCCTCAAGATTGATACCTTAAAAACCCTAAACCACTCTCATCAGGGTTTGATTACCTTCCTATCCCAAGAAATGTATTTGAGGTTCTACCACCATCCTTTCATTTCATCAAGGCCTATGCTGGCTAACCAAACAACCATTAACTTGTTCAACATATCTCGTTACATCTTAGTGTTAGCCAAACACGTCTCCTTTCCAGGCTTAGTGTTAGCCTAACAACCTCTTCTAGTCTCTAGCCAAACTAGGCAGCTATATCTCTGTTATGACCCATAACTAAGTTAACTAATAAGTACCTCGATTAGCGTGAAATACCTTGATTAGTGCTAAGTATTTTGTTAAACATCATTATTAATTAAGATAAGCTAAGATGTGAATCAATAGTTGAGATTGAATCATCTGAGGCAATTAATGATAATCGCAGTGTTAATTGTTAAATTAAATAAGTGCCTATGATGAGATTAGTATTCTGATTAGTTGAAACAAGCTAGTTAACATGATTTCTTGCTTTGAGGGTGTAGAGAATCTCGCACTTGAAACGATGTAAAAATAATCACTTGATTTGGACATTCAAGTAAATAGTTATGACATTTTTATGTTACTTTGGGCTTGAATGCAATTTTTCCAGAAATTAGCTATTTATTTCCTTTTTCCCTTTCACCCTTATCCCTTCTTCCCCGATAGAACAGAACGACCGCTTGAACAGCGGCGCCCATCCAGCCCGATAGAAAATAGCAGAGGGGATGCGTGCGGGCAATTTTGGGCGATCTAGCAAGCAATCGAGCTTCGTCCACCCTTCCTCCTCCATTCTTCCTCCTTTCCCTTCCTTACTTCCTCCCCCAACCACCTACTAGGGCGCCGCCCAGCAAGAGCAGTAGCAGGCTGCCCAACAACAGTGGCCGGCCAGCAGTAGGGCGCCGACCCGGAGCCTTGGGCGCGAGGAGCAGCACCCCATATCACCGCTACCGAGTCCAGCCACCTACCTCCTTCCTCTTCCCCTTCCTCTTCCTTCCTTGGCTAGCGGCTACCTACTGCTTGGCCAATCGGCACCTGCAGCAGCCGTAGCTACGATTTGCAGCAGCTAGGCCGCCTTGGACGCCAAGGCTATGGAAGAGGTTGATTTGAGCCCCATCTAGAAGGTTCAAGTGTGAAGCAGTAGCTTCTATCCAAATTCAGCCATCAATTGAGCCTCTCTGCCAACCTGCTGGGTGTGTGCTTGAAGCAGTGTGCTACAGGACCATGAAATTGAAATACCAAAGGTAGAAGACAACCAATTACCGTCCGGAAACAGGCCCTGGGCACATTTCCGGACGAATCCGGACATCCCAAATCGTTGTGAGTGGCAGTTCATTCAGAAATCATTATTTAACTCAATTTAAGTGCTTAATTGCTTCAGTATCAGTTGGTATAACTCCTAAACAGTGTAGCACATACAATAGAGTATGATAGATTCATTGTAACTTGCAATACGTAATATGATTGATGACAATGATAGAATTTCCTGTATTACCACTGCAATGTATACGTTGAGCATAAAATGGATGTTTAGCATTGAAACTGGATAAGTTGATACTGAGTCATGTTTAAAGATGACAAATGATGTATATGTGTTTTCAAGTGATGTTCACATGTGAAATAAGTATGAAATGTGATATTCCTGTTTAAGTGTTTATATGTTAATTAGTTAATAGACTTAGGTGCCCTTACACCATAGAACCCCTCGAGAGGTCTGCACCTTGGGGTGAAACGACCTACCTAGCGTGTGTCTAGATGGTCGGTGACTCGTGTTCAACAATAATCCGTGCGTGTGTCACGGTGGCACGAGGACAGAAAGGCAGTGTTCAACAATAATCCGTGCGTGTGTCACGGTGGCACTGGAGTAAATAGGGGTTATTCAACAATAATCTGTGCGTGTGTCACGGTGGTAACCCAGACTCTCCGCCTGTGTGCTCAGGTTAGAGGAGGAGTCTAGAGTACACTCTTTTGAGAGTGCAGTGAGGCCGTGTGAGCCTGAGAGTCCTGACGCAGACCAGGACAGCAGTCAGACTTAGCATTCCCCGGGAGTGTCGCTAAGTCTTATACGGTGGGATCGTAGTTCGCTACAGATCTTTGTATGCAGAGTACATTGCATATGATTGGGGAATAATAATATAAAAATGTAATCATATAGGATCACAGTAAATTTAATATGTTAAGAGATTTGAACTTCTGTGCCAATTCTATATAACTGTTTATTTGTTTAAAATATCTGTTGTTGCATAGAAATGTGATTATTATCTGTAAATCTGCTATGTCATTAGAACTGCCCTGCTTAGTACTGCACTTATTCTTTATTTCAATTTTTATATATCTGATGAGTTGTTTAGTGATAGCTAAATGAAATGCTATTCACTGAGCGAGTAGGCTCACTCCTCTACTCAAACATTTTCAGGTCAACAACAACATCAAGAATCTGAAGGATCTTTCCATCCTAGTTTTTGGCAGTAGAAGGTATATGTAGTTAGTTTAGTTAGAGGTCTCTTAGTCCTTTCCCCTCGGTCCTTGGGACATGGTGTGGGTGAGAGAGAGTATGTATGGCGAATGTGTAAAAGATGTAAATTAACTGTTATGTTTTACTTTCTGTTAAACAATGTTACATGTTGTAAATTCTGTTTATGTTCTCTAGCCAGTTTAATTGAAATGCTTCCGCAATAGTTTATTATGTTTTAGTTTATAGCAATAATCCAGATATCATTACGAGGTTTTAAAAAGAAAAAGTTCTCAGTGATTTGTTTATGTGATAATCCTTCCGTCGCGCCCTAATCTCATAATTAGTGGTTAGTGTGAGATCGGGGTGTGACATCTTGGTATCAGAGCATAGGTTGAGTACATGGTTACTCTAAGTCAAGGTCAGGGGACGACAAGAGACCAATAGGATTAGGACTTAAGTGTCTTCCTTCTAACTGCAATTTTCTAACAGGAAGTATTCTGTTATACTATTGCAGATGGCAGGAAGAGGACGTGGTCACGAGAACCAAGTATAGAGCTTAGGTTGAGTCGTTAAGAATCATTAGGATCAAAAGATAAAGTTATAAGTGAGGAAAAAAATAAGTGATGTGTCTTTAGCTCTGGAAAGTCTGAGTATTTAGGTACCCTGGCCAGGTATCTAAGTACTTAGATTGACCAGTATCAAGCTACTATGTCTATTCTTCTATGGATGCCCTGGCCAGGTATGCAGAGGAAGGATAGGCTAGAGAGAAACCCTAGAAATCATAGGGTTAAGAAACTGGAAATTTATGTAGGAGTAAGAGATTAAGCATAGGATGTGATACAACTCTTCCTTTATATTGCTTATTTGATTGGAGATCACTAGAAATGCTCTTATATGTATGAATTTAGATTTTCAGTTTATAGAATATAAATGATTCTTTTATATTGTTGTGCGTCATAAATCGGTTTATTTATTGTTTATATTCTTTGTATTAAATAGACCAGAAGTTATGTTTAAATGAGTTTGCCTTAAGTGGATATTCTTTCCACATGTTTGAGATTAATAGGAGTTGGTTAATCCTGAGTAGC
Organism: Alisma plantago-aquatica; assembly: GCA_963693085.1. Taxonomy (NCBI): domain Eukaryota; kingdom Viridiplantae; phylum Streptophyta; class Magnoliopsida; order Alismatales; family Alismataceae; genus Alisma; species Alisma plantago-aquatica. The sequence goes on from OY856411.1 coordinate 107,927,173, forward strand.
TCTTGGCTTCAGGACTACAGGTTTGGCCTGGTTCGGCTGGCAGGATGCGTTACTGGGATCTAACGACCCTTATTAAAATTATAATAAAAGTAGATTCTGGATAATTTAGACCCGAATCATGGTGAAAAATGTATATACACTAAGATGTTGAGATATAAGAGAAAGATTAGAACAACTAAGAATTAGTTGGAACTGATATCGGAGACCCAACGTTGGAACCTCATATGAGCAATCCTTAATTGGAAATAAAGGAATACGACGTAAGGTTCAGATTAAGTTTAATGACTAGTATTATATGATTTCTAAATATGAGAATATGGAAAAGATATGAGAAAAGTATGTAAGGACTAAGATAATAAGAATCAACTTTGGAATGGATCATGTAATAGAGTAAATATACTTTTATGTACCTCAAAACAAAGGGAAAATAGAAGAAAAGAGTTAAGTATACAATAAGTACATAGAAATAAGGAGCCTTATGTAAATCATAAGACCAAGGCAAGAAACTTAGTTGAATCAAAAGAAATGTTAGAAATAATGACCTTGATTAAGGAATGAGGATTACATGACATAATTGTGAATATGGAATATATATCTTTATTATAAAGTTTAACACATTCATACATACTACCTGTGGATTCTAAGTCTCTATAGACTAACAAACTAGTTCCTAAAATAAAGAACAGATGCGTAATTTAGAAAATGAATGCATCATATATGTTGCATAACCACCATGGTAGAGACGTCTAAGTGAATGAAACAATGACACACAATATGATGATGAAATCCTAGCAGGGTAAATTGAGAATGTAACTTATCTGGATGTTCAAGTAAGAGGGAGGAAATTCCAGTGATAAGATAAGGAAGACTTGAGTAAAACTTATGAGATCTAAAGTTTTATTTCAAACTAAGGAAGCAAAGTCACATCACAATAATGCTATGTTACTGATAAGGACCAAACCCTAGAAGGTTTAGAGTTGAAGTAGTTCAAGGGACGTCTCTAGTGATTTGACCTTGAATACTAGTATCTTTATAAAACAAGATCATACGATTTGCACTATGAAAGGTAACCTAGCACTAATAAAATCCAGGGTTTAAAGTTAGCTAATCTGGAAGGTAGATACACAATATGAAAATGATTCAGAGAAAAGAGTAAGATATAAATTTGAAATGTAACAAATGTGTTTGAAACAAAAGGAGAAATACAAGATAACTGAAGTGCATTTTGAAATAAATTCTTACAGTAATAACAAGAAGTAAGTAGCATAGAATGAGGAGTATTACCTGATACATGATTTGAAGTTAGCTGCTGTAGTTCATGCTCTTAAGACATGACGTCATTATCTTTATGATATGACGATAGATTATCACCCTGGAAATACGAATGTGGTAGCAGATGCTTTGAGCATAATGTTAAGTTCAACAGTTGATGCATTCTCTATGGCCTGTTTCAAGAAAGACATGCTAGTAGAAATGTGAAAGTTGAACTTAGACTTAAGGGTGACAGAGCAGAGTGGTTTGATTGCACAGATGCAAGTCAAGCCTACTTTTTATGATCAGCTCAAGAAACTACAGCAGGGTGACAGTGAGTTACACCAAATCATGCATAATATGACAAAGGGAAAGAGACCAGAGTTCAGGTTTTCAGATGATGGTGTGTTGTATTAGCATGATAGGTTGTGTGTATCTCGAGACAGTGATTTGAAAGAAAAGATTCTTGAGGAGGCACATGCATCGATGTATGCTATGCATCCAGGTAACACTAAGATGTACGTGAATCTCAATGAGTTATATTGGTGGTCTGGTATGGAAAGAATGTAGCTGAGTATGTGACTAGGTGCAGTGTGTGTTAGCAGGTTAAGGCTAAGCACCAGAAACCTGTAGATACATTGTAATATCTTCATATACCAGAATGGAAGTGGGAACATATCACAATGGATTTTGTGATAGGGTTGCCCAGGACACCTAAAGGTTGTGAGTCGATATGGTGATTGTGGATAGATTGACTAAATCTGCTCACTTTCTTCCTGTTAAGTCAACCTTTGATGTCCCAAAGTTGGCTAAGATATACGTGGATGAAATAGTCAGGTTGCATGGTATTCCAGTTTCAATTATATCTGATAGAGATCCTAAGTTCACATCCAGGTTCTGGAATCAGTTGCATCGTGCTTTGGGCACTAAGTTGAGGTTCGGTACAACTTTTCACCCGCAGACGGATGGTCAGTCTGAGAGAACCATTCAGACTCTTGAGGACATGCTGAGAGCATGTGTTTTGCATTTCAGTGGAAGTTGGGAAGAACATTGAAGCCTTATAGAGTTTGCATACAACAATAGTCACCATTCCAGTCTTGGTTTGGCCCCGTATGAAGCTCTGTATGGTAGAAAGTGTAGATTGGAACAGTGAATTTACATAGTTCATCGAAACCCAAATTGCTTAGTGTGAATGTTGAATTTAGAAATACACGACTGATAATGGTACGGTTTGGGTATAAACCCAGACAATACGGATTTTGTAAATCTTCAGGTGCATGATTTCAAGAAAGTACAATAGCATTAAAATATGCAAATAAACCTAGTTGCATGCTTCCTGTTATGTTAATGTGTGTGACTTAACATTTACATTAATTGGCACATTTCTCTGAGATATTACTAGAAATTCTCAAGTATTATTAATTATTTGTGTTATGATACGTAAGCAACTCTTAATTGAGTTATGTGATGCACAAACCAGGATTTGGGTTAATGTGCACGTTCTTCGAGAAATTTCAGATAATTGATAAATATTACATATGATTTCTTATATGTGAAGTAAATTACTCTTATTGGTGTAATAAGATGTTCAATTGCATGAATTCAGTATGTATGTGCCAAAATTGATATGAGTTTGGGATATTTATGAATTTTAAATCTTCCTGCATGCATGATATAAGGATTACTCAGTAATTACAATGATTTTGAATATACTGCTCTGCCAGTTCTAGAATGATACCGTATTGTGATTTGAACTGCAATCAAATAGATGAGATAACTGAAACCCTAAGGATAGGGTGTTGCCATGTGACTAGTGAATGAGGTAACCCCTAAGGATAGGGTGTTGCTATATCATAAGTGAATGAGGTAACTGAAACCCTAAGGATAGGGTGTACAATGAATCAAGTATTTTGATATCAAAATTCTCAGTATGATATGTGGTGATGCTTAACAGTTCAATTGCATGCCAAATTGACATGCATTCTGTTTATTTAAGAATTTTAGTTTGTCTGCATGTATAGTATGATAATTTCTCAGTAATTACCATAATTTGAGTTACTGTTATAACAGTTCTAGAAAGACAATGTATTGTGGTTTGATCTGGAATCAGATCAGATGTGTCCTATGTTGAGGGACCAATACAGATAGTTGATCAGAGGATCAAGAAGTTCAAGAATCATGAGATACCATTAGTGAAGGTTTTATGAAGGAACCATAACTTAGAAGAAGCCACGTGGGAACTTGAGTTTGAGATGCATAACAAGTTTTTCTTTTTCTTTTAGGAATTTCGGGATGAAATTCTTATAAGGGAGGGAGATTGTTATGACCCATAACTAAGTTAACTAATAAGTACCTCGATTAGCGTGAAATACCTTGATTAGTGCTAACTATTTTGTTAAACATCATGATTAATTAAGATAAGCTAAGATGTGAATCAATAGTTGAGATTGAATCATCTGAGGCAATTAATGATAATCGCAGTGTTAATTGTTAAATTAAATAAGTGCCTATGATGAGATTAGTATTCTGATTAGGTGAAACAAGCTAGTTAACATGATTTCTTGCTTTGAGGGTGTAGAGAATCTCGCACTTGAAACGTTGTAAAAATAATCACTTGATTTGGACATTCAAGTAAATAGTTGTGACATTTTTATGTTTCTTTGGGCTTGAATGCAATTTTTCCAAAAATTAGCTATTTATTTCTTTTTTCCCTTTCACCCTTATCCCTTCTTCCCCGATAGAACAAAACGACCGCTTGAACAACGACGCCCATCCAGCCCGATAGAAAATAGCAGAGGGGATGCGTGTGGGCGATTTTGGGTGATCTAGCAAGCAATCGAGCTTCGTCCACCCTTCCTCCTCCATTCTTCCTCCTTTCCCTTCCTACTTCCTCCCCCAACCACCTACTAGGGCGCCGCCCAGCAAGAGCAGTAGCAGGCCGCCCAACAACAGTGGCCGGCCAGCAGTAGGGCGCCGACCCGGAGCCTTGGGCGCGAGGAGCAGCACCCCATATCACCGCTACCGAGTCCAGCCACCTACCTCCTTCCTCTTCCCCTTCCTCTTCCTTCCTTGGCTAGCGGCTCCTGCTGCTTGGCCAAGCGGCACCTACAGCAGCCGTAGCTGCGATTTGCAGCAGCTAGTCCGCCTTGGACGCCAAGGCTATGGAAGAGGTTGATTTGAGCCCCGTCTAGAAGGTTCAAGTGTGAAGCAGTAGCTTCTATCCAAATTCAGCCATCAATTGAGCCTCTCCACCAACCTGCTGGGTGTGTGCTTGAAGCAGTGTGCTGCAGGACCATGAAATTGAAATAGCAAAGGTAGAAGACAACCAATTTCCGTCTGGAAACAGGCCCTGGGCACATTTCCGGACGAATCCGGACATCCCAAATCGCTGTGAGTGGCAGTTCATTCAGAAATCATTATTTAACTCAATTTAAGTGCTTAATTGCTTTAGTATCAGTTGGTATAACTCCTAAATAGTGTAGCACATACAATAGAGTATGATAGATTCATTGGAACTTGAAATAGGTAATATGATTGATGAAAATGATAGAATTTCCTGTATTACAACTGCAATGTATACGTTGAGCATAAAATGGATGTTTAGCATCGAAACTGGATAAGTTGATACTGAGTCATGTTTAAAGATGACAAATGATGTATATGTGTTTTCAAGTGATGTTCAGAATGTGAAATAAGTATGAAATGTGATATTCCTGTTTAAGTGTTTATATGTTAATCAGTTAATAGACTTAGGTGCCCTTACACCGTAGAACCCCTCGAGAGGTCTGCATCTTGGGGTGAAACGACCTACCTAGCGTGTGTCTAGATGGTCGGTGACTCGTGTTCAACAATAATCCATGCGTGTGTCATGGTGGCACGAGGATAGAAAGGCAGTGTTCAACAATAATCCGTGCGTGTGTCACGGTGGCACTGGAGTAAATAGGGGTTATTCAACAATAATCCGTGCGTGTGTCACGGTGGTAACCCAGACTCTCCGCCTGTGTGCTCAGGTTAGAGGAGGAGTCTAGAGTACACTCTTTTGAGAGTGCAGTGAGGCCGTGTGAGCCTGAGAGTCCTGACGCAGACCAGGACAGCAGTCAGACTTAACATTCCCCGGGAGTGTCGCTAAGTCTTGTACGGTGGGATCGTAGTTCGCTACAGATCTTTGTATGCAGAGTACACTGCATATGATTGGGGTATAATAATATAAAAATGTAATCATATAGGATCACAGTAAATTTAATATGTTAAGAGATTTGAACTTCTGTGCCAATTCTCTATAACTGTTTATTTGTTTAAAATATCTGTTGTTGCATAGAAATGTGATTATTATCTGTAAATCTGCTATGTCATTAGAACTGCCCTGCTTAGTACTGCACTTATGCTTTATTTCAATTTTTATATATCTGATGAGTTGTTTAGTGATAGCTAAATGAAATGCTATTCACTGAGCGAGTAGGCTCACTCCTCTACTCAAACATTTTCAGGTCAACAACATCATCAAGAATCTGAAGGATCTTTCCATCCTAGTTTTTGGCAGTAGAAGGTATATGTAGTTAGTTTAGTTAGAGGTCTCTTAGTCCTTTCCCCTCGGTCCTTGGGACATGGTGTGGGTGAGAGAGAGTATGTATGGCGAATGTGTAAAAGATGTAAATTAACGGTTATGTTTTATTTTCTGTTAAACAATGTTACATGTTGTAAACTCTGTTTATGTTCTCTAGCCAATTTAATTGAAATGCTTCCGCAATAGTTTATTATGTTTTAGTTTACAGCAATAATCCGAATATCATTACGAGGTTTTAAAAAGAAAAATTTCTCAGTGATTTGTTTATGTGATAATCCCTCCGTCGCGTCCTAATCTCGTGATTAGTGGTTAGTGTGAGATCGGGGTGTGACAATCTCGACCAGAGCATTCATTATCACTTCTTATCCTTAGGTGTAAGGTATTGTTGAGGACACATACCTCCATGTATTATACTTATCATCTCATCTCAAAGTAAGTTTGTTTTCATCAAGAAACCCTGAGCTCATCCTCATGGTGATCAAAATCGACCTTGTATAAGTTGTGAGTTCCACATAGCTCATGATAAAACATCCTCATAAGATGACTACATGATTCCTTTTATTATTTGCAAACCATCCATGTATCATTCACTCCACCAAGGTATGTTATCATCTCTATATTCATACCTCATAGTAACGTTCCAACTTGCATCATCTTTTATCCTTGGTGTATGCCATGCGTACTGTCCCATCTCCCCCTCCCATAACAAGAGGAAATAAGAATTTGGCGGCCGTACAAACACAAAGTTCTTCTGGTTCTAAGAGTAGAGATGATACATCCCACATTGCCAGTAGACCTTCAAAACTAAGTTGAAACGTGTAACTTATGTCTCTACATCACAATCATCTTGATATCAAAGTTACTTCCATGGAAAACTGGTCTCGAACCTACTCGGGTTTACACGCAATCCTTGGTCATCTCCTCTAGATCTATAGGGTGCTAGCACTTTTGGGGTCATCCCTCTTCCCTCATCATCCCGAGAGTGCCCTACTCATATGTCCTTTGGGTCCCATGAGTTCAAGAAGGTGATTAATCTCCTAACCCATGACCCTCAAACAATGATAGCTGTTACCTCCCGATCCTATGGTCATGTGCAACTAGGGAATTAGGCAACTCCTACTTCCATCGGTCTTATCCCTACCTGATCCTAGGATAGACTTACGATTCTAACATAGTACATGTCCAACTTAGAACCTTACCCAAGCCTTTCTCATCTCTCTCTCTGTATTCATGGGCTGACTTTCATCCCTTCACAGGGGTCATGGCGACCTGCCTATCTTGGTCAGGCCCCAACCGGTTACCTTCATGGTAATACATTCACATGCACGTAGAGATGGTTATCTATGGGTCTACAAGTTCATTCTCTTACCATGTACTCTTCACTTAGCTTCTCAAGATCCTATGAGACCTCTTTAGGTTACCTCCAAACCAACAAAAATGGTCTACACCCTTTAAAAGGGTCCCTCTCCCAGGATGGAAGGAAACTACACCTTGATAACAGCGGTCACAAACGTCCTTATGTATAGGGTCTGCCTCCACATGAGCATGCTTAACCCTAGAAAGCTACTAAGGAACAAGTTGACCAACTACTAAACCATGCTAGGTCATACTTGTTCTCATCCTCAACACTAGATCACGATCATACCTTCCCATGTCAACCACTTAGCCATGAGGGGTTCATCAAACATACCTTTAACTTAAGGGGTTTTCCTTTCCTCCAATCATGAAGGGTTCCATGCTCGATTCCCAAATTTCATCATGAGCACTAGGTACACTACTTCCCCTCTTAGCTCTAGGAACCCTAGGTTCACCTTTGGGTGTCCAACCGCATGCTCAATCTCTTAACCACGAATCAAGCACGTCCAAGGTATGTCATGTACTCCCATGAACCTTTTATATGAGCAACACCTCAGATTTGAGTCCTCCTCAAGGACAACCAACTAGGTATAAAGCATCACAACTGGTTACATAAACCCCCTCAGGGTCTAAGGCACTCTTTATCTCATCCAGCAGGTAAACACTTATACCATAGGCACATAGGTACCAAAAGCATCATCCTCTCTCTAGGGTTTGGTTCCTCTAAAGGAAACCAAGATATCATCAGCCTCCAAGGATCGAGTATGAGGAAACCTCTATCATCCACTTAGGTCACAACATCCTCAACTCTCCATTATTCCTCATGTCTAAGAATCTAAGCTTCTAACCTTTTTGCTTGGGTCCTGCTTTCTCTCTCCCAAGCTAACTCCACATCCAGCCTTCCTACTAGAGGTCCTTTTTCCATGAAGGCTCAAGCTCACCATCATACCCCTATGTGGGTGAAGCCTATGCTCGAACTTATGTTTGCTCAAGGTTATACCTAGTCCATTATGCTCATCCCATAAGCCATCCATCATGCATACTAGCTAGGGTTTCAACCTACTACCGTCCACTAACGTACTCTGGGTGCAAGCTATACCCTACCTGCATAAGCCTATAGGTTCTATAGGTTCTTCTCTAACTTCATCCATGAGGGAGCTATCCTTCGCTCAAACTTGCACGACCCTTCCCAGGGTTGGGTTGCCAAAGGTGTTAGGTCATCCAACCTCTCACGGCTTGTATGGCAATCCAAAGGCATGTCTATCCAAACATCCGGTCAACCATGACATCTAACTCATCATGTCATCTCTCTCTCTAACCTTCACTTAGGGTTAGGGTTAACATCATCCTCAAAGGATGTGCTAGGTCTCTACTTTTAATGGAGGTCTCTACCTCTAAGGCTAATGCTCTGTACTCATACTCCTGCCAAGGAGGTCTATCCTCAGGTCTCTCCTGAGGGTAATGACAACTCATGTCATACAACCTAAGCATGTATCTATTCCTTTACGCTTACTCTATTAAGCTTATGTCCATGGCATCTTATTTACATGCTTTTCATTAATTTGGTGGAGGATTCCTTAGACCTTATTAACCTTACACATACCTCAAGAGGGTGAGAAGAAGAGAGAAAACCCTAATCCTTAAGGTCCTTAACAAAATTTGAGTTGAGAAGGGATGAACAAGATGAGAGAGTCCTAAAGGTATCTTACTTTGATTCATACCCTAAGACTTTGGCCAGGCAGTCACACGGACCCGGGAGTCCTCGTATTCCGACTAGCGGTGCGGAGGAAAATATAGCTAGCCCTCGGTCGTGATCCTTTTCTAGACGCCTCTGTCTTTCGGATAATCCTCTAATAACTCCCTTGGGTTCTACAGAATTTGTAAAATTTAATAATTATTAAAGATTAAGTGAGGAACCTATGCTCTGATACCAATTGTAACGACCCCACCTCCAGATAACCCCCAATTAAGGGAGACCCAAAGGTCAGATCCGTTATTCAATTAATAGGATCAAAGGTTCAACAAATAATCAATAATAATTATGAAATTCTACTAACTAACTGGAATTTGGTATAAAATTTTAAACTTTACTTACCTTTGAAAACTTTGAAAATCTATCTATCCAGAGCTTGAATTATTCTATCAAATCCTCCTTGCACTTTATTTCTTATTTCCACAATGTGTCATTTACTGTTTGTTCTTTCAATTGTTGTTCCTAAAACGCCGACAAACAAAACATCGGTCAGTATATCGAAATATACTGGTATGTTGGGACAAACAAAATTTTGCAAATATGGCTAACAATTTAATAATCACAATCAAATTATTTAACAAGCCACTTTACATTTTCAATGTGTCATTCTCCACCTCTTTTGCCCTAACCCTGGCATACCCCTCTAGGGTTTCTCTTTTTCCATTGACTTAAGGCCACCTTCTCAATCCCGAGCTTGGTGCATGGGAGTCGCCTCTCATGGTGCTCCATAGTCATGCATCATAAACCACCTTCTCATTTCCGAGCTTGGTGTCTTGGGTCACCTCTCATGGTGCTCATTGGTCTACCTTCCTAGGCCTTACCTTTATGGCATCTTCCATCAGGGTGGAATGTAGGTGCGAGAATTCACATGTATATATAACTGTGATAGCCATAGTGACTTTATAATTGCAATATGAACATCCAAACTGTTTAGATCGCATTCAATGTGAGGAAACATTCGGAAAACCCTCGGGAAACTAATGCAATTAATCATAATTAATCACATACCTGATCCAGAGCAACTTGATTGTCCAAGCAATAAGGATAAAGAACAAGCAACAAGCAATCAACAATATCCTGAAATTAATGCATGTGATCCAAGTGTTATGGTTTATCCAGAACATTCTAAAGCTAGACATGGATTCCACCTTAGGCTTTCTAGGCCACTTTAGGGTTTTATTAGGGTTTTTGCCTCCATAATGGTTTTATCACGTTTAATGCTCTCTTAGTTCAAAAACCCTAATTTCAACATTATAAGCCCAATTAAAGTCAATTATTCCTCTTTTATATCAAAACTACCATCTTTATCCTTTTAAGTTATTTCAAGGTCATTAGACTCAATTATCACCTTTAGTTGCTTTTGGATTAACAACTCATAATTCATTATGGTCTAATTCACATATGAACGTTAATTATCAGTAATTCTACCTTTTATCCACTAGAAAACCCTAAATTTCTACATTAAAGGTATTTATCAACAATTAGGAACCTTTGTACATGAAATATATTAGAACCATCATATCTCAGTACATGGATTTGACCAATTAAATCATTAAGGATCATATTTACCAAAGTTAGGGTTCAAGATTCATTAAAGCATATGGAACCCTAAATTAATCAAATTACGCATGAAGATCATCTTTTTAGATCTAATTTGCCCTTTTATTAACAACATGTTAATATATGCTTTAAACACCCACATAACCCTTTTCTAATTCATTAATCATCAAAGGTTAGGGTTTTTAATTGATTAAACTATTAAAGATAGCATCTTTATATATCTTTTGAATTGCAAGCAGAATTAGGCTCCAATTATATTTTTAGTAGATTCCTTGTACTTTTTTGAGCAAGTTTCATATTTTACACATTTCCATCGGAGCTACCGATATTTAATTATGATTTTTGCAAGAAAACCTTACTTGGGCCAATCAGAGCGTGCCACGTCGCTCGACTCCATGCAACGATGCTTGGGCACTTTGGAAACATGACGAAATGACGCGATTTCCCTTTGGTTAAGTTCCCGACTCTTCAATCTACGGGAGGGAAAACGGTCCAAACCGCCTTTGTCACCCTCAAACTCGCGAACCCTACTCTGCAACCTACTGTAGCTGCTCGAGGGGTTCCTTCCTCACCTCCCCTGCACCCCTAGAGTGCCGGCGATGGTCCCTTGGCTTCCTCCGCCCTCCGCCGCACCTGCGGAGGTCCGTAGCTACGGCCGAGGTGGCCGGAATTGGGCCGACGGCTGCGCCCAACGCTGCACAAGCCTGCAGGTCCGCTGGGTGATATGAGCGGAGATGGAAGCAAGGGAAGAGTAGCTAACCACCCTGGATCTTCATGGTTGCTTCGTGCTTCCACCAAGATCGCGCCACAAAAGCGAATGCCCCTGAAACCGCCCTATACTATCTTGGTTAGGGTTAGAATGGAAAGATGAAGGAGGAGGGGTTGTATTGTGTGGGATCTCTCTGGATCTCAACCAGGGTTTTACCCCTTTATATAGGGTGCGTGTATCCACGTTTAGAGACGTTGATCCAAGAGAAAGTGAGTCCCACTCTTTAAAGGAAAATCTATTCCATCAAGGAGGAGTATTCTTCTCTCTCCTCATTATCCCTTTAATGTTCCTTCTTCTTTTGATATTAAGATTTCGAAAATTATCCTTCTTATTCTCTTTGTTCTTGATTTTTAATCTATTGGCACAAAATCCTATTTTCCTTTATTAGAAAATACTTTCTTTTTTTAGCAATACCACATAATCCATTAATAATGTATTCACATGATGTTCTTATTTTCTATTATTGGTATTTTCTCTTTCTTTTTCTTCATTGGGACTCCTTGGATCCCAATAACTCAAAGATTTCGAAATTCCTCATTAAGGATACTCATTATCCTTCTATATGCATCTAAATGCATTATTCTTCATTATCTTGTTTTATTTCTTATTAAAATATTTTCTTTTTAGGATTTCTCTTTATTTCTCTTTTATTTTCCTCCTTGGTATTCCTTTTATCATTAAGAATCCTTGGGATATGAAATTCCACCAAGAATAACTCAATTACACCTCTTTTCACTGGTTTTCCACATTTTACCATTGTTTTCAATTTCTTTCTTAATAAAGAAATACTTAATTAATCTTTTCTTTTCTTATTTCTTTTTCTTTGCAACTTTGGACTCCTTGGAACCCAAGGAACCCATGTGGCACGAAATCCACCTTTTGGATTACATTCTTTTGACTTCCAGAGGTTTCCACATCTCTCTTTATTCTAAAAAACTCAATTATTCATTTATTAATTGAATTTCCTTGTTATTAGGCCCAATAGCCAATAAAACCCACAACACAATCATCAAGGCTATTGTAAACAAAATCCATTTATTCAAAACAAATTATATCATTATTTGTTCCAATATCTTTAATGTGAGAAATTACATTCCTCACCAAAGGAACCCAAAAATTGGGGTTGTAACACAACTCCTTCATGTACATTCTAGTAGGATGAAAGGAGTTCTAGGATATTCATGTGGGATTCCATAGAGGCATGGAGGTCATTGTCTGCCTCTAGGAGGACAACATCAACCTGTTGTCTATGGTAAAGACCAGGACGTGCAACAGACGAGTCCTAGTGCAACTAGAAGACAGTTTCACATCTACAATGATGAGGAGATGTTACTAGACTTGATCTAAGACTAGGTATATTCACGAAAAAATCCTTTCCATTATATAGTTATTGATGCGATCCGCTGTTTTAATGGAGAATATGGCAGTAAATTTTTGTTTCTGCTGCCTATTTTGTATACATATTTCCCTACAGTGGTATCATAGCCAAAGTCAATCTACTAGATTTTGGGATAATAAATATTATCAGATTTTTGGTTTTATTGTTTATTTAGCATGTGATGTGAATAAATATGTCTAATCAAATACCACACATAATCCCAAACTAATATATATATGCAATTTACACGTCACCCTAAAAATGAGTTTTGATGGTGGATGTATAATGTGGTTATGGACACTAACCCTAATTATATGTGCATGGTTGTGTGTTTGGTTAATCCTATTTTATATCAGTCTGCATACTGAGCCTCTACCTTATCTTCCAATTGTAGAAGTATTATTCTCCTACTTTTTCTCCCCTCGAATGTAAGTCGAGGTTTCTCAATAATCATATAATAGTAGGATAGTTTATTTTCTTGTTACAATGAAGAAGAAAAATGCTCAGACCATGCCAACTAACTGTCTTGAAGGCAAGCCGATGGGCTATAGGACTTAGGAGGACCAAGAAGGACGAGATGAATTGATTGGCTAGTGGACCCAACTGATCGAATGGAGGACCCAGAAGATGGTGGACCAGACGACTGGTGAGGCGACCAACTGACCAGCCAGGAGGTGAGTCGATCGATTCAAGGGTTGAATAGATCAACCGAGATTGGCAAGCATGGATCTTGATCAACAATAGAGTTTTTGCATGTGATGTGGACCCTAGATTGTGGTAGTTATTTTTGGCTCCAAGGAATTACATTACAATGGCCATAACCATCACTTTTTATTTATTACATGTTTTTGTTGAGGGATATAGCATGTATATGATACGTACTATATATGCGGTGATTGGATAAAGTATATGTATATATACATACAAAATCTCCCTCAATTAAATACTAAATCTTAGATGTTTTCCATTAGAAGCACACATGAAAAGCTTGATCAAATAAGTGTGGGCACCCCAAGGGTGGTGCATCGTCTATCTTGTGGAAGTGTGATGGTAATAATATGGGCCCGCCTAGTGGGGTGTGTTATTATCATGTTGGCTTTTAGGTCAGGCTTAGTTGTGAGACCTTAATGAGATTAAGCACTATAAGCATGCATATGATCATGGCAAGGCATTGTGCATATCATCTATCCAAGAATTGCATAAGATGCAAATTGTAAATGTTGTGTACCTTAATAATTGACAATGGACGCTGGCGTTGGCCGGTTAATAGTTGAATTGTTTTGGATCTTAGATCACTATAAGGTTGTATGTTGCAATCTTCCGAATTGATATGTAAGTGCTATCAATTTGAATAAAATAGTGGGAGAAATAATTAATTAAAGATCTAATTTAATATTGTCAAAATTTTCAAATCAAATCAAATAAAAAAGGGTTTTGACATATTGCAAAAATTTCTCTTGTAGAATTAAATGACGAACAAATCAGTATTGCGATTAGTCCTTAGGAAGGACAAATTTGATGTGACAAATTTCCACGAATGGTTTTAGACTTTGAGAAGGGTTCTCAATGAAGAGTGCAAACTCTATGTCCTAGATAAACTAGTGTCAGAAATACATGCTCCTAATGCACCTAGGGCTGAGGTGGATGCTTATTGGAAGCATGCCAACGATGCCTCAGACATATAGTACCTCATGCTAAATTTCATGAACTATGAGTTGCATAAGAAATGCGATGATATGGGGATTCTTGAGATGGTAACACATCTTAGGAAAGTGAACCATGTTCTCACAAAGCAAGAAAGGAACAATGTCATAAAGGTGCTCTTTGAGTGTAAAATGACAAAGGGAGACTCAGTAGAAGATCATGTGCTCAATATGATTGGACATGTGTATCATCTTGAAGAACTGGGATTCTATTTGAGCAAAGAGTTGTCCACAAATATGATTCTGAAATCATTGCAGAATCAAATAGCCACTTTACGAGTGTTACTGCTTGAATAATATGGTCAGACTAATATCATATTTGCTTGGTATGTTGATTCATGCTGAAGTAAGAATGAAGAAGGACAAATCCGTGATAGTGATAAGTGGAGTTGAGTCTAAGGATGAAAGCAAGGCCATGACGATTTATGATGCCAACCCCAAAACCAGATCTTCAACACTCAAGATGAGGAGAAAGAAAAGTACAATAGGAACTTATCCTTTGTACTTGAAGGCATTCAAGAAGAAGAAGATGGGGATACGTATCTTCACTTCAGATATATACGTTATTGAGATAAAATTTTCTACTTCTTCATCATCAATACTAGATACCGGATGTAGATCTCACATATGCTCAAATATGCAAGATCTGAAAAGAAGTAGACCTTTAGGAAAGGGCGAGGTTGAACTATGAGTCACAAATGGAGCAAGAGTTGCTACCACTATAGTTGGAACCTATAGTTTATCTCTATCAATAGGCCTTGTGATAGAGTTAATGAACTGATATTATGTAATAAATAGAAACATCATTTATGTATCTTGTATGGACTAGGATGCATATGAATTTCATATTAAGAATGGTCAATGATCTATTTATAAAGATGGGATCTTTTATGGTAGTGCCCCAATGTCTTATGGTCTTTATTTTCTAGATCTAAAGGCAGATTTTTATAACATAAATACCACAAGACTAAAATTCAAAAACTCAAACAAAACATACCTTTATCATTGTCGTCTAGGGCTCATAAATGAGAATCACATATCTAGATTGTATAAAGATAGTTATTTGGACTCTTTTGATTTCAGGTCAATAGAGATGTGTGAATCTTGTTTGTTGAGCAAGATGACTAAGACCCCTTTTACTAGAAACAATGAGAGGGCTAGTAATCTATTAGGACTCATACATATTGATGTATGTGGGCCTTTATTACAACCTCTACAGGTGGGTATCAGTGCTTCATTACCTTTACAGATGACTTTGATAGGTATGGTTGTGTTTACTTAATGAAACATAAGTCAGAAACTCTTAATAGGATCAAGGAGTTTATGAATGAAGTACAAAACTAGCTTAGAAAAAGTATTAAGGCACTTAGTTCCAATAGGAGTGGATAATACTTAAGCCAAGAGTTCAAGGACCTTCTTAGAGCCCATGGGATTGTATCTTAGTGGACTCCACCTAGAAAACCACAACATAATGGTGTATCAGAAAGATGAAATCACACATTTCTAGATATGGTGCGACCAATGATGAGTTTATCTGAGCTTCTGACTACCTTCTAGGGTTATGCTCCAGAAACTGCAACATTTATACTAAACCGAGTACAATCTAAATCGGTTCAAAAAACACCATATGAGATATGGTATGGGAAGTGTTCTAATATGTCTTTTATGAAGAACTAGGGATGGAACCTTATGCAAGGAAAATGTTTTCTGAAAAGCTTGGCCCTAAATATGATAAATGTTATTTTTTTGGATATCTTAAGGAGAGTAAAGGATATTACTTTTATTCCCTATCTGACAACAAAGTGTTTGTTGCTAGAGATGTTGTATTCCTAGAAAAGGCATTTTTTCCAAAGGAATCAGTGGGAGGAAAGTGGAACTCAAAGAGGTATGAGACCAATAAAAAACCATTGAACCAATAGATGTACAAGAGGAACAAAGAGGATCACAAAGTGTTGTGGAATCTCAAATTCCTCAAGTAACACAGGTACCTTGTAGATCTAATAGGACACAACTTGTACCTAAGAGATATGGATATCTTGTGACTTAGGAAGGCGATGAGTTGGTCATAGATGATGAGCCAACAACCTATCTAGAATCTACTAAGGGACCAGAGTCAAAGAAATGGCTTGAGGCCATGAGATCTGAGATGGAATCCATGTACACCAACAAGGTATGGACCTTGGTGGATCCACCTAAAGGGGTAAAACCATAGGATGCAACTTGGTCTTCAAGAAGAAGACTGACATGGATGGTAAAGTACAAACCTATAAGGGAAGATTGGTTACAAAGGGTTTCAGACAAGTTGTAGGTATTGACTATGATGAAACCTTTTCTCCAGTGGCCATGGTTAAGTCCGTCAAGATCATGCTTGCTATTGCATCTTATCATGACTATGAAATTTGGCAAATGGATATTAAAACTACATTCCTTAATGGGAATCTTCTTGAAGATGTGTACATCACACAACCTGAGGGTTTCATAAATCGAAGGATGCAAATAAAGTTTGTAAGCTACAAAGGTCAATCTATGAATTGAAGCAAGTGTCTTGGGGCTGGAATCTTCATTTTGATGAAATAGTCAAAGAGTTTGGCTTTGTCAAAATGAAGATGAACCTTGTGTGTATAAGAAGGTTAGTGAGAACATAGTGGCATTCCTCATATTGTGTGTAGATGACATACTATTGTTGGGGAATGACATACCTACTTCACAAAAGGTAAAGATATAGCTGGGAAATATGTTTTCTGTGAAAGACTTGGAGAAGCATCCTACATCTTGGGTATTAAGATCTATAGAGATAGACCTAGAAGGCTTCTTGTACTAAGTCAGAGCACATACATTGACAAGTGTTAAAGCGGTTCAACATGGAGATCTCAAAGAGAGGAAACATGTCCATGCTTCATGGAGTTACCATCTCTAAAGCTCAATGTCATGGTTCTTGTGAAGAAAGAGAACTCATGAGTTTGATTCCATATGCATAAGCAATTGGATCAATCATGTATGAAATGTTGTGTACCTGTACCAATGTCTCATATGCTCTGAGCATGATGAGCAGATATCAGTCATATCCAGGTGATTCTCACGGAACAGTTGTAAAGAACATCGTTAAATACTTGAGAAGGAATCAGGATCAATTCCTCATTTACTATGAAGAGGAAGAGTTGGTGGTAAAGGGTTACATTGATGCAAGCTTGCAAATTGACAGATATGATTATAGATCACAATCAAGATTTGTGTTTTGCCTAAACAATGGAGTTGTGAGCTGGAAGAGTTCTAAGGAAGAGATAGTTGCTAATTCTACAACAAAGGTCGAGTATATTGTTGCATCAAATATAACAAAGGAGGTTGTATGGATCAAAAAGTTCATTTCTAAACTTGGGGTTGTTCCAAGCATCAACAACACAATTGAGCTATATTGTGACAACAATGGATCTATTGCACAAGCTATGGAATCCAGATCACATCAGCATTCCAAGGATATACAAAGGTGGTTCCATCTCATTCAAGAGATTGTACAATAAGGAGATGTAAAGATTTGCATAGTACCAACTGAGAACAATGTTGTTGATCCCTTGATAAAGGCACTTTCATAGCAGAAGCATGATGGACATGTTAGATCACTTGGATATAGATTTGTGGGTGATTGGCACTAAGTGCAAGTGGGAGTCTGTCAGTATGTATGCATAGAGAGCCAATCATATGATGATTTTAATGGCATGATTTGTAAATGATTTGATTAATAATAAAGGCAAGCTTCCAATTTATTCTATTTTATTATGTTATGAGATAATGATGTAACATAATAAATGTCTAGAGAATGACATTACTCAATGATGTATGTCTTCAAGTATGTGACTTGAACAATGAGATCATACAGATGTTAAGAGTATATACATTCTCATTATGTCCCTGGTCGGATGTTATTGTGGAAGGTAGACAAACAAAAATAGCACATAAGACCAGAGTGTGCATTGGTTGATGACAAAATCTCATTAGTCATGATATGTAATATCAAACCAAGCACATAGATACATTTTAGTAAACAGTGTATCAGGCAGACCAGCCATGAGATTGACACATGGAAGCCATTACAATGGTACTCATAGTCAGCTCTCATAGTGTTGTTGGTGATTGTGGTTCTTAGACCTGAAGTCACTATACTCATCACATGTTGTTTGGTATGATTTGACATCATTAATGTAATCATGAATAGTGTTCAGAAAAGTGGTATTCGGTGTACGGGCGGATGGGGTACTGAATAGAGTATATGCGGTATGCAGGAGTATATGCAGTTTTGGATTTTTTTAATAAATTAATTATATATCAATATAAATTTATATATTAATCATATATAATTATATTTTACATTGAACAATTACTTATGAAGACAACAAGAAGCAAAACTTCATTTGGAGTGTTGGAAAAGCATGACATGACATCAATTTGATTAACACAAGTTAAACAACCATTCTTATGTTATGAAATGTAAAGTTTGCCATAATCAATAAACATAAATAAATAAATAGAGGAAACTATAAAGTAGTTATAATATATGAACCATGCAACTATCAAATTGCAATATAAAATGATGATAGTGCCAAACAATTTCATAGACTAGTATGGTATACTTTAAACACGTTAACAATTAATAACTGGTCAATAAGAATTGGAAGAACAAGAAGACGAATGTATGGAGAAGAATTGAAATTATAATAATTTTGAGAATGAAGATGAGAAGGGAAATAAGATTGGAGAAGAAACCTATTGCTCTTATCAAAGAGAATGAAGAAAATGAGAGAATGGATGAAGACCAATTCAATAGCATTAGAGGAATTCAACAGGTAGTATGAAGAAGAGAAAACAAGAGCAAGGAAATGAGAAGAGCAGCATGCTGGACTTAATAAGAAAAGGGGAAATGGAAATGATATGTTTACTATTACAACATCAAAGAAAGAAGATGGAAGGGGAAATAGAAGAAGAAAGGGAATTTGTGAACAAAGAAATAAAAGAAAACAATAATATCATACAAAAAATGAAAATAAGAAGCAAGGGGGCAGTAATATTGTATAAAAAAGAAATATGAGACAATAACAATACCATATACATATTTTGTTCCTTTCTGTTTGGAAAAGCGGTGATTAAGTGGCCACATAAGCAGGTAATCGGCCGCATAATCGAGCATGGTCCGATTATTGCTCCGCTTTGACATGTGGGGAGGTCCCTTATCCGAACTGCTTAAGCGGCCGCATATGCGGCCGCACAGACCGATTTCCTAAACACTGATCCTGAATAAGGGTTTCATAAAGGTGATGATTGGGTGACTGCATGGGGACTGACTGTGAGTGATGTACAAGGGATTTGTCCCTCCTATAGGAGTATGATATACCAGGACTCTTAATTAGCGAGACTGAGAAATGGGCCATATGCATGTGAGTCAATATGTGATATTGAGCTTACATATATCTTAGACAGTCTACTCTGGATCAACGAACAAGACTGAATGTTGGAGACGATGACTACTCCTTGCCTTGAGTTCAATCTGGATATCAATGACAAAGAAACTATGAAACCACTATAACACCATGCATAGATTGTAGGTTGAAGTTGTTCTCCAACTTTTCATTTACTTGGGTAGCATTAATGTGCGACTAGACACCACTCTTTGCTTGTGATGTCAAAACTGGTTATGGACATTCACTGCCAACGCAATATGGGATCTATATGGTCACATGCATAGGATTTGACCTAGAAAAGGAGTTTTGATCTTGATTGGTAATTAAATTGATTGCTAAAGTAACTAGGTATTCAATTAAAGCAACAAATCAATTGACTAGACTCCCAACTGATTGACTCATGTAATAAAACAACTCATTGGAGTGTCAGGTGATTGGATATTGAATTGGTTGAGTTCTTCCTAAACTAAGGAGAGAAATGAACGGTTCACAAAATGAATCGATTGGCTCTATTCACCAACTGACTGGTTGGGGTCGTGAGATGACCGGCTCACTGGGTAAGACATCCAGTTCGAGGGGAAATTTGACTGCATCAAGAATTAGTGTTGACATCATGTTGTGCATTAATTGGATTCAAAATTGCTAATTCATATTTGATTAGGAAACATGGATAAATGACCAGTTCACTGAGTGAACCGATCAACTTGTATGTGACTTGTCCAGTTCAGTTGCCAACCGACCAGTTCGACACTTGCAGGTTGCAAAAATTCATGATCTTCTGGTCCCTCCCACTCACACACGGAATGGGAACCCATCTCTAACCCCTCCTACAAATATAGGGGTATTGGGGGCTTCTCAGACACATCATGCGACGCCCCGACCTCCATGCCATCTCTAATGACCCCGAAGACCGGGGAGTCACCCTCGGTAAACCACTCTTAACTTTTTCCTTTCTTGATCACTTAGATTAACTTAAATAAAAACCATAAAACTTGAATAACATCAAATTAAAATAAAATTGTGGAAGCGACTTTCCATTAACCATACTAAGAAGAAAAACAAGTTTACATGACATATTACATTTCTCATGCAGACTATAAAACACAGCAGATAATTGAAAACTAACTACATATTTTACCACATTCTCTCTCTAACCCACCATATGCCCAAGGACCAAGGGGAAAGGACTAAGAGACCTCTAACTAACTATTAACTACCTTCTATGTACTCGAGTGATACGATCCTTCAGCCTCCTCGTGCTGATGTTGACCTGAAAAAATGTTTCAGTAGGTTGGTGAGCTACTGGCTCAATGAATAGAATTTCACCCAACCATCACAAAAAAACTCATTTGTTTTTATTATTTAGAATAATATACAAGAAATACTACACTGAGTAGGTCTAAGAAGTTTAATTTAAATAACAGAAGATATCAACATATCATTATGATAATAATTGATGCAAAGCTGTAAATACAATTAATTAACAAAAAATACTAGAATTCCACTTAAAGAACAACTGATGTGAAGCTAACTCATATCTTTCTTAATTCTTTAACTTATAAAAACTCTGTGAACCTATATGAACATATTTTATCTTATGCCCTGATCATATGCAGTGTACTCCACATATGAAGACTCGTAGTGAACTACGATCCCACCGTACAAGACTTAGTCGACACCCCAGGATAGCTAAGTCTGACTGCTGTCCTGGTCTGCTACAGGACTCTGGGTCTCTGGCCTCAGCATTCTATGGTTCCGTGAACTGGACTCCTCTAGTTGAGTACACAGGCGGAGGGTCTGAGACGCTCTATGGACCTCAACTTGGTACACTCTATGGGTACCTCGGGGTTACCACCGGGACGTCCGGTTCATGTTGGGTAACCTATTTTCTCTTAGGAGACTTACTCAAGGGCTTCGTCTCCCCGCACGCTCTGTGGGTGCGTTCGACCCCCGTATACTGGATGCACCACCAGGGTAGGTCATTTCACCCCTAGGGTACTGACGTCTCAAAGGGGTTCTACGGTGTCAGGGCCCTTAATCTAATATTTTATTATTCTAGAAAGGCTCTTACTACATTGCATCTCTCTCTTACTTGTTCTGGACTTTGGTATCTCTATGGTACCTCATCTATTTGATTTCAGTTCAAATCACAATACGATATCTTTCTGGAACTGACAGAGCAGTATACTCAAAATCATTGTAAATACTGAGCAATCCTTATATCATGCATGCAGGCAGATTTAAAATTCATAAATAACCCAAACTCATATCAATTTGGCACATACATACTGAATTCATGCAATTGAACATCTTATTGCACTAATAAGAGTAATTTACTTCACATATAAGAAATTATCTGTAGTATTTATCAATTATCTAAAATTTCTCGAAGAACGTGCACATTAACCCTAATCCTGGTCTGTGCAACACATAACTCAATTAAGAGTTACTTACGTATCATAACACGAATAATTAGCAATACTTGAGAAATTCTAGTAATATCTTAGAGAATGTGTCAATTCATGTAAATGTTAATTCACACATATTAACATAACAGTAAGCATACAACTAGGGTTTATTTGCATATTTTTATGCTATCGTACCTTCTTTGAAATCGTGCATATGATAATTTACAAAATCTATATTGCCTAGTTTTATATCCCAAATTGTACCATTTTCAGTCGTGTATTACTAATTTCAACATTTACACTAAGCAATTTAGGTTCCGATGAACCATGTAAATTCACAAGTCCAATCCACACTGATCAGATGCTAAATTAAATCATATGAAAGTGTAAGGAAGCAATTTATGAAATAAAAAGTCAGGCGACGCTAAATACTGCCCAACGCCTGATAGCTACTGTTATCAGCAAAAAACGCGCAATTAACCAAAAATTTCCAAACACCGGAGTTAAATCATGATAGATGAGTGAAACCCTACTCACAGCGATTCGAGATGTCCAGATTTGTCCAGAAATGCATCCAGAGCCTATTTCTAGGTGAACTTTGGTTGTCTTCTACCTTCGCACAACCCTGGTTGCAACCTGTTTTACGTACCAATTGAGGAGGAAGCTCGATAAACCTGTTTTATGCACCAATTGAGGAGGAAGCTCGATAAAATGCCAAATCAAGCTATTAGATACGGATTCTCATTCTATCCTCAAGATCGAGCTCCATGCTGGTCTTACCTTGCTCTTTTGGGTGTCAATCAAATTCCGATTTGAACTAGTTGCTAACAGCTTCCTCTATCTTCATGAATAGGTTGAAGACGATGTTCGTTCTTGGTGCTAGACGCAGCTATGACTGCGGATTCTTGCTCAAAGCTCTTGGCTGAGCTCGGAGCTGCACTTTCCTGGAGCTTTGCACACCCTAGGCGGCCTAGCTGGCTGCTGCTAGAGCAGGGTGGGGCGCCGCCCTGCTGATTTGGGCGTCCATGGAGCAAGAAAGAAGAAAGAGGGGACAGGTGTTGCGGATTCATGCTCGAGGCACTAGGCCGAGCTCAAGGCGTCGCTTCTGAGGTGTTGGCCGCGCCAAATGAGCCCCCTGGGCACTGCTCCGTGCAGCTTCTGCTGCAGGCCGGCCACCCAGCACCCTGGATAGGGCTGTAGATAGGGGCGAGGTTGGAAGAGGGAAAGGTGGTTGAAGAAGAAGGGAAGGTAGAGGAGAGGTGGGCACAACCAAAACGGGGCTAAAGGCTGAGAAACGCCCGCCCTAGTTCCCCCTGTGTCGCGGCCGATCGAGCCTGCTAAGCACCACTTTGTGGTGTTCTGTTCTATCGGGGATCGTTTGGGAAGGAAGAAGATAAGGGAAAAAAGTAGCCGACCCATTAAAGGGGTAAATTACTGGGAAAATTGCATCTCAAGTCCAAGACTCTTAAAAACACCATAACAATGGCCTCGGGGGTCCAAATCAAACGATTCTTTTTGCAATGTTTCAAGCACGAGGTCATCTACACTCTCAAAGCATGAAATTGTGCTAATTGGACTGTTTCACCTGATCAAAGCACTGATTGCATCAGTGAGTACTCAACTCAACTCAATTAACATAATGATGCTATAATCGTGGTACATATTAATTAACTTTGATGTGGGTTGTAACAATCTCCCTCCCTTATAAGAATTTTGTTCTGAAATTCCTAAAAGGAAAAAAAAGAAACTTGTTACGCATCTCAGACTCGAACTCCCACGTAGCTTCCTCTAGATTATGGTTCCTCCACAGAACTTTTACTAATAGCATCTCGCGATTCTAGAGCTTCTTGATTCTCCGATCAATTACTTGAACTGGTCCCTCAACATAGGACACATCAGGTCTATGCTGTATAGGTTCTGGGTACATTATCTTTTCTATACCAGGGTAACTCTTCTTCAGCATCGATACATGAAGCATATCATGTAAATTAGCCAACTCGGATGGCAAATCCAATCTGTAGGCTACAGGTCCAATCCTTTGAATGACAGGATATGAGCCCATAAACCTAGGAGTCAGTTTGCCTCTCTTACCAAACCTCAACACTCCTTTCCATGGTGAAACCTTGAGATACACTTCATCACCAACCTCAAGCTCAAGAGGTGTACGTCTCTTCTCAGCTTAACTCGTCTGCCTGTCCTGTGCAGCTTTCAACTGTTCTCTGATCATTGTAATATTTTCAGTGGTCAAATCCACTTTCTCTTGTCCAAGAATCTACTTTTCACCCACCTCGTATCAAAATATGGGTGATCTACACTATCTGCCATACAGAGCTTCATACGGGGCCATTCCAAGACTGGAATGGTGACTATTATTATATGCAAACTCTATAAGACTTGAGTGTTCTTCCCAACTTCAAGACATCAAAGGTTGACTTAACATGAAGAAAGTGAGCAGACTTAGTCTATCTACAATCACCCATATCGAGTCACAACCTCTATGTATCCTGGGAAACCCTACCACAAAATCCATTGTGATATGTTCCCACTTCCACTCTGGTATATAAATAGATTGGAAAGTATCTGCAGGTTTCTAATGCTCAGCCTTAACCTGCTGGCACACACTACTTCTAGCCACGTACTCAGCTGCATCCTTTATCATGCCTGACCACTTGTACAACTCCTTGAGATTCCTGTATATCTTAGTGTTGCTTGGATGCATAGCGTACATCGATGCATGTGCTTCCTCAAAAATCTATTCTTTCAAATCACTGTCTCGAGGTACACACAACCTGTCATGCTGATACAACACACCATCATCTGAAAACCTAAACTCTGGTCTTTTTCCTTTTGTCTTATCCTGCATGATCTGTTGTAACTCACTATCATTCTGCTGAAGTTCCTTGATTTGATCATAAAAAGTAGGCTTGACTTGCATCTGTGCAATCAAACTACTCTGTTCAGTCACCCCTAAGTCTGAGTTCAACTTTCGCATCTCTAGTAGCAAGTCTCTCTTGAAACATGCCATAGAGAATACATCCGCTGTTGAACTTGACTTCCTGTTCAGAGCATCTGCTACCACATTCAACTTACCAGAATGATAATCTAGTGTCACTTCATAATCCTTGATCAATTCTAACCATCTCCATTGTCTAAGATTCAGATCCTTCTAGGTGAAGATATATTTCAAGCTCTTATGATCTATAAACACCTGGCACGCCTCACCATAAAGATAGTAACGCCATGTCTTATGAGAATGAACTACAACAACTAATTCCAGATCATGTGCCGAGTAATTCTCCTCATTCTATGCTACTTACTTCTTGTTACTTATCCTTCTCATTTTGATCATATATAATAAACATCCCTAAAATTGAAACACACAAGGTAAGAATAAATTATTCCTCATTCTTGTTATTACTGTAAGAATTTATTTCATAACACACTTCACTTTATATTATATTTCTCCTTTTTTTCAAAACACACTTGTTACATTTCAAATTTATTTCCTATCCCTTGTTCTAAATCATTTCCATATTGTTTATCTACCTTTCAGATTAGCTACCTTTAAACCCTGGATTACTATCAATACTAGTTTACTTTTCATAGTGCAAATCTCATGATTTTGTTTTATAGAGATGCTAGTATTCAAGGTCAAATCGCTAGGGACATCCCTTGAACTACTTCAACTCTAAACATTCTAGGGTTTGGTCTTTATCAACAACATAGCGTTATTGTGATGTGACTTGCTCCCTTAATTTGAAATTCAAACTTTGGATCTCATAAGTTTTACTAAAGTCTTGCTTATCTTATTACTGGAATTTCCTTTCTCTTATTTGGACATTCAAATAAATTACATTCTCAATTTACCTTGCTAGGGTTTCATCATCATATTGTGTGTCATTATTTCATTCACTTAGACGTCTCTACCATGGTAGTTATGCATCATATATGATTCATTTTCTTATCACTTCATCCCACATTGCTCTCATTAAGGAAGATATGAAAGAGAAGATGATTCTAAGACTTAGAATTCTTATCTTCAAACATTCCTTTATTACATTTCTCATATGTAGGTTTAATTAGTTATCAACAAGGATACTTGACTAGTTAGCACTTACTTGAGTGTCGCAATCTCTTTCTTTTTATAATCTATATTACCCCCTCAAGCTTCAAACCCTTCCCTATATTTCCATAATCCTCTTACCATATCCTACTCTTTCTATAATGTTGCTTATTCATGTGTATGTTCATGTATACCATGTTGCTCTTCCTAAGGCTCTTTATTTCTATGTACTTATTGTATACTTAACTCTTTTCTTCTATTTTTCCTTTGCTTTGAAGTATATAAAAACATTGTACTCGGTTATATAATCCATTCCTCAAGATTGATTTTTACTATCTTGACCCTTACATACTTTTCTCATATCTTTTCCATATTCTCATATTTAGAGTTCATATAATACTAATCATTAAATTTAGTCTGAGCCTTATATTGTGTTCCTTTATTTCTAATTAAGGATTGCTCATATGAGGCCCCAATGTTGGGTCTCCGATATCAGTTCCAACTAATAATTAGTTGTTCTAATCTTTCCCTTATATCTCAACATCTTAGTGTATGTACATTCTTACTATGAGGCGAGTCTAAATTATCCAGAGTCTATTCTTATTATACTATTAATAGGAGTCATTAGATCCCAGTAACGCATCTTGCCAACTGGACCAGGCCAAACCTGTAGTCCTGAAGCCAAGAGCTACTCAGGATTAACCAACTCCTATTAATCTCAAACATGTGGAAAGAACATCCACTTAGGGCAAACTCATTTAAACATAACTTCTGGTCTACCTAATACAAAGAATATAAATAATAAATAAATCACTTCATGACACACAACAATATAAAGAATCATATTTATTCTACAAACTGAAAATCTAAATTCATACATATAAGAGCATTTCTAGCGATTTCCAATCAAATAAGCAATATAAAACAAGAGTTGTATCACATCCTATGTTTAATCTCTTACTCCTACATTAATTTCTAGTTTCTTAACCCTAAGATTTCTAGGGTATCTCTCTAGCCCATCCTTCCTCTGCATACCTAGCCCGGGCATCCAGAGAAGAATGGACAGAGTAGCTTGATACTGGTCAATCTAAGTACTCAGATACCGGGCCAGGGTACCTAAATACTCAGACTTCCCAGAGCTAAAGACACATCACTTCTTATCTACCTCACTTATAACTCTATCTTTCTATCCTAATGATCCCTGACAACTCAGCCTAAGCTCTGCACTTGGTTCTCGTGACCACGTCCTCTTCCTGCCATCTGCAACAGTATAACAGAACACTTCCTGTTAGAGAATTGCAGTTAGAAGGAAGACACCTAAGTCCTAATCCTATTGGTCTCTTTTCGTCCCCTGACCTTGACTTAGAGTAAACATGTACTCAACCTATGCTCTGATACCAAAGCTGTTGTGACACCCCAACCTTCATGCCATCTCTAATGACCCCGAAGACCAGGGAGTCACCCTCGGTAAACCACTCTTAACTTTTTCCTTTCTTGATCACTTAGATTAACTTAAATGAAAACCATAAAACTTGAATAACATCGAATTAAAATAAAATTGCGGAAGTGACTTTCCATTAACCACACTAAGAAGAAAAACAAGTTTACATGACATATTACATTTCTCATGCAGACTATAAAACACATCAGATAATTGAAAACTAACTACATATTTTACCACATTCTCTCTCTAACCCACCATATGCCCAAGGACCAAGGGGAAAGGACTAAGAGACATCTAACTAACTACTAACTACCTTCTATGTACTCAGGTGATACGATCCTTCAGCCTCCTCGTGCTGACATTGACCTGAAAAAATGTTTCAGTAGGTTGAGCTACTGGCTTAGTGAATAGAATTTCACCCAACCATCACAGAAAAACTCATTTTTTTTTATTATTCAGAATAATATACAAGAAATACTAAACTGAGCAGGTCTAAGCAGTTTAATTTAAATAACAGAAGATATCAACATATCATTATGATAATAATTGATGCAAAGTTGTAAATACAATTAATTAACAGAAAATACTAGAATTCCTTTTAAAGAAAACTGATGTGAAGCTAACTCATATCTTTCTTAACTCTTTAACTTATAAAAACTCAGTGAACCTATATGAACATATTTTATCTTATGCCCTGATCATATGCAGTGTACTTCACATATGAAGACCTGTAGCGAACTACGATCCCACCGTACAAGACTTAGCCGACACCCCGGGATAGCTAAGTCTGACTGTTGTCCTGATCTACTACATGACTATGGCTCTCAGGCCTCAACATCCTATGGTGTCGTAAACTGGACTCCTCCTCTAGCTGAGTACACAGGCGGAGGGTCTGAGACGCTCTATGGGCCTCAACTTGGTACACTCTATGGGTACCTCTGGGTTACCACTGGGACATCCGGTTCATGTTGGGTAACATATTGTCTCTTAGGAGACTTCCTCAAGGGCTTCATCTCCCCGCACGCTCTGTGGTGCGTTCCGACCCCCGTATACTGGATGCACTGCCAGGGTAGGTCGTTTAACCTCTAGGGTACATACCTCTCAAAGGGGTTCTATGGTGTCTGGGCCCTTAATCTAATATTTTATTATTCTAGAAAGGCTCTTACTACATTGCATCTCTCACTTACTTGTTCTGGACTTTGGTATCTCTATGGTACCTCATCTATTTGATTTCAGTTCAAATCACAATACGATATCTTTCTGGAACTGACAGAGAAATTCAAAGATAAAAAAAAAGATGGCATTTCGAGCGAAGTAGATTGAGACTTTGATTTGCAAGAAGGACTATACTCAAAATCATTGTAAATATTGAGCAATCCTTATATCATGCATGCAGGCAGATTTAAAATTCATAAATAACCCAAACTCATTCAATTTGGCACATACATACTGAATTCATGCAATTGAACATCTTATTGCACTAATAAGAGTAATTTACTTCACATATAAGAAATCATCCGTAGGATTTATCAATTATCTGAAATTTCTCAAAGAACGTGCACATTAACCCTAATCCTGATTTGTGCATCACATAACTCAATTAAGAGTTACGTATCATAACACGAATAATTAGCAATATTTGAGAATTTCTAGTAATATCTTAGAGAATGTGTCAATTCATGTAAATGTTAATTCACACACATTAACATAACAGTAAGCATACAACTAGGGTTTATTTGCATATTTTCATGTTATCGTACCTTCTTTGAAATTGTGCATCTGATAATTTACAAAATCTGTATTGCCTGGTTTTATATCCAAAATTGTACCATTTTCAGTCGTGTATTACTAATTTCAACATTTACACTAAGCAATTTAGGTTCCGATGAACCATGTAAATTCACTAGTCTAATCCACACTGATCAGATGCTAAATTAAATCATATGAAAGTGTAAAGAAGCAATTTATGAAATAAAAAGTCGGGCGCCGCTAAATACTGCTCAACGCCTGATAGCTGCTGTTATCAGCGAAAAACACACAATTAACCAAAAATTTCCAAACACCAAGAGTTAAATCATGATAGATGAGTGAAACCCTACTCACACGGATATGTCCGGATTTGTCACAGGTGAACTTTGGTTGTCTTCTACCTTTGCACAGCCCTGGTTGCAACCTGTTTTACGCACCAAATGAGAGGAAGCTCGATAAAATGCCAAATCAAGCTATTAGCTACGGATTCTTGTTCTATCCTCTAAGACCGAGCTCCATGCTGGTCTTACCTTGCTCTTTTGGGTGTCAATCGAACTCCGATTTGAACTAGTTGCTAATAGCTTCCTCTATCTTCATGAACAGATTGAAAACGATGCCCGTTCTTGGTGCTAGACGCAGCTATGGCTGCGGATTCTTGCTCAAAGCTCTTGGCTGAGCTCGGAGCTGCACTTTCCTGGAGCTTTGCGCACCCTGGGCAGCCTAGCTGGCTGATGCTAGAGTAGGGTGGGGTGCCACCCTGCTGATTTGGGCATCCATGGAGCAAGCAAGAAGAAAGAGGGGGCAGGTGTTGCGGATTCGTGCTCGAGGCACTAGGCCGAGCTCAAGGCGTCACTTCTGAGGTGTTGGCCGCTCCAAATGAGCCCCCTGGGCACTGCTCCGTGCAGCTTCTGCTACAGGCCGGCCACCCAGCGCCCTGGATAGGGCTGCAGATAGGGGCGAGGTTGGAAGAGGGAAAGGTGGTTGAAGAAGAAGGGAAGGTAGATGAGAGGTGGGCGCAACCAAAACGGGGCTAAAGGCTAAGAAAAGCCTGCCCTAGTTCCCCCTGTGTCGTGGCCGATCGGGCCTGCTAAGCGCCACTTTGTGGTGTTCTGTTCTACTGGGGATCGTTTGGGAAGGAAGAAGATAAGGAAAAATGTAGCCGACCCACTAAAGGGGTAAATTTCTGGGAAAATTGCATCTCAAGTCCAAGACTCTTAAAAACACCATAATTATGGCCTCGGGGTTCCGAATCAAATGATTCTTTTTGCAATGTTTCAAGCACGAGGTCCTCTACATCTCAAAGCATGAAATCGTGCTAATTGAACTGTCTCACCTGATCAAAGTACTGATTGCATCAGTGACTACTCAACTCAACTCAATTAACATAATGATGCTATAATCATGGTACATATTAATTAACTTTGATGTGGGTCGTAACACATCAATTGCCTCTAAAATATTTTGTCTTCTCTGGTTGTGGTAATGAGAGAACCCGAGCAAGTCTTACCCGATACATGGAGGCATAGCAAGGGAGAACAAATATAGGAGAGAAAGTTGGTGACTAGTACACCTACGGGAGGGACAACTCCTTCCTATCTATTCCAGTGGGATGACATGATTTGTAGGTAGTCCTTGTGGACTTCCATAGAGGTGTGGAGGCTAATGTTTGCCTTTAGGAGGACAACATCAACCTGCTGTCGGTGGTAAAGACCAGGAGGTGCAACAAATGACTCACAGTGTAACTGGAAGATAGTTGTGCATCTACAATGACGAGGAGATGTCGTTGGACTTTCTTCAGGACCAGGTATATCCTTGAAACCATCCTTTCCATTATATAGTTATTGACACGATCCATTGATTTAATGGAGAATATGGCAGTATAATTTTTGTTTCCTTTGCCTATTTTGTAGCCATATTTTCCTACTGAGAGGACCATTCAGATTTTGGAAGATCTTTTGAGAGCATGTGTCGTGTCGTTTCTTGGCAGTTGGAATGTGCATCTGAGTTTCATAGAGTTTGTCTAAAACAATTGCTATCAGAGGAGCATAGACATGGCACCGTATGAAGTGTTGTACATGAGATGTTGTCAGTCACCTCTTTGTTGGTATGAGAGAGGTGAGTATCAAATTTTGGAACCTGAGTTAGTACAACTGACTACAGAGAAGATCAAAGTATTGCAACATCAGTTGAATGCAGCCCAAGATAGAGAGCAGTCTTATGTTGATAACCATAGCAGATCGCTTGAGTTCCAAGTTAGAGACTGGATGTATCTCAAGGTTTCCCCTAGGAAGTGTGTGTTGAGGTTTAGTAAGAAGGGTAAGTTGGCTCCTAGATATATGGGACCATACCCTATCTAGCATGTGTTGGGAAGGTGGTGTACAAGGTGGAGTTATCACCAGAGTTGTACAGGCTGCACAATGTCTTCCATGTCTCCATGATGAGGAAGTGTCACCCAAACATCTAGCAGACATTGCAGCCAATGGATGTTGATTTGGAGGAGGATGTGTCATATGTTGAAGGTCATGTTTTGATCTTGGATAGGAGAGTGAAGAAGTTGAAGAAGAAGAAGGATATAGTCTTACTTAAGGTTTTGTGGCATCACCATGGTGTGGAGAAAGCCACATAGGAGTTAGAGGATGAGATGTGTGGGTCTTTGTTTGCATAGGATTTCAGGGGCGATACCTTGTTAGGGATTTATGGTCATAAGACCCCTAATGTAACATACTAAAATTTGGACATATTCTCTTTTTGGCCCTTCCTTGACGTTGAATTTGTGGAATTATTAGTGGTTCGGGTTGAATTTGATCACCATTTATGCCAAAATTTGGGTTTATGCACAAATACCTCAGTAAATGTTTTAATAAGGGTCTAAAATGAAAATTTACCACTTATGTGAGATAATGATAAAATAAATTCGTTTGAGATCATTCCTTAGCCTTATGGAGAAAGGAAGAGAAAAAGGAATGAATAATAATGCTTTAAACATGTTAATGTGAAATTAAATTATTTAATATGAGAAATAGTGGTCATAAGGGATAATGGGCAAAAACTCATAAAAGAACGACTAATTTCTTAAGAATAAGTTGATATTCGTTATCCTTGGGTTTGATTTGGCTTGAAAGCCAAGTTTCATAATTTTAGGATGTTAACAACTATATCTATTTTAATTTATAAAGAAAAGGTGATTTTTCTCAAAAATATGAGATAAAATATGTAATGACTCCAAAAGTGAAAAAATCTTAGATTCGTAATCTACACATTAAAAACAGCCTTTGGGTGAATTTTCATATAATTTAGATAATATTTAACATACATGTGTAGAATGGGAGAGAGAAAGTGTAAAATATTAAATAATGAGAAAATTAATTACAAATGATAAAATTAATGGCCAAATTGTGTTCCACAAGTTTTGCTTTGCTTAAGGATGAAGTTTCACATTAATTGATGATTTCAAAAAGTCTCTACTGTGATAAGAAGGAGATGATGTAATTTACTTTAAAATAATTAAATAAAATATTTAGAGTCTTCAAAAGCAAAAACTAAGGCCATATTCAAATTCCTCATGTCAAAAAAGGATGGGTGTCAAATTTCATTTAATTTGGAGTTTGTTTACACCCTCAAATGAAGAGAGAGAGAAAGAGAATCAATTGCATTCACACTCTATTCGAATCAAATTGGAAATTTAATAAATGTCACGTGGCTCCTTTTTATTCTCAATTTTGGGTGCAACCAGGACCGTTCAATTCTTGATCTGACGGCGTGGAACCCGTCTCCCACCTTGGGTAGGTGAGGTACGCCCGAGAACAGTATAGCCATGGTAATTTGCGGATTACTTGCTCCATACTCAATCATTCTTCGAGATTTTTTATGCAGCGTGTTCGTGAGAACAATTGGTACACAATGAGCCATAACTCGGTCCCTACTTTCCATTGTTTGAGAATTTCCCAAATCTTGGACGATAAGGTTCCTTCGGACAACATGCCTCTTGTCCTTACATACACCCACACATATATATAATCATACCCATAGTTCCACCACCCTCCACATGACCTTCCACCGATTTCAATTTCCCATGTTCTCCCACCTAGAGCCGCCATGAGGTCATGAATCATGGAGCAATGTCGGCTGCTCGTGCCCCTCTTGTGTCTTGCTTCGGACCAGTTCCTTTTGGGGTGAGTTACTTTGGCCCTTATTCTTCGTACTCAACCTATCAGTTTCACGAACGATCGACGAATGTGGTTTTTCCCAATTTTGGGTGGGGTTGTTGCTACTTCTACTCACAGACATGGTGGATCGTGAGGAAGGGAATAACTTCGTTCGTGGTTTCCCAAATCTACCCCCTCTTTTCTCACTTCTTTGTGCTTTCACGCGGAGGGTGTTTCTATCATTTCGCCGTATCTTTTGTTTTTCTCCTCAGCAATAAGCCTTGCGCCATTTGTCTATGGAATCGGACGAGTTGGCCCTCCATGATTGGCCCAACTCAGCACGTTCTCCCTCTCTCACGAGGTGTTTGATGATGTGGCTTTTTCGGATTGACTGATTTTGTAAAAATCATATCTTTTTATTCGTTTGTCCAAAAATTAAAGTAAAATATGTTTTGAAATCACAAAATTTATTCCTATGTAATAAAAATATATTCGATGTTTGGTGAGTTTTATGAAAAGGTGTTTTCTAAAATGATTTTAATACATACAAATCACCAAAAATACGCTTTAATCATTATAGCTCCAAAATTAACAAAATTATATATTTTTGTAATCATGAGAACCTAATAAGATCGACGGTGATAATTTCATATTCTAAATTGAGGTTTTTTTCAACAAGTCCAAAAGTTAGGATTTCTTTACATTAATGCATATGAAAAACCCAAATACATGATTATACATTGAAAATAGGAAAAGTGAACATTGGACTCAATTAAAGTGGTGAAAGTGAGTAATGGAATTCATTAAGAGAGGTATGTGCATTCTTACACTCTAAGTTGGGATATTTGTAAAGCTAACTCTAATTTCCCTAATGAGGCATTACATGAACCCAATTATCTCTATTATTATTTCTTTGCTATATTTGCCTCAAAATTTATTTTTGTTATTTATTTCTTGGGTCTTGTACCCCACTGACATGTTTATATTATTTGATGCTTATACTTGAAATAGTTCTTTTAGAATGTTGATTTTATTAGACTATTTAACTAGTGTAGTGGTACTTTTGTACAACCACCCATAGATAGGTCATGTGTAAATTCACTTAGGGGATTGTGTTACTCTCCCCAATTTAAAATATTTGATAGGTGACTGGAATGTGTTACTCTCCCTCACCTATTTGGTTGAGGTCCGATAGGTGTCGCAACCCTACTTAGTTAAGGTAGTCAATATTAATCATGCATGCAAACCTTTTACTATTTTTCTTATTATGGCAAGCTTCTACTTGATTATGCCTCATATGTTTGACCATCTTCATCTTATGATGAAATCTCAGCCTTACTTTCCATGTTATTTCTTATCTTCTATCCTTGTTCATTACCTTGCTTCTTTCTTTTACTGGGAGCTTTCCCAACCACCCAGTGTTTGATCAAGGTGTTGAACAAGATCAAGGGGAACATAGCTTTTGGCATGGATGTAGCTCTTGGAGATGTTGCTTTGGAGACAAGACTTGAAGTAGTTTAGAATTTCCTCTATCTAGATCCTTTTGTTGTACCTTGATGTAAACCCTCAATGGGAGATATGATGGAATTTTTTAATCTTTTGAAAAATTGAATATAGTCATGATTTTTATTTTGACTATTCACTTTGATCTTTTGTATACCATTATATAAAGATTTGAAAATTTTACACCTATTCTAGCATACCTCTTGAGTATGTTTGGATAGATGTTTTATTCTTCAAATTTTTAGTAAAGGGGTGATTTCACTCTTTTATAGCATGGTATCAGAGCCCATGGTAGCCAAAATCTGACTATTTCAATTTTGTCTCCCTTATTAGAACCCTTGCCTTACATAGTTCCCATTTAAGTGACATGTTTCCCTAGAGTTGATCTATAGATGATGAAAGGTTGATTTAGGATCATAAGAGTTTCACATTAGAATCATGTTGGATAAACCCCTAAAATATTTACAACTAAAAGATGTAAGTAACCATAGTAGGTTGTTTAGATTTGTCTTTAGGAAGCTACTAGGATATGAAGTTGAAAGCAAAGGTGTCTAGAAAGGATCAGGGTTAGGGGGCTGGTAAGATTTTCCTCCACACCACTAGCTTGGTTTACGAGGACTCCCGGATCCATTTGATACATGCCTGGATTGAGCTGATATGGATTGTCCAAAGTAGCATGCTTTTAGGAAATAACAACCTTAGGCATCTATGTTGGATATCTTTGGGAACCTTAATATGTTGACCTTATGACTTGTTTGTGGATGAATACCCAATATAATCCTCTTATGTCCCTTAGGACCACATTTTTAGTCAGCCTAACCCTAAAACCTAGACTTTGAAGTTTGGTGTTTAGTATGTTATCAAAGCTCACAATGGAAGCATGTTGGATCTTATACATGGTCTAGTAAAATCACCCTTTTACCTATAGATTAGTTTGGTTGGATAGTTCACCCTTTTTAAGGGGTGGAGAGTAGTTGGTTGTTGATGCTTGAGTGGTTAGATTTCGAGGACAAAATCTTTTTTAAGGGGATGTAGCCCTATGACATTCTCAAATCTAGATACTCTGACTCTAGAAACCCTAACTCCATGATTAGGAGGTTAGTGTGTTTGAATCCTTAGAATTTCCAAACAAGTTATATTTATAACTCAACATGTTTGTTTATATGCTAATGAACATATAGTGATCATCTAATGAATAGTTCATATGTTTAAACCCTAATGAATCCATAATGCACATAATAAGAGTAACTCACATATTAATGCTAATAATGGATATGCATGATGTTGACCATGTCATTAACCAACAAGCCTTAATGTTATGATAAGGAAGATAATTAGAACCTAATCTTGGACTTAATACATATATGTGAAGAATAATGATCATGTTGACCTAAACCCTAATTTGTAATCATCTAGCCTTAACCTACACATCCTTAAAGATATTCATGAAACATTTTGGTGTCATAATCAGATAACATACTTTGATACACATCACTGTTTGGGAAATCAGTCCATGCGACCACATATACTCCTACTTATGCCTATTCGGTCACCCTACCACACCACATATTGCTAATCGGTCCATTAAGCAGTCATGAGCCACATATACTCCCGCTTGGCCAATTAAGTGGTCGATTAAACTTCAATTTTTGAAAAGCCCACAACTTATGTCCACACATTTCATACATACATGTATACATATACACACATTTCATTACACATAATTTTTTTAATATATAGTCATATATATATATATATATATATATATATATATATATTGTAATACATACAACAATTTACTCACATTTGTATATTTGAATATTATCATATGTATACATACATATATGTTATACCTACATATACAAACACATATTTGGATCAAGGAATTTAATGACCGATATCAATGTCGTTTCGACATCTTGGATATAGATATTTACCAGTATATGAAGGAAATATCAGCATATGCAATCTTGGTCATATCAATGCCAAAATGAATGAATTAAATCATGAAATTTTACAGGTCTGGTCTCAACACCTAGATGCAATGTTTTATGTAATAAATTCGATATTGGGTATGTGGGGGGGTCAATCATGTGGGAGGTAAGGAATCTATCTTTTTTTTTGAAGATTTTGATGAAGGATTTTGATGACAAAATGCAAGAATTAAGATCCAAAATTTTACTAGTCAATCCATAAACTCATGTTTACACACATGTAATAATATTCAATTTACAACAAACATATAACAACATAGTAAATTAGTAACTCACATCAGTTGTATGTTAAGTGGCGTGTTGGTTCTCTATACATTATGTTGTTGATATAGGCCACATATTGCTCCCATGTCATGTAACTTCTGTATGACTTGTTGTATGAAACAACATGCTCCTCATACACTTCAGGATTGGCAAATTGTATCGTCCCAAACTTTGGAAAAAGTTCTTCCAAATCTTTCATATATTTTTCCTTGGTTGCTGAAACAAATGGAGGTTGATAGAAGTAGGAGGAGGTGCACATGCTCGAGGAGCTTGAGGTTGAGTAGAAGTAGGAGGAGGTGTCCATGCTCGAGGATCTTGAGGTTGAAGAA
Source organism: Alisma plantago-aquatica (assembly GCA_963693085.1). Taxonomy (NCBI): domain Eukaryota; kingdom Viridiplantae; phylum Streptophyta; class Magnoliopsida; order Alismatales; family Alismataceae; genus Alisma; species Alisma plantago-aquatica. The sequence goes on from OY856411.1 coordinate 107,964,856, forward strand.
AAGGAGGTTGTAATGGTACACCGGTAGTAGGATAAATTGTAGTATGCCCACCACTCCATGTTTGACCTCCATCACTAGAGTATGCTTTGGTGTTCACCTGAAAGCATCCATAAGGGATATATATAGAGAATGCTTCGTGACATCCCAAACTTACTTCTAATTGTAATCTTGGTGGTGGTTCAACTTGATATCCAGAATACCCATGTTGGGACTAAGATGGGTATGAAAGTGTCTACCCAAATAACATGTCTATAAATGAATGTTGAGATTGAGAGTTAGATATGCTCATGGTATCCATTGAATCAACAAGATAAAAATACTAATCACTTTGACTTTGTTATTGTGGTTGTGGTGAAGGTGCACCGTTTTAATCTTTCCTAGTTTGAGTTTGTCTCCTTTGAAATGTTTTTTCATCCATGGATATTCCTATTCTGGTGGAGGTGTAGCCCTAGTAACATGACTAACATAAGGTCGGTCATCATTTTGAGGATCAATAGTTGGAGGATATTCTGGAGAGTGTTGGTTGCAATTATCACCATCATTGCCACCATCATCAGACATAGATTTGGAACCAGATGTAGAAGAAGAAGAATTTGAGCTACATAATAGTTCTTCTACTTCTCTATTGATTTCCATATCAATATTAACATGTACAGCTTCAGGATCAAGTCTTTTAGATGGGGTATCAATAATATCATCACCATTATTTGCATCAGTAGAAGCAGGAGGAGGTGCCCATGCTCAATGAGCTTGAGCTTGATTAGAAGTAAAACGAGGTGCCCATGCTCGAGGAGCTTGAGGTTGAAGAAAAGGAGGTTGTAATGGTACACCGGAAATATGATGAATTGTAGTATGCCCACCACTACATGTTTGACCTCCATCACTAGATTATGCTTTGATGTTCACCCGAAAGCATCCATAGGGGCTATAGACAGAGTATGATTCGTGATATCCCAAACCAACTTCTAATTGTAATCTTGGTGGTGGTTAAACTTGATATCCAGAATACCCATGTTCGGACTGAGACGGGTATGGAAGTGTCTGCCCAAATAACATATCTCTGAATGGATGTGAGATTGAGAGTCAAATATGCTCATGATATCCATTGAATCAACAAGATCAGAATAATAATCATGTTGACTCTAGTATTGTGGTTGTGGTGGAGGTGCACCGTTGTAATCTTTCCCAGTTTGAGTTTTTCTCCTTTGATGTCATCCATGGGATATTCTTGTTCTAGTGGAGGTGCAGCCCTAATAACATGATTAACATAAGGCCGACCATCATTTTGAGGATTAACAACTAGAGGATATTCTTGAGAGTGTTGTTTGTGATTATCACCATCATTGCCGCCATCATCATACTTATATTTGGAGCCAGATGTAGAAGAAAAGAATCTAATCTACCTAATTGTTCTTCCACTTCTCTATTGATTTTTGTGTTAATATTTACATGTGCAGCTTCAGGATCAAGTCTTTCAGGCGAGGTATCAATAATAATATCATCACCATTGTTTGCATCAAATTTCTCTTCTATATATGGATCTGGACGTCCATCTAAATTATCAAGAACAGGTTGACCTATCTCATTCATCCATTCCTCTAAAGGATTTTCCGAATCTTCCTCCAGTCCTCTATGTCTTTCAGGATTGAAAGTATATGCGGTGTCAATGGGATCATGGACAACAACAAAATCCACTTCCTTGTAGTTGGCATCTCATATTGCTCTAGCCCTCAACCGCATATTGTAGTAAACATAGACAAGATCCTGCAAGCCTGTTTTCCCCAAGCATGTTCCTTCTCTTTGAGTGTATCAGATTGAAAGTGCTCCAATTACTTTCACATCCCCCTACAAATGTTTTTTGAGCAAGGATGTGAATAGCCACTTCTCTTAAATGGAGGGCACTCGTTCCATTCCAAACCCAGCACTCACAATGATCACCTACCTCACGGTCAGCAACCACATTTGGATGACCAAAGCATCCAGTGCTTTCACAAAATTGGTGCAACTGCAAAAATAATATTTACGATATTGAGATGATGAAATCAAAGTAAAGACTAATGAGAAATTAAGAATGTAAGTTATATATTTATATACCTCTTCCAGTACTAGCAATTGCTCGTCTGGAGAGGTAATGAACTTGTTAGTGACATCTCTCACTGCATTCATTAGAGTCACATTCAAGCCCAACATTCATGAGTATTGGAACTTGAGATTCAAATAGTAAGTTGTCACAAATTTGAATAAGGAAATAAGAATGACATTGTATTTGTAGACTATGAGTTAGACCAATAACTTAGAAGTTAGAATATAATTGAGATATATACACACTTTATGCAATGGATGCAAAAGCATACTTGTCCAACAATTCCCATAAACTTCTATGTATTGCTCATTGGACCTAGGAGCTGCTTCTTTGATATTGTCCACCATTGAGGTCATTCAATCATATAGGAAAGGCATTGTTGTAATTTTGTCACCATCTACCAGCCTCAATACTTTGACAATGGGTTCCATCATTTGCAAGAATCTAGTAACCTTATCCCAAAAAGGTCAGACGGCAATCAACTCCTCAATTCTTCTGCCAACCAGGGTATTGTGCTCCTTCATGGAGGTCCACTCCACTCCATTGATGAGCTTCCTAAGTCCATTCTTTTTTAACTTCAATGATGGTAAGGCAAGAAAATTTATTGCAAATCTAGTTGTCCCTATTCTAATTAGATCACCACCACAATACTTATGTAGCCTCATTGCATTTAGCAAAAAAATGGTTGTATATGAATCTTGTGATCAACCTACCATCAATTACAACATATTTGATGAAATAAATTGAGCCCATGTCCTTAAGAATGAGATCTATGTAGTGGGCAGCACATGGTGTCCAATAGACTGGATATTTCTTCATTATACTCTCATCGGCCTTCTTGAAGGCAGAAGCATTATCGGTAACTATTTGCACCACATTCTCCACACCAACCTGCTTCATGTATGTCTTTACTAGTTTCTTTATGTATCTGTGGTTCCTGACCTCATCTGAAGCATCAACATAGTCTAGAAAAATTGTGGATCCATGACAATGTGCAAGAAAGTTGATAATTTGTCTTTTGTTTCCAATAGTCCACCCATCACACATGAGTGTGACGCCATATTCAGACCACATATGTTTTTGGTCCCAAATCCATGCTTGTGGATCCTTCTTCTCTAGGGGAAGATATTTGTTCATTAGTTCATATGAAATGGGGCCCTTGATGCGTACCAGACTCCCCTATCACATCTACCATATGCTATAGATAAGGTTCAATTGCAACATGTGCAGGTATACCATGAGCAAAGAAGAACTTACCCACTGCCTTGCCAACCTTATCTTTTGCACTAGTGACCATTTCTTTGAGGATTTTTCACCTAGCCTCAGGATTCCTAACCCCTAGTTTGTCAACATTCCTCAATCTCACACTAGCATGATGGAAAAGTGTATCAATGCCACCTTTTTTCCTTTTACCATGACCAACTCGATCTTCATCGTTGTCTAGGTCAACAACATGAATACGTGTAGTCCCACTACCTCCACCTGCACCAGATGGCCCATAACTCCTTGTAATTTGAGTTGTCTCCTCCTTTTCCCACTCTCTTCTGTGAAATTCTCTGATAGCACATCTATACATACGCCATGAATAAGTTGTATCACATTCATGAGGATATCCAATATCATCATCAGATTCAGCAGAAGAACCTGTAGGCCTAACATCAAATAATGTATTTGTGTAATTCATCTTTTGTTGTTTTTGTTTCTTTGCACCCATAAGTTTCTTGAAATCATCCCTAACACTTTGGGGACACCTGTGGCACATTGCCACATTTTTGTTACCACAAGTAATGTGACGTTTAAATCTAGTAATATCCACCAATTGTCTTCTTATAGTAATTGCAAATTATCTTTCCCCTGTTCCCGTCAAGAGGCATGCAATGATTCCATGCAAAATCCACATCCTTAGCTCTGACATTACCGACCCCAACACCCTCACCAACGCTTGAAGACATCTCTTCTCAAAAGTCAACACTGCAAAAAGACAAAGACAAACAAAAATTATGTGTATGAAATCAATGACCCATTAAGTTGCAAGAAATTAATCTATGTTATGTATTGTAGAGTAAAAAATAATACTTTAAGTGTATAAATGTTACATGTATATACAGAATCAAATACAATATTTTTTAAGATTTTTATTAATAATAAAAAAGGGTTAAATAAAAATATAAAAGTTTTGGAATTATTTAAAAAAAATTGACATTTATCTAGTATTAAGGCAAGTAATGTGTTACATATTACTCATTCCATATTATATAACACTAACACACACATTTTGTAGAGAAAAAAAATTCAGCATTTTGAATAAATGAAAAAATTAAAAATATAAATATTTGTACTATATTTTTGTTTGTATTTGTTCATATTAGTATTTGGTACAACTTCTTCTACTAAATCTAAGTTAGATACTTATTATCAATAATACTTATTGTATTATTACGAATTTAATATTAATTAGTGAAATTATAAGATAATATTAATTAATAGTAGTAGATCTACATAATTCATTAGTAGATATACATAATATAATCATAGATCTATTATTAAATATCATTAATCCTAATTTTTTTAGACTATATCTAGGATTTAAGTGTATTTAGAGAATTTTGGAGAACTTCTATGGTGAAAATAGAAGGAAATAGAGAGGGGAGGGTTGGAAATGATGAGAAATGAAAGAAATTAAGAAAACATACCTTGATTAGGGCTGATTTGAGCTCCAAGGGAAGAAATCACCCAAAATCTCCAAGTTTCTCCACTCAAATAGAAGCAACAACAATAGCTTCACAAAAAAGGTGTGTCGGGGCAGCATACCGCTGATACCGCCCTTAAGTGGGGCATTGTGCAGCGGAACCCATGATATTTACCTATATCCGGTGATTTTACCGATAAGTCCATTGTTTTACCGATATTTGCAATCCCAACTATAAGTTTGTGTGAATCGATGACTGATGGCATCAATATTGGTATACTAACAATATTGTCGATATCTTATTAATTGATTTGGACATGTATGTATACATTTTGATTTATTCAAATTTACAGACATTCATACATTGATATACACACATTTTAATATTTGTACATATATTAGAAACACATTCCATAAATATACATATATACATATATAAGCATATCATACAAGCATATTTGTATGTCTCTATGTAAATATATACTAGTGCCTAATGTATATATTTATACTTATATTTATGATCTCAATATATCATTTTATATATAATTAGTTTGTTGAAAGAAAGAAAAAATCCAAAACTGCATATACTATCGTATGTGCTCCACATACTGCATATACTCTATGTAGTACCCCCTCTGCTTGTACACCGCATACCACTTTCCTAAACAATGATACACATAAATGATATATAATCACCTAATCACAGATTAATCAAGTTATCAATATGTAATGCATATCACCTTGTTCTCTAATACAAACACAATTAATCACCTAATTATGACTTGGTATGTGAAACAATTCATTAATGTGTAATATATTCCACCTTGTTCACTAAAATGCACATAATAACTCAAATATGGATGAGAAGTAATGGGATTCACATAAATGCTCATAAATGCACATAATCAACAGTAGGAAGTAAACAAACATGAGAAAATGATTAATGATGACATTAATGTGAGCAAGAAAGGCAATGCAACGATGTGACAATGCGACAATGTTTAATATAGATATAAATAATTAATGTGACATTATTTGATTAATTGTAGACTTAATAACAAATTGGATAAAATGTCTTATTTCATGCCAAATATTTGATATAATTTAAAATGGTGATAACATAAAGATAATGGAAAATAAATCCAAATTATCAAGGATAATGATCTAATATATTAATATGCATTGAGATAATTGAGTAACCTCTAATTGTGCTAAAATTATTAATGAAATAAATAATATATATGTAGGGTTTAATGCATAATAATGAAATATAACTCTTTTGGAAACAAAGTGAATATAAGATTACACAATTAATAGAATAATAATGATAATGTGATACCTTAATAAATATCATAAGCCTAAAATGTTCATTGTGTTATATCTAATAAAAAAATCTTAATAGTGAAACCCTAGGTGATCCTTGAAAACCTGACCTAGGAGGAGTTGCACGTGAAGTTTCAGAACTTGCAAGATAAGCAGTTGGAGTTGGTGAAAGTTTTGGTGGAAGTTTCATGGTTGGAAGAACAACCTGAAGTTAGTCTTGAGATGTTGCACACTCACCCTTTCCTCTTTGCTTGTGATTTCGGGGACAAAATCCTATTTAAGGGGTGGAGTGTTGCAACATACTAAAACTTAGACATATTCTCTTTTTGGCCCTTTTTCCAAGATTTTCCTTTCTTTTCTATCCTTTTTTTTCCTTGATGTTGAATTTTTGGAATTATTAGTGGTTTGGGGTGAATTTGATCACCATTTATGCCAACATTTGGGTATATGCACAAATACCTCAATAAATATTTTTAATAAGGGTCTAAAATGCAAATTTACTATTTATGTGTGATTATGATATAATAAATCCGTTCTAGATCATTCCTTAGCCTTATGGAGCAAGGAAGAGAAAAAGGAATGAATAATAATGCTTTAGATATGTTAATGTGATATGAAATTATTTAATATGGAAATAGTGGTAATAATGGATAATGGGAAAAAACTTATAAAAGGAAGACTAATTGGTTAAAGATAAGTTGATATTCGTTTTCCTTGGGTTTGATTTGGCTTGAAGGACAACTTTCATAATTTTAAGATGTTAATAACTGTATATATTTTAATTTGTAAAGAAAAGGTGATTTTTTTTCAAAAATATGAGATAAAATATGTAATGACTCCAAAAGTAGAAAATAAAATATTGGATTCGTAGTTTACACATTAAAAATAGACTTTGAATGATTTTTCACTTAATTTGGATAATCTTTGATATCCATGTGTAGATTAGGATAGAGAAATTGTAAAATATTAATTAATGACAAAAATAATTCCAAATGATAAAATCAATGGCGTGGCCATGTTCCACAAGTTTTGGTTTGCTTAAGGATGAAGTTTCACATTAATTGATGATTTCTAGAAGTCTCTAATGTGATAAGAAAGAGAAAATGTGATTTACTTTAAAATAATTAAATAAAATATTTAGAGTCTTCAAAAGCAAAAACTAAGGCCATATTTAGATTCCTCATGTCCAAAATAGGTTGGGTGTCAAATTTCTCTTGATTTGGAGTTTGTTTGCACCCTCAAATGTGGAGGGAGAAAAAGATAAATAATTGCATGCACACTTTATTCGAATCAAAGCTATGGCGGAAGGGGGCTCCCGAACCCCTCCGTCTCCCTCCAACCCGAGCACCCCTTCCCCGACCATTACCAGCCCCACCGCCACCACCACCACCACCCCCAGGCCCTCCTCCACCACCACCAACCCCCCCTCGACCCCGCCCCCCCCTCCTGTGGCGGCAGACTGGTTCGCCCCGGCCTCCGATGTCACCATTGAGGGAGACTGGGTTAGATCAGTCGTCGGACCTCCTCCGACCATCCGTGGAGCCCTTGCGTCTGACCTTAAAGTGTCGTTTAGGCGTGAGGGGGATCACCGGACTTGGACGAGGCTGACTGAGCCGATCCTGGACGAGATGGCCGACTACCACAAGTTTTCGGTCATCATCCAAATCCTGGGTAAGAAGTGCCACCCTCTTCAGCTAAGAGGATGGATGATGAGGAACTGGAGACCTAGGGGCAAAATTGAAGTCTTCAGGCTGGATGGAGGCCTCTATCTAGTCTGGTTCTCCAACGAAGCCGGCCGTCGGAAAGCTACGCTCAGAGGACCGTGGTTCTTCGACGATCAGCTGTTACTGGTTCGCAACTGGACCCGTGAAGCAGACACGAGGAGGGCGGCCTTTACGACGGCGCCGGTTTGGGTGTCCCTTCCGGACGTTGGCAGACACTGAACGCCGAGAGCTATTACAGTCATCGCCCACGCAATAGGGACCCCTAGGGAGTTCGACAGAAAGTCTGACGGCTCTACCATGGGCTGCGCACGGTTCTGTGTGGACATTTCAGCGGACACCGAACCCCCACCGGAGATTATGGTGGAGCTCCCGAGTGGCGAAGAATGGGAAATCAAAGTTCGCTACGAAGCGCTACCGGATAGGTGTGCTGACTGCAAGGTGTTTGGCCATGAGACAGGCCAATGCCCAGGTGAGAGGCGGAAATGCTCTGATGCACCCCCTATCATCCCCGACCCCCCGCGAGGACGACCGAGAAGAATGGGGAAATCAAAGGCCCCCAGTAAGAGAAGCAGGACTATGGAGGTGTCAGGTGCGGCTAACCAGACTGAGGGGAGCCCGACTGACGGTGATGCTGCGCCCTTGGCTGAGGAACGTGTTGCTCTTGGAGATGAGGCTGTACCTGGAGCTGATGTTGTACCAGGAGCGGTTGCGGTGCCTGTGACGGGTGATACCTCAGCCGTTGCTGCTCTAGCGACCCTTGGAGAAGGCGTGGTGCCTACTGCTGTGCCTAACAGCGCTTGCGCCGGGGTGAACACATGACAAATAGCCGATGGAGGCGTCCCAGGCAGAGTAGGTGAGGTGGACGGGGCTACTACCGCTACCAACCCGTTTGCCATCCTTGAAAATGTGGAAGAAGAGGTTGTTGTCACAGGAGGGACAAGAAGCAGGAGCCCCAGAACAACAAGGAATACGAGCAAGAAGAAGCAAGGCAAGAACGGCCCCGGGGAAGGGAGCTGCTCCAACAGAGGTTAAGATGTCCATGCTCACATGGAATGTGTGAGGGGCATCGCTAGCCGAGAAGCAATGACGGCTACAAGCAGTGATAGAAGAAGAGAAAGTCTCCCTTGTTTTCGTTCTAGAGACGAGAATCAGAAGGGCGGTGAGTGAAAGAGTCGCGACTCTTTTCCCTACACGTTGGGTTGCAAGATTCAATATAGAATGCAGAGACGGTGCTAGAATCGCTGTCGGATGGAGGCCGGACGTGTGGGACATTGAGGTGATCAACATCATGGACCAAGCTATCACCGTTAGTTGCTGCAACAGAGGCGGTATGGCCTTCATTGTTACCTCTGCATATGGCAAAAAGCTGGAGCCAGAGAGAGCCAGGATGTGGAAGACCATTAAAGAAACAGCCCAAAACCAGGTCCCTTGGTTTGTTTGGGGAGACTTCAACAATGTACGAAGGAACAATGAAAAGGATGGAGGTCTTCCTATCCCTGAGCGAGTCATGGATGCTTTCAACTGTACCATGGACGCAGCAGGTCTGATGGAGCTTAATACAGTGGGTGGGCTCACTTCCTGGTCGAACAAGCAAGGTAGAGGAAGAAGGATATCCAGCAAACTAGACCGAGGACTAGTTAACGAAGCTTGGCTTGAAGTGTGGCCTAGAGCGGTGATTAACCATGACAACGGCCCTCTTAGCGATCACAGCTGGATGAAGATGAATCTCACGTGTTCCCCGGACATTGTGAGACCGTTCAGGTTTTGCAATTGGTGGTGTGAGTGGGACGGCTTTAAGCAGGTGGCTGAGGAGGCCTGGGGAGAGGATTTTGAAGGAAACCTTCTATACATTGTTGTGAAGAAGCTACAAAATGCCAAAAAGAAGATAAGGAAGTGGGCAAAAGAAGTGGTGAATCTTAAGAACCTTACCATCCTTGCTAAAACTACCTATAAGGCTGCTTCTAGCAAAGTAAGGGAGACTCCAGGAAATGATGAGATGGCTGAAAACTGGCTTCAATCCGAACAAAGACTGAACAAACTTCTAAAAGCAGAGGAGGTATTTATGTGGCAAAGGAGTAGAATGAAATGGTTAAAAGATGGTGACCTGAATACAAAAACTTACCACGCTGCTGTGAGGAAGAAAGAAATGAAAGAGACGATACATCAACTTATAGATGAAAATGAACATCTTGCTGATAGCAGAGAGGAGATAGGCCAACAGCTGGAGACTTTCTTCAATAGGCTTTATAACCATCATAAAGACAGGAGCATACATTATGATGAGAACATCTACCCACCCCCTAGAGTCAACCCGAGTATGAATGATATGCTCTGCGCTGATGTGGGTGAAGCAGAAGTAAAGAGGGCTGTGTTTGACATCAATGCTAGCAAAGCACTGGGACCCGATGGGTTTAATAGTCGTTTTTTCCAGTTTATGTGGGACCATATTAAAGAAGACATTATTAAAGCTATGCAATGGCTGATGCAAGGAGGTAACATGGTGAGAGCTGCAAACCATACCTTCCTGAAATTAATACCCAAAAAGAAGGATGCTAGAGCTGCTAGTGACTATCGACCTATCGCTTGCTGTTCTGTGATCTATAAGGTGTGGGCGAAAATTCTATCTAACCGACTGAAAGACATCCTTCCCAAGATTATATCTGAGGAACAATGTGCGTTCATTAAAGGGAGGAAAATAGCTGATTGTGCGCTCCTTGCTGAAGAATTCCTTACAGGGTTTAATATAAAAAGAACTAGCGCGAAGGCCTGCATAAAGATTGATTTGACAAAAGCTTATGATCATGTCAGATGGGATACCTTGTGGGATATCATGCATGCACTTGGTTTCTCTCTGAGATGGATCCATATCATCCAGCAATGCATCACTACCACTTCTTTCTCTATACTTCTTAATGGTGGACCTGTTGGTATGTTTAGAGCCTCAAATGGGCTTCGCCAAGGGGATCCTCTATCCCCTATCCTCTTCACCCTGGTTATGGAGGGCTTAACAACTATGATCAGAGCAGTTGAAGCAAGAAATCGTATTCAACCTTACAAGATTCAAGGAACAAAGGTGAAGACGCATCTGATTTTTGCTGATGACATCATGGTCTTCTCCAAAGGTCATGCTAACAGACTTCGAGGTTGTAAGGAAGTGTTGGAGGACTTTGGCAGAACCACTGGGCTGTACATGAGTGACATCAAATCACAAGTATACCTTTCTAAATCCCGTGATAACAGAAGAGGCCGTCTCAAAGCTGCCATGGGTCTCAACATAGGTTGACTTCCCACAAGATATCTAGGCACCCCCATTGCGGGGGGCAGGGGCTGCGCCAAGGACTTTCACTCTTGTGTGGATAAAGTCAGAACCAAGATAGATGGCTGGTGTGGGATCAAGATGGCCATGGCTGGTAGACTTATGCTTGCGAAGTCAGTCATCTCCAGCATGATCCATTTCTGGTGCGAGATGAGCAGCCTTCCGAAGCCGACCATTCAAAGGCTCACAAGACAGATCGCCAACTTCATATGGGTAGGGAAGACTCACTCAATAAAATGGGATACCATAACTAAACCTCTAAGCAAAGGAGGTCTAAATGTCACCAAGGTCGAAGACCTGGATAGAGCGGGCCATCTACGAAGACTTGACAGATTCCTCACAAGTAAATATGGGGTGTGGGTAAACTGGCTTAGAAGAAGATACGGTAGCATCCCAACACGTGCGCCAATGCGTCTAGAACCTGGGAGGCTATGAACCACATGTGGAATGAAGTACATCATCTGTATAGTGTGGATGGCTCCGGTTTCTACAAGTTCCATGGGCAACAGAAATCGTGGATCCACACCCCTACAGGTGAAGATGTCCCCTGGCATGACATTGTGTGGGGGAAAAAACACATACCCAAATGGAGTATCACTTGTTACAAGGCTATTCTATGCAAACACCTAACCAAAGATAGGCTCATCCGATGGGGCATTCCGATTAACCCCAAATGTTCCTTTTGCGAGGAGGACGAGACTCATGAGCACCTGTTCTTTGAGTTCTCCAAGATCAAAAGAATGTGGGCTCTTATGTGGCCGAAGAATGGCTGGGGCAGCCTAACAACCCTTAATTTTGCGGAGATGTTAGAACAACTAAAGAACAAGTGCACCAACAAAGAGGAGAGAGCTTTTGCGGGTGTATGCCTCTCTAATGTTTGTTTTAACATCTGGAAGGAAAGGAACACCCTGAACCATGGAGGGGAGGCTAATATGGATGTCTTTCAACTAGTTACTAGAGATGTCTGTAATGCTATCAAGGTCAAGAAAGGACTTGATAAAGGTCTTACACCTATATCCAAACAATACTGGGGCATTTTGTAGAGCCTGTCCCGTATACTTTTTGTAATCAGTCTTGTACAGCGTAGCTTTGCTACCTTTCTCTTTTGGAAATATATTTACCTATTTCCAAATTTGGAAATTTAATAAATGTCACGCAACTCCTTTTTATTCTCAATTTTGCATTCAACCCGGACCGTTTGATTCTTGATCTGACAATGTGGAACCCATCTCCTACCTTGGGTAGGAGAAGCACGCCCAAGAACTATATATAGACATGGTAATTAGCGGATTACTTACTCCATACTTGATCATTCTTCGAGATTTTTTGTGTGATGTATTCGTGAGAACAATCCACACACAATGAGCCATAACTCAATCCCTACTTTCAATTGTTTGAGAATTGCCCAAATCTTGGAAGACAAGGTTCCTTCGATGAACTTGCCTCTTGTCCTTACACACGGCCAAACCTATATATAATCATACCCATAGTTCCTCCGCCCTCCACATGACCTTCCTCTGATTCCAATTTCCCCCATTCTACCACCTAGAGCCTCTATGAGGTCATGAATCATGGAGCAACGTCAGCTGCTCGTGCCCCTCTTGCATATTGCTTCGGACCAATTCCTTTTGGGGTGAGTTACTTCAGCCCTTGTTCTTCATACTCGGCCTGTCAATTTCACGAATGATTGACGAACATGGTTTTCCCCAATTTTGGGTGGGGCTACTGCTACTTCTACTCACAGGCATAGTGGATTGTAAGGAAGGAAAAAACTTCCTTCGTGGTTTCTCAAATCTACCCCCTCTTTTCTCGCTTCTTTGTGTTTCCACGCAGAAGGTGTTTCTGTCATTTCGTCATATATTTTGTTTTTCTCCTTAGCTATAAGCCTTGCACCAATTGTTTGTGGAACCGGATGAGTTATCCCTCCATGATTGGCCCAACTCAGCACGTTCTCCCTCTCTCCCTCTCTTGTGAGTGTTTGTTGATGTGGTTTTTTTAGTTTGGTTGATTTTGTAAAAATCATATCTTTTGATTCGTTTGTCCAAAAATTAAAGTAAAATATGTTTTGGAATTAGGAAATGAAGGCCTATGTAATAAGAATATTTTCAAGGTTTGGTTTTGAGTTTTTTTGAAAGGTTTTTTCCAAAAATGATTTTAATACATAAAAATCACTAAAATACACTTTAATCATTATCACTCCAAAATTGACAAAATTATATGTTATTGTAATCAAGAGAACCTAATAATATCAATGTTGATAATTTTAGAGTCTAAATCAAAGTTTTGTTCAAAAAGTCCAAAAGTTAGGGTTTCTTTACATTAATGCATATGAAAAACCCTAATACATGATTATACATTGAAAATAGGAAAAGTGGACATTGAACTCAATTAAAGTGGTGAAAGTAAGTAATGGAATTCATTAAGAGAGGTATGTGCATTCTTACACCCTAAGTTGGGATATTTGCAAAGCTAACCCTAATTTCCCTAATGAGGCTTTATATGAACCCAATTCTCTCTATTATTATTTCTTTGCTATATTTGCCTCAAAAAATGGTTTTGTTATTTATTTCTTGGGTCTTGTACCTCACTGCCATATTTCTATTATTTTATTCTTATACTTGCCATAGTTCTTTAACATGTTGATTTTATTAGACTATTTAACTAGTGTAGTGGTACTTTTGTACAACAACTCATAGATAGGGCATGTATAAATTTACCTAGGGGAATGTGTTAGTCTGCCCAATATAAAATATTTGATAGGTGACTGGAATGTGTTACTTTCCCTCACCTATTTGGTTGAGGTACGGTAGGTACCTCAACTCTAGTTAGTTGAGGTTGTGACACCCCGCTATCACACAAATGACGAGATGACACGCGAAAATGCGTGGAACCATATATTACCGAAAACACGGGTTAATTAAAACCGATTTCGGAAAGCATACATACAAAACATTTGCAACCAAGCCCTGCAAGAAGATCATTTCATATATAGAAACATTCAAGATCACCTGCCAGATATGTTCACAGCTTAAAGTCATCCACTGTCACAACAGTGCACATTAGTTCATCACCTGTTTATACATACAGAACAACCAAGTACGGCCAGCAACAGGGTATACAAAAATTACAGCAGCTAAACATTGTGAAACATCGTCAAAACACTTCCAAGGACCTGAGAGTACAGGGATGACTTCTAGTACTCTACTACAAAACCACAAAAACAGCAGCAAGTCCATCTCTTGCCTTCTACTGCTCTTCTTGCTGCTTGGACGCAACCTCACGACCACCACCACGTCTAGAGCGATCACCTAAAAAGGGTGTAAACCAGCGGGGTGAGACACACAGTCCCAGCGAGAAACATAACTCGCCGCCGAAACTATAAAACCTCAAAGGTTAAAGCAGATAACAGCAAATAACTGAATAAGTGTATAACAAGAGCAGCATATTGAGCAAAGCTATTATTACCATCAAGCTTACCAAGATATCCAGGAGGCATATTACCAAGTATTCCTTTATGGAACATGATTGACAAGATAAGCTTTATAAGAACTTATCACAAGATATAAGGAACGTACATGTATCTGCAAGGTGTAACTAGATCAGCTATGCAAGTAAGGCCTCAATCAATGTTTCGTGTTTTGCTCTAAGCAGGATGTATTTATTCGGTTGGATTACGTTCTATTATGCCCTAAGGAAGTGAGCCTTCCCTGCTCAAGTCCAACCATTGGTTGTGAAGCCCAATCCGGTGCCATACATGGTCTAAGGAGATCCGGACTCCATGACCTCACCTTCTCGTGGTCAGTACACGAATCATCAAGCAAGACCGCAGTCTTATGCTTATAGGGCCTCAGCCTCTGGGTCAGCTCCGCAAGCTACCCCTATCTCTAGCTCACCTCATCATAGGTGCTAGTACATACATCCGAGCCATGAACGCATCATGCTCATCATCACATATCCTGAGCCATGGATATATTCACCATGCTCCATATATCCTGAGTCTGCAACCACAGTTGCATTCAACCCTCCTATTTTAGGCTAGGGGAAACCTCGCATATTCAAAAATATGCGCTCCAAGTAATCCCGCAGGATAAACCTATTTCACCATCACCAAATACTGGCGGTAATGGATCTATGGCCAGGTCAAACTACATGATATGTTCATCTATAATTGATTAGTATATTTTAAGCCAATTGTTGAGGCAAAACAAAGTATAAACATAGCCTTATAGAATTACATCATTATTGCCATCAACATACTGTCTTGGAACCTCAATCCCTCGTGATATCAACCCTTGCCTCTCAAGGCATCACAATCATGCATCAGCATCCTGGGAACGCATCCCTTATCTCATCATCAGAGGATAACACCTCAACTAGGCACTCAGCCTTATATCAGGTCCTCAGACCTATCAACTTGCTATTTTATTAACAAGAATTATCATCACATTGTGCTAGTCAGAGCACATATATCTCATAGCTCTTACCAGGCTATGAATCCACATGAAATACTTGCATGGTTAGTATATTCATAACTAAAGCCCTCATGGATTAACAGAATGATCATGCTATCATGTATAAAGAAGCATCCATGAGTATATTACACAAGCTTTATTATTCATAGTATTATAATAAATCAAGGGCATATGTTATGCCTTATACTTGTGACCATATGCATGTGTTATATCAACATGTGAAGCAACATCATAAGCTTACAAGCTTCCTGGGTTCACTACCTATCATTATATCTCATCATCATATTTGCAGGATGCAAGGTGATTACATTATGTTGTTTTATCATTATTAAAAGAGAACCATCAACTATATACATTCTGGGTTATTAGAACCCTCACCAAACTCCTACAACCCTCACTATAGGTATGGCGAGCAGCGCCAACCCTTACCAAAGGGTGTACCGGCTAGGGTTCCAAACCCTAAAGCAACTCACCACCAAACCAACCAAACACTGCACATCCTCTAACATGCACCAAGGTTCCACTAACACTCATGGTGTCGGGAAACCATCCACGAGGTCATAACTTGCAGCACTACCATGGCTATCGGCCACGGATCCAACGTGCACCAAGCTAGGGTTAGGGTTAGGTTCCACTATCGGGCTAACCTTCAACACGATCCATATCAGCCAAAGGGGTGTCGCCCAAGGCGCCCTTATCATGCAACCTTCTAGCATCATCCGAGGGTTAACCCTATCGGCCAGGGTAACTATGACTCTCAAGAAAGGTGTCGAGCATGGCTAGCTTCATCACGGTCAGCATCCTAGGGTTGGCATGTAGGGCATGAAACCATATCGTCCAAGCTTATCAAGGATAACGTCCAAGGCCACCTAAAGATAAGGGAGTGCATCGAGCACCCTCTCTACATGGTGTGTTGTCCAAGACTTAACCCTAAGGAGGATGTCGGGCAACATCTCATCAAGGGTGTATCGCCCACCCAACAATTCCACCAAGGGTATCGTCCAAGGGACCATTACGGGAACCAACTAAGCTGCAACTAGGCATATCTACCAGGGATACAAGGATCACCCAAGCAAGATTATCCACCAAGGATTACACCTCAAGGACATATCATGCATTAAGGGTAAACAACCCATGTCTCCTAGAGCAACACTAACGCCCAAGCTTGGGTTGAGGCTTCATATCGACGAAGATGCCCATCCAGGGGTTTAGCAACCATGTCGCCCAAACCCTAACTCTAGGGTGGATAAGGGATATCAGGCACCAAGGTAAAACTATCTCAACAAGGTGTATCGTTCAGGGCACTCAACAAAACAGAACGCCCAAGCACACATGGGTATCGGCCAAAGGTACAACCCAAGACAAGAAGATTATCAGGCATCACTATCCCCAAAGTCATATCGTGCAAAACACAACCCAACAAGGTCGTCTTCAACCTCAAGCACAAGGACACCAAACCCTAGTTGATCAAGAAGGTCAGCTCATCTCTCAACAACCAACAGAGAGAGGGGTGTTGCACAACCTCTTTCACAAATCGAGCAACCACAAGGATCCAACCTCAACATAGGTCATCTAAAGCTCACCTCTCAAATCCATGGTGAGAGGAGGGTATTGCCCTAGCAACTAGAATATAAGCTCACCTCTCAACTTAAGCAAGAGAGGGGTATTTCCCACATTACTAGAGCTCAAACTCACTTCTCTAGACCAAAGAGAGAAAGGAGTGTTGCTACCAAAGAAAACCTCAACTATGGTTCGGCCAACTAGTGTAAACACATATAACCCATCAACCACAACAACAACAACATCATGCTCATAAAATCCATAAGATCAACAACATGTTCTAGAACAAGAAACATACATGCATGGCTGATTGTCAACATATAGCTAGGGTTAGAAGTTATGTAACCCGCCTTAAGCAAGCTCCAAGCTCCTAGAACCAAGCTTCCAAGCACCGCCACGAGAAGAAGAACAAAGCACTCTAGGGTTCGGACACCACTAGAGGAAGAAGAAGACTCCAAGGAGAAGGAGGAGGATCGGCCACTAAGATTGCAAAGGAGAGGTGTCGTGCACCAAGGGAGAGGGGAAACTAAGGAACTAAAGGGATCCTTAGCAAGAGAAAGGGAACACATATATAGAAGAGGATGGAGGAGAAACCAAGGTAAAACAAGGCAAAGTGTCGCCCACCTAGGGACACTTGTCCATGGGCAATGCCACCCTCACTTCTTTCCCCATACACATGTCCAAGGCAATTGCCACATGCAAGCATCATGCACCAAGTGTCCACTAGAGTGGTGACACAAACGAAGCTAGGAGTCAAAGGTGGTCCAAGGCCGATACACCCACACCTTCCCGACACAACCCCATGGGCAACACACCCATGGCCTCCACAACCATGGCCGACACACCATTGGCCGACACAAGGTCCAACTAGGCTAGGCAAGGCTCAAGCAAGGCAAGGCCCAAACAAGGGAAAACAAGGCCCAAAAGAGCTCAACCAAGCCCAAGACAACCCAAGGCACGAACCCAAACCTTCCTCTCAACCCTAGAGGAAGCAAAGAGAGAGAAAGACATCTCTCAAGGTGACAAACTTGCTCTTCAACCCTATCTCAGGTTATTTTGTAAGTAGCACCTCAACTCTCAACAAAGCACAAGCAAACCCTAATCACCACTAAAGGTGATTAGCAAGCAACTAAGCACCAGGTTTAGGCAAAACAAACAGGGTAAGCCCAAAACGAAGGTCAGGGTCCTTACAGAGGTAGTCAATATTAATCATGCATGTAAACCTTTTACTATTTTTCTTGTTATGGAAAGCTTCTACTTGATTATGCCTCATACTTTTGACCATCATAAAGCTTCTACTTGATTATGCAACATACTTTTGACCATCTTCATCTTATGATGAAATCTTAGTCTTAATTTCCATGTTATTTCTTATCTTTTGTCCTTGTTCATTATCTCTGACACATACCTTGCTTCTTTCTTTGTTGGGTGCTTTCCCAACCACCCAGGGTTTGATCAAGGTGTTGAACAAGATTAAGGAGAACATAGAGTTGACATGGACCTAGCTCTTGGAGATTTTGCTTTGGAGACAAGACTTGAAGTAGTTTAGACTTCCCTCTATCTAGATCCTCTTGTTGTACCTTGATGTAAAACCTTAATGGGAGATATGATAAAATTTTGTAGTCTTTTGAAAAATTGAATATATTCATGATTTTTATTCCTCTATTGTTCACTTTGGTCTTTTTTATACCATTACATAAATATTTTAAAATTTACACTTGTTCCAACATAACCTTTGAGTATGTTTGGTATAGATGTTTTATTCTTCAAACTTTTAGTAAAGGGGTGATTTCACTCATTTACACCTAACCTTACTTTTGGTTTAAGATGCTTTCTTAACATAATAATATTCTTAAAACTTAATCAAACCTTGTGATGTGCTTTGATATCATGCGACCAACTTAGGTTTCAAGTTTGTTCTAGTTTGAACATTGTTTGAGATAGTTACGCATATATGTGTTTGTTTTAGACCTAATTGCAATTTACCCATACCTAGATTTTTTGCAATTTATCACATGCTTGTTGTTCCTCACATGTTTTCACATTATTTTTTATATGATTGTGATTTGGGTTCATTGTTACATCTTGGTTTGAGTGGTGACATCTTGTGTTGAGTTTAGGGTTTGCGTGGATACCCTAACTCAAGATGATCTTGGGTGTTGAGCCACCTAGTTTTGGTGATAGACAAGTTTTCTTGTGGTCCTAAGTTTTTGGCAGTTGATGGGGTTTTTCTTGTGTCCTCTAGGGTTGGGTTCGTCAAGATCTCTAAAGCCACTGAGGGTTGGCGGTCGATGAGATTTGGACTCACCTTGGTCGCCAACATCACCTAGGGTTGGCAGTCGTTTGGCTTTCTGACCACCTTGGTCGCCAACAACCTTAGTGGTCAATGAGTTTCCTTGGTGGGGTCACCAAGTTTGTGGTTGACCTAGTTGCATGTGTAAGATGCTTGAATAGATGAGATCTCTTGGACACATGGCATGCTTAGCTTGACACCTAACCCTTTCTTCTCTCTCTCTCACCCATAAACATATATACCTCCCTCTTCTTATGCAACCAGACCCTTTGAACCCTCTCTCTCTCTCTCTCTTCTTACCCTTGGAGCTAGTCTCCTTTGTTCTTGGTGGAGAAGGAGGTGCCAAAGAAGGAGAAGGTGGTCGATCTTCCTTGCATGTTGATTTAGGGTTTGGATATACTCTTCTAGTGATCTTTTGGTGCTATCTTATTCTTCTTCTTGGTCTTGGTAAGTGAGATATTCCCCTCCCTCTTTGTTTTCCTTGCTTCCCTAACCTCTCTATCTTTCTCTTCTTGGCTGAACCCATGGTATTCCATGGTGGGGCTTGTTATAGATCTTGAAGAACTTCTCTTTCTTACCTTTTCAACCTAGGGTTTGCTTCTTTTGTTGGAGGAGCTAGCTTGGCCGAATTAGAGTGCTCAAGCCAGGGTTTCTACCCTCTTTTCTTTAAGTTAACTTGTTGTTTGGAGTTGATTCATATTCTCTAAGGTGTGTTATATAACTTTCTCCACGATTGTTGCTAACTTCTACCTTGCATGTACATGATCTTGCCCTAAACTTGTGTTCTAAGTAGGAAGATGATATCTTGACCTAGGGTTTGTGTTTACATGATAGTTCTTGAGTATAGTGTCCTTTTAGATGAACACTAAATCTTGTGCACAATTTTCTTGATGGAAGTGGTCATCCTAGATCTTGTTTGCATTTGGAAAATGATGGGTTTTTCTCTCTTAAAAGATGGTTTCTTTCTAGGGTTTCAAGCTGATTTTCCTCCTTGAATTTGAACCCGATGGTTTGGTTTTGGTTTAGTTTTGATAGACTTCCTTGAGCCAATTGATGGCATTGAACTTGTTGCTATTTTGCATCTTGATGGTCGATAAGTTTTTCACCCCTTATGTGGTCTATGAAGTTCTGAGCTACAACGGTTGCTGAGATTTGAAGCCGCTATGGTCGCCAAGATTTTTATGTTTAGTGGTCACCAAGTGTTTGGACCCTACTAGTCGCTAATATCCTTAAGATCATCATTGGTTGCCAATCATTGAAACTTCTGGAGGTCGATGAAGGATTGGATTCCTAGTGGTCGCAAAGAGTTGTGATTTCAATCAGTCACCAGTACTTTATGTCATCAGCAGTCTCCAATGTTAACCCTAGTGGTCGCCAACCCCTTTGACCCTTAGCGGTCGATGACATCTCCGACCTTGAGTGGTCGATGAGAATTTTTGGCTTCATGGTTTCTATGTTTCCTGACTCATTATTGGTGATGTTGGTCTTATGCTTTCACGATATTATGGTGATGTTGAGAATTAGGGTTTATCTCTAAAGGTTGTTTTGTAACCCTAATTCTTCTTATCTTGCTAAATATAACCCTAACACAAGTAACTAATAATGAAGCATAGCTTCTTATGTAAATAGCATTATGATGAATGTACTTCTCTCTCTATTTTGTTGTAACCCTAATTTGCTATCATATGAACATCATAGCTCTTAAATAATGTGGTATAAAACTTATGTGTCTCGTGTATGGTGATGGTATGACTAGCCCTGATGAGGCAAGGAAATATAATAATGTTCTTGTAGGGAACAATGTGAATGGTCTTATGACCCTTGGACATGATTTTCTACCCTAATTGAGGTGTTATCCTCTTCATGATGTGACACGGATTTGTAACATGTGAGGGTATGATGATGAATATAGACTCGTGCTTTGCAATGAAATAGGACCATATGGTTTTGTGATCAAAATT
This sequence comes from Alisma plantago-aquatica, assembly GCA_963693085.1. Lineage (NCBI taxonomy): Eukaryota > Viridiplantae > Streptophyta > Magnoliopsida > Alismatales > Alismataceae > Alisma > Alisma plantago-aquatica. The sequence continues at coordinate 107,986,277 of OY856411.1, forward strand.
ATATTTGATATGTTTTATATCTTCTGAAGTTGAAACATACCATGTTTTTGCAAAACTCTTTTAGAGTTTGTATGTAACTTGATTGATGCAACCTTAACTCACCCAAGTGGTATTAACTAATCATGTGAAACCCTGATCAGGTAGTGCCATGTGACATAGAACCATTCAGTGATAGAACTTGTTGTATGGGGAAATGAGTATTCCTAAGGGAAACTTGGAGCGCATACTATTAAGTATGTGGAGTGCATGAGACTGTGTGTCCTTTTCATCCTAATCTCAAGGTTATAGGAGGATGGTTGTAGTCATGCCTCAGTTTAAGAACAATTGATACTTGAACATATGTGATGTGATTGAGGACAACTACGGTTGTACCTCGGGTGATAGGGTTTTGTATACCTTGGATACCAGTGTCATGACCTATATACCAAGGGAAGACTAGTATGGTTTCCAGTTTGACTTATATGTCACTACGGGTAGTTTGACTGGTATGTCACTGCAATTGACTCGTACTAACTGAGGGGATGAGATCTCAGGATTCTGACTCTCCTAGATCTTGTATAAAACTAAATCTGACCAAGCGACGGTCAGTTGGACTTTGATTGGTATACCTCAAACTCCCCAAGGCTTAATAAAAGATGTAATCCAGTCGTGTAGTATAACATGATTCACATTGGTTGATAACCCTTGTCTTGGTCCTTATACTACTTACTTGTTATATAATGTGATAAGAGAAATTGATGGTCTAGTGGATGATAGTCTTACCTGTCCCTACATATACTTACTAGTCATGTCTATTGTTATGCCTATCATTTTAGTTTATTTAATCTACTTAACTTGTTGAATAGTTTAATCCTCTTAATCTGTTTAATATGCTTAATCTACTTAACTTGTTTAATAATGTAACCCGTTGTAATCAATAATTGTTGGTTGAGAGTTATATATCTCATTGGGATGTTGGTCTCACCTCGTGGGTGACCACATATTTTTAGGTAGTCATCAACAACGTTGTCAGGATCGTGGTGGTGAGGAAGAGTAGTCTGAAGAGTAGTAGAAGTAGAAGGTTGGGTAGTAGTTGTAGAGTCCTAGAGTCATGCTTGTACTCTCAGGTCCGGGCAGGGGAATTTTTTGTAAATGATATGTATATCGACTCGAGTTTTTAGCAGTGTACCAATGTTTTTATATAGCAAGCATATGTGAAACATCTCTTTGTCCACATTGTGGCTAAGGCAACTGCAAAAATATGTGAATACCTAATTGGATATGTGACGATATGTAAGTTGTAGGACCCTTATGTAATGATTCTTAATAGGGAGGTGATGTATAAATTGGTTTTAATTTTACCCACTTTTCTAGTTATTTGGTTGATTATTAGTTGATTGTGTGTTGTGTTTTAAGTAATCTCATTTAGCGTTACGGGTCATTGCAATTTTCCCATTTATTTATTTGTTTGAAATGTTAACTTATACGTTGTAATTTTATTTAGTACCATTACTCCCCACCCAAGTAGTGCAAAGTGTTACTTATTCTTCCCAATGGCTCTTGTAATGGCTACAAGCCACTTGAATTTCTTCCTTACCCTAATTTCTCTTTCTCTCCTCTCCTTCCCATTGATCCACACCTTGTGTGAATACCAATGCCATGAACAGGTAAGCAATGTAGCATGCACTTGTTTCCCTTCATCTTCTTCCTCTTTGTTTCCATCTCTTCCTTCTTTCTATATTCCACAAACCCTATCTGCATGTCCTTCCTCTCCTCATCCATCTTCTTTCCAACCTTCTTCTTCATACTCCCACACAACCTATAGATCTATTGTCATCATTTTCATGATTATCGAAAAATGATATGGAGGTGTTGCCTCCTTTGATCACCACCAAAATCAACACATGGTATAATCATGGGCATTGGTAGCCACCATTAGACCACATGTCTTCTCCTCCTCCCTGTATGTTTCCAGTGATAGAGAGAAACTACATCTCTAGACTCACAGCTGACAGTGATGCAGATCCACAAATCATGAAGGGTCTGCCACCAACACCTCCCCTCTCTATGTCTCAATCATAACCTTCTCCCCCTGTGCCTACCTCCATGAAAACAAAAAGGTTCCTCCATGGCCACCAATGATGTTGATAGTCATTGACATCCACATGATGGTTTGACAAACCTTCTCAACACCTCCTTGACTCCCTCTCTGTGGGAACCCCATAGCATCGACCTCCACTAACAATCAATATAGAAACCACCTCATCCATATTCCTAGCATTGTATGTCACTACAAAAGAAAAAGGCAGAGAGATGAGTGTTTATTCATGCAACCATAGTAGTTAGTGACAACTCCAGCATCCATCAACTATGTCTAATCATTTTTAGCTCACCACCAACACCTACACCTCTTCAAGACATCAACACATCAATCAATCCTCTACTATCAAGTTTTCCTCCACCATTTTCGAAATTGTATGTAAACCCTTCACCTTGATATCCTTGTCTACATTGTGATCTCTAATTGATGGTTCATCTTGCACCTCCACCCATAGTCAAAGCCAATAGATTGATCACTGAGGAGCCTTGGACAGTGCCTCCAAGATACAGACAACACTTTAATAAGTTCTTTGACCTATTGTCATCCACACAAGAGATAATTCTAACCTCAAGTTCAACTTCAATCAAGGACAGTGGAAGTTCCAACTCAAGACCATCCATAGAATTGATCCCTTGAGATGATCCGTTGAGGCCATCAAAGATGAGATGAGAAACTCATCATCTTTTAGTTGTAAGCATTTTCCTATAATATTAACTATTAAACAAGTAGTTAATAGTAATATATTATATAAGAGCCAATATTAACTTTGATTAGGGTATCACTCCCTAAGCATGAATCTAGTATACATATTAGTATGTATATTTACTAATGCAATGTCGTCCAGTGACCACCACATCATTTTCAATCGTTACATTCTCAGTGAATCCTACTTTTAAGAAATCTATCTCTAAGGATCCATTAGAGAAAATACGAGATATTGGTATGGGTACCACCCTGACAAGTATAGTAACTTAGTCATTACATATGCATATGATATAATAATATGTACCAAGATATCCATGCCACTGTACTTTGTAATATATATACATAAATCTTGGTCTATTTAATTTATTTCTCAATTACACAAATAGTTAATGGATGGGAAGTAGACGATAAGATAATATAAACATAATGTTGATTAGAAGTCTCTAAGTACACTAATGTGAACTAGATTAGTATATATAGTGATGTATATATATTCATACCACAATCAAAGAGAATATATCAGGCTGGTCAATTAAGTGGGAATGTAGACCAACATCTCATTAATGAATTATGACAAATAAATAACTTTATATATCAATATGGAACTTCATATGAGAAGGGAACATGTATGTAAAACATAATCCATAAATATAATGGTCTCAAAGTAGATGGTGATAGGTATACGACCATGGATAAATGTGTATGACAAAATATCAAACCCTATCTTAGAATGGATATTTGCAAGTAATAACACACACATGAACATTAATAAATATACAAGGAATCACATATTTACTTAATAATTTTATAGATCCCAATATATAATTAGGTGTTCATATCTAGGGTATGAAAATATGTATATCTCTACTAGGAATTAATACATATGTTCACTATATTTTGACTAATATACCTAATGCATTTCTAAGATGAAAACTTGACCTTGTGGACCAAAGTATATCAAATGTGTTAACCTTTAGGTGTAAAGATCAGGTATATGGAATCCCTAGTTAATTTCAGGCATTATCATGACTATGATCTAACTTCCTATACTGAAGCATTTACTTGACTACTATCCATTTTTGCAATTCTTAGGTTGAACATCCATATTTATTGAATTGAAATCTTACGAACTTCTGTGGACATTGAATTTTATTTAAATGGGTCCTTTTGACCCCTCTTGTTGTGCTTTTAATATCTAATGTGAATTATGACTGGAATGCTAGTCTTGACACTGTATTTGTGTATGCTAAATGTTTTGACTAAAATATATATAATAGTAGTCCTTATACCACCATACATATATAGGGAGCACATACTCTGCTCAAGGTGTGCATTTACACCCCTAGGGCCTTGTGGTCCTATTTTAGGTATATATAGTCTACAATATTTATTCATGCAAATATATTCTTTATTTGGAAGTTGTGAATGTTTGTTATGGAAATAGTATCTTTTGTTTCAAATATTGCTCTTCATATATATTATGTCTCAGTGTCTTGACTTAATCCTTGTTGAACTTACTTTATGTGTCCCCTTTCTCATGGGAACACCCTTTTTATACTTGTAATCCAATATAATGATCTAATATTGCTTAAGTGCACATACTTAGTGCTCATTGATACATGTTTTCTAGGTGATGTTCCCCTTCCACTTAGGTGTAGGACGACATTAGAGGACAAGGACTCAAGAAGATTGTGTTCATATATGTTAACTATAAAGATAGCTTGGAATGGATAGATTGCCCTCTGCAACAAGCCTTGCATGTTATTAGATTTATTAGATGTATACCTTTTTACCTTGTTATACAACCTTTTACGGTGAGGAACAATTTTAGGTGAATCACCATGCAATATTATAATACTTTTGTTTCTACTACTTTATCTTTACATGGATCTTTGTGTCATACTTTTAGTGGATCCTCTCTGGGGTCCCACCTTTTAAAATATAGTATCCAAGGTACACAATTAGTGACTTGACTATTTCAAGTTATCTTATGTTGTTCCTTAATTAGGCAGATTAAGTAATCCTATATAAGTTGATGATATGCCTATCCACTATTTGTGGAAACCAAGTAGGTTGACAATCCCTGACAAATTCAGTCACTTCCACTCCTCAAACTACTTAGTGGTTGAGAGTCAGTTCAATAAACATGATCACTCTTACCCTCTTTATGCATATGGAATCATCACTGGGTAGGATTCAACTCATGTATCATTTGATTCCTATCTCTCATTTTCTAGGAAGTTAGCCTGAGAACTATGAAGTGGGGTTGACTTGAAAATGCATATATAGGATTAATCCTAGTTCTCACCTTAAACTATTTCCATGTTTCTTCTCTATCATGCCTCTCATACATCCACTTTGTGGTATTGAGCATGCATGAATGACATATGTAAAACCCTAGTGTATGTCCTATAATGGGCATGATTCCATTGATACTTAGTGCTAACCTAAACTAGTTGTGTTATGGATAGTCAAACCTTGCTTTCAACATGGAGTATCCCAACATAGCTATGCCCAAAACCATCTATATAGTGCTAGAAATTATCCCCATTGAGATTTTTCTGCTTCATTACTAGGCGTGGTTGACAAAGGTGACGTTTTTGCATGTGTTCCTAAAAGTCACCTTTCTCATCTCCATGGAAAAATTAAGTTACCATATGAATGAGATGATGGGTGATATAACTATTTAGTTCAACTTGTCTTGTGAAGGCACCATGTTTGTAAACTAGAAAGTGAGGAGAAAATCATTATCCTTCTTATAGAGTCAGATGACCATATGACTCTCCTATGTCTTAATATGAAGCAGTCTAATATTGATTAGAAAGAAGTGGAATGGTGGATGTCATACCTTAGTAGGATGTTGTAGGTGTTGTATGTTTGACGTAAGAAACCTTTCTTCTCTCCTATGTTGTGGTAGATATGTGGTTGTATGCCCATCTACTTTAAAGGGTTAGAACCTTTTGTGGAATGATGTGATAATAGAATAGTAGTATACGTTTTGTGTAATAGAAAGTGGTTGACTTGGTTTCTGGATCAATTTTATCACCATTTTTGGATTTCCATCATACTTTTTTTCAACATCAAACTTATTTTCAATGTTAAACTATATCTACACAAAAGAAAAGGTTTCATATTTTAATGGTGGTTTTGGAACCAAATCACCAATATAAGGAATTTTGAATAGTAGAGAATTCTTTTTTGCGAAGAGACTCATGAGTGTCATGAGAAACCCTAGGACCCTAGGGCTAAGTATGATGCAGATAGTGTGAAGTAGATTTTTTGGATATGTATGAACTAGTTGGTCCACCCTTGTTTCTCCTCTATATGATTAGCTAAGTTATAGATTAACCCTCTTAAAGAGTGGAGTCATGTACGTTAATTTCAGTAGGAGTGTAGCTTAATTTAAAGGCTTTTTGAACTTATTAGAAGTTACAAAAATGATACATGGATAATTTCTAATATTGATGCCAAATGAATATAGCTACCACCTAGCTAGGGTAGATGGGTAACCATGATAATTTTACCGTCATGAATGCTAATTGGATAATTAAAATGCCTTTTATAATTTGTATTTACTTATATGAAATGAGGAGGTAAAAAGGTAGGTTACTGAGGTAGATAAGATCAAAAGAAAGGATTAGCATTACATAAATATTGAACTTGATGTATTTGCTTTCTTTTAATGTAATGGTGGGGATAACACTAACTTAAAAAAAACCAAGTTACACACATGCAAATGATAAACATCATGAATGTAAATATGTGCCCCATGTAATAATATCAACATGAAGTGGAGAGAAACTAAGAACCCCAAAATCATAACACTACCCTATATAGAAGTATAGTAAATGAGCGCACTAGGATATGCATGCATAGATTTTGAGGGAAAAAAATCTTTTTCAGGTGTGGAGTCTTGTAATATGTTGAAACTTAATAATATTTCTTAATACTTTCCTTCTTATTATTTTTCTTATAGGATTGATGTAGTCCCCCTGATTTGAACCAGGCGGTGGCACATGTCTTAGTGTTGGGCTAGATATGATATAGTATCAAATTTATATGCGCTTATATAAAATTAGATTGGATAATAAAACATAGATATGCGTATATAATTAGAAATTTCTAAAACTTATCTAAATCATTTAGGTGGGTAATAATTTTATAATGTCATATTTTAAGTATTACATTTACCTCACAATATTTAACTCGCTTAATTGAAATGAATACATTGACAATTAGCTAAATTTGAAGATATAACTCTTTTACCAACCTTAATTTACATATAGGATGACCTTCTGCCCCTAGCATAATTGAGTGTCATAACTAGTCCAAAATCTTAATGTACTATTTTATTGGTTTCATGTAATGCCTAATATGCTATCTCTTTAGTTTGGTGACCAAAGCTTTTTTTAATTGATAAAAATAGAAGTTTTAGATTATATATACACGTTATTATGTATCATGATGTTAAAATCCACTATCTCGTTATAATTTTCTGGAGATATTTTATATGGATAATACAATGTATATTTGAGGTTTGGAAAAAAATCGAGATTAATTGAATCGTATACCCATCTAAGGCCCAAAAATAGATATAAATTCTCATACTCAATTTTGTGGTCTCATTCTAACCATAATAAAAACCTAACAACTTTGTAGCATGGTACACTACTTTATATACCATTCTCTCAGGTTTGGTCTCAATTGCACTTTTTGCCCATTCATTTATTTGTTTGAAATCCTAAATTTCATATACATAGTAATTACATTCTGTGCCATTGTCCATTTAAAATATGCTTACTCTCCACCCCAAGTAACAAAAATAGTTACTTCTTCTATTTATCTTTTGCAATGAATATATCCACTTCCATTTCTTCTTTCCCCCTCTATTTCTTTTTATCTCCTCTCCTCTCCATTGATCCACACCTTGCCCGTAGACCAACACCATGAATGGGTAAGCATTATAATTGGTGCTTGTTTTCCTTATTCGTTCTTCTCCTTCCTCTTTATATCCTTTTATTCCTTCCTAACTTTCTTCAAAAACCCTAGCCACCCATACTTCATCTCCATGTCTTTCCTCTACTCAGCCTTCTTCTTCTTCCTCCTACACAGTCTGTAGATCCATTGTCATCATTTCTACAATGGCTAGCAAAGGATATGGCATCACCGCCTCCTTTTCTGACCATCACAACAACCACATGACATCATCACTAGTTCTAGTATCTACCATTAGACCACATGTCTTCTCCTCCTTCCTGGGTCCTACTAGTGATAGAGAGAAGCTACACATCTAGACCCATGACCAAGGCCAATTTAGATCCACAGAACATTAAGGGTCCTCCACCAACACCTACCCTCTATACGTATTCATGCTGGCCTCCTCCCCCCCGCACCTACCACCATGATAACAACAAGATACCTCCATGTCCATCGATGGTGTTGATAGTCAATGACAAGTGCATGAAGGTTTGATGACCATTCTCAACACCTCCCATGTCTCCCTCTCCTAGGGCTCCCCATAGCGTCGACCACCACCAACACTCAATTAAAACATCCACCTCCTCCATCTTCCTGGCATTGTATGTCACTACAACACAAAAAGCAATAGTGATAAGGAGTGGTGATGCATGTACCCATAGTGTTTGGTGAGTCCTCCAACATGCATCAACTATGTCTAATCAGTTTCAACTGACCACCCACACCCTACACCTCTCTAAGACATCAACACATCATCAAATCATATACTATCAAGTCTTCGTCCACCGTTTTTGACACTAGATTTAAAACCTTCACCTTTCTATCCTTGTCTACATTATGCTCTTTGATTGACGGTCCCCCTTGCACCTCCACCCATAGACAAAGCCTTGTTCACTAAGGATCCCTATACACTGCCTGCAACATACATACAAACCTTTTAGAAGTTCTTCAGACCTACCCTTATCCCCCCATAAGAGATAGTGCTACCCTCAAGTTCAAATTCGATTGAGGACAGTGGGACTTCCAACTCAAGATCATCTGTAGAGGTGATTCCTTGAGGCCATCAAATATCTAATGAGCAACTCATCATCTTAGAGGTGCAAGATTTTTCCTATAATCTTAATTGTTAGGCAAATAGTTAATACCATTGTATTAGGTAAGATTCAATAATAACTAGGATTAGGGGATCACTTCCTAAGTACTAAGCTAGTATACATATTAGTATGTATATGTACTAATGCAAGGTCAACCAATAACTAGCACATCATGTTTAGTCCCTACATTCTCAGTGAATCCTAGTATTGAGAAATCCATCTCTAAAGATCCATTGCAAATAATATGAGATAATGGTCTGGGTACCAACCTTGAAAAATATAGTAACTTAGTTATTACATATATATATGATATATTAGTGCTACCTAAATATACCATGCCGATGTACTTTGTGTTATCTATGCATAAATCTTGGTGATTGTATTGTGTTTCTTAATTACACAAATACTTAATGCATTGGTAGTAGATAATAAGTTAGATATATAGATGATATTAAACTAAAGCCTCTAAGTACACTAGTGCAAAATATATTAGTATATATATGGTGATGTACATATACATTCATATCTAATAAAAACAAAAGACATAACTATGAGGGTAGTCAGTTGAGAGGTAATATAAGACAACATCTCATTAATGAATTATGACAAAAAAATAACTTGAGATATCAATTTGATTCTTTATATGAGAATGAAATATGTATATAAAACTTAATCCATCAATATATTGGTTTCAAGGTAGATGGTGATATGAATGTGAGAAAGGATAAATGTACATGACAAAATATCATACCCTACCTTAGAACGGATATTTTCATGTACTAACAACCACATAAACATTAATAAATACACAAGGGATCATATTTTTACTTAATAAGATTATAAACCCTAATATTTAGGTGTTCAGAACTAGGATAAGAAAAGTATGTATACACATGTTCATTGTGGCTTGGCTAACATACCTAATTAGGATACAAGCTTGACCTTGTAGACCAAACTATATCAATCCAATTTACATTTAAGTGTGAAGATTAGATATTTAAAATTGCTATTTTACTTTTGGCATCATCATGACTGTTGTCTAAAATTCCTATACTGAGGTAGTTACTGGACTACTATCATTTTCTGGAGATCCAAATTTGAGCATTCATATTTACTGAACAAAAATCTTATGAACTTTTGAGGACTAAATTATTCAGGTTAAATGGGTCGTTAGACACCTCTTGATACGCTTATAATACCTAATGTAAATTATGATTGGAATGTTAGTTTTGCCGCTCTATTTATGCATGCTATATGTTTTGACCAAAATATCTAGAATAACACTACTTATGTACAACCATACATATATAGGACACGCATTCCATCCAGTGTTTGTGTTTCCATCCTTGTATTTTAGGCAATTCTCTTATGGTGTTCTGGCCCTATTTTAAGTATATTTATTCTACATTGTTTATACATGCAAATATATCATTTAATTGGAAATTGTGAATGCATGTTATGGAATGACATTTCTTTTATTTCAAATATTTATATCCATAAATACTATTCCTTGATATCTTGACTTGATGCTTGTTGGGCTTACCTACTTTTATATGACCCCTTTTTCATAGAAACACTTTTTTATACTTGAAACCCAATATAATGTCCATATGTGGTTTATATGCACATACTCAATGTTTACTGATACACGTCTTTGTTTTCTATTTTCTGGGTGATGTTCCTGTTTCACCCAGGTGTAGATACATTAGAGGACAAGGACTCAAGAAGACTGTATGCATAAATGTTAACTTTGAGGATAGATTAGAATGACTGTGGTGTCCTCTGCAACAGTGCTTGCATGTTATTAGATTTATTATATGTATACCTCTTTACCTTGCTATACCACCTTTAATGGTGAGGGAGAACTGTAAGTGAATCATCATGTCACTTTGGTATAGTTTCTTTCTGCTATTTTGTCTTTACATGGCACTTTGTATCATACCTCTCGAGTGGATCCCCTCTATGGTCCCACTTTTACAATAGTGTTGAGGTAGATCGTCTCCATTTGCTAGAAAATTTTCTATTGTTTAGAGAATCTCATTGGTAAACCCTTTGTGCTTTAAATTTTCATTTCACTCTTCCAATCTCTTTCACGCAAATAGGTCTTCTAGGGGTTCTTCAAGGTGAGTAGAATGACATCTAATCTAGAAGCAATGATGCTCCTCCTTTAACCTAACAAATGAGACAAAGGTGGTTTTCCTTTAGCCTGATAAAGAGAATGAAGATGGTGACCTTTCTTTAGGAACAAGCAAAATAAGGTGTTGATCTAGTTTCATAACGCCCCTATAAGGAAAAAATAATGTTCTCCTGTGACTATATCTAAAGGAGACAATCAATACAATTTCATATTTATTTAAATTTGTAGATATATAGTTGCAAACCATATTCCCATTCAACCTTTCCATAAAGATTGTTTGCGCAATCTTAATGGATGAAAATTCAACTAGTTGCAAATCAAGAAACCTTTATGATATCTGATCCATGCTAAATAATTACGTTCAATCTACTCTTTTTTTTATATAACGAGGAACCCCTCCCAGGATCGGCCACTAATGGACCTCACCCAGCCAAGGGTAAATCCTGGAACCAGCCGCGTACTTGGGGGCACTGTGGCACGCTTAGTAACATGGGGCCTTTGTTGCACCCTGAGGGTTACGCCCAGAATCAAACCCGGGTCCCTACATTGGGGATTGTCGAGCTGCACCACTGGGCTACTCCCCCGCCCCCAATCTACTCTTACTTCCTTATTTACTCAAAATTTTTGTTACAACACATTTGCTATTAACATTTTATTTATTGATAAATTGCAAACTCTCATGATAATCTATTCACCCCTTTATATTTTTAAAGATCTAATAAGTATTGAAGTGTGTTGTAATATGCGACATGACTTGAGATTTTAGACATGATAGTAGTTTTATGATTGTTATTCTACTTCTGTAGTTCATATAGGGATGGAGAGTTTTTCTAAATATTGAAAAATGTTTCTATGTACAACAAGATGTCAGTTATAAATGAATCAAATTTAATTTCAAAATTAGTAATTGATTGGCACTGGCATAATATAAGAAGTTACCCATGTGGGGTGAAACCACACAGGTTTAAGGTTTTCCAACATATAATTGGGATCATATCTTAGGTTTGGGTGTTAATTGTCAAATCAAAAATGAATATAGGTTCACAAACTTTAAACATAAAGTAAATATTGACTAAGTCTAAATTGTATTTATGTAATGAGTTTGAATGAAGCTATAGTAGTTGCGAAGATATCTGCTTCAATTTTGTTTTGAAATGAGATCACACTTCAATTTTGCTCGATCACCATATTCCATAAGTATTTCAACAAAGAAATAAGTTGCTGAAATAAGATGTAAAGTGTCTTCAGGCTGCTCACTAGATTTAAGGGTTCATTAGTTAAGTATCAATTCTATCACATTATAGGAAAAATTGGAACACACTCTATACATTAACAACAATTTTATTTTATTTGTAGAATTTATCCAGAGACCAAGTTATTAGCATATTTTTTAGTAGCTGGAAACAAATATTAATTTAATGTTATGATTAATGCAACACAATTTATTTTCTTGTTATGGTTTTTGTAAGGTTACTAGTGATTGCCTTTTCCTATAAAGTGGTAACGACATATAACAAAGTAGAAAAAAGATGAGGGACAAAAATGAATGATTAGTATTTTATATATATTCTTGTTTAACTTATGTGTGAGCTCACCTAATTCAGTCACAGTGAGAAGAATGATGGTATAAATGTTGTGTATGAGGGGAAAATTGTTCAAACATATACAATGTTAATCATAATGTGTATATAGAGTTTGTTGTTGAAATATCCAAAAATAATTGTGAATGCATATATATTATTTTATGTACACATTAGCAACTAATATTTTTTGTAATATATTATATTTACTATTTTGTAATGTTTAAATAAAAATTCCATATGTGTTGATAAGTAAATATTCAACATTAAATAATATATGTTGTGTTATATGTAATATTTTTTTTCAACAGTATATGTATACCTATAATAAAAGGGAGTCAGTTCGATGCTTTCGAGCTACTTTAGCTGCTCCCTTTTTTAATTGTTACTATATTGAATCTGTTGTGTACTTTTTTAACTACTATTATATTGAATCTGCTCTGTGTATTTTCCGCTAGACAATGTGCTTTTCAAACAACAAGTTCTCCTGCTTTGTATCTTCCTCCAATTGTAAGTCAACTTGTCATTGCGCATATGCATGTTTCTTTTAGTAGCCATCTAACTTGCATGTACCATCCTCTTGCACTGGGTTCTTACTTTTAGCCACTTGATATTTGCATGATCACCTCCTATTGCCACCCACCAACAATGTGCATGCATGGTTCAAATAATATTTGAGTTCATTGACTAATTGCATATATAAAACTTTCCAAACTGCTTTTAGGATACTAATACATGTGCAATGAGCATGGTTGATGTAACATACTAGATCTTAGACCCTACCCTAGAAGTTGACATTTTAGACTTAGCCAAACAAGATTGAAGGTTAGACCTAAATAGATGTTTAGTATTACCCCAATGAGCTAATGCATGTATAGATCACCTTAATGTAACCTAATGTTCTAACATTAATCTTAGGTTTATAATGGATACATAAAATATGCCATAGAACTCATTTTGGTGGTAATATGAAGATAAGAAACTCAATTGGATGAATAATTTAGATAATGGGTCGTTAATGGGCCATATGACATATCTCATAAAATTAGTCTCAAAATTGGAAACAAACTTCAAATTCAAAATCTACATATCAAAATTAGCCTACATGTCAAATTTCATCTAATTTAGACCACCTTAAAATATTAGGATAAGTTTAGGAGAGAGAAAATGAGTAAAAGGAATAAGTAACGAATAATGTGATTATATAACTTCAAAATATGGACATTGGCAAATTCATATTTAACACATAAAAGATAACTTGTGGATGAAGTTTGGTCCAATTTGGATGTTGTTTGTGCAAGTTATGCAATTTTAGGTACATTCTGGACTTTTCTGCAATTTACCCAATTGGGAGGTTTTCTTTGCAAATTGTCACATGCATTATAATACTTATATATTACCTTACCATTCTCAAGTTTTTGAACCATAGGGTTCCTAGTTGCACCTTGGTTTGAAAGTGTTTGTTTCCAAGGGCATTTTAGGGATTACTCTCTTTATAAATGAGCTTATCTTTAGAAGCTATCAACCAATGGGGTTATGTCTTTGATTGGAGGTCGGTTGGGATGGTCAATAATTGCCCATAAACTGAAATTTGGTATTCAAGAAGCCTCTATGAGCTATCCTCTTGCATGGCCATGAAATCCCTAGGCTAAGGACACATGGAAAGCTCCATAGACACCTTATGCTTGACTTCTTCCTTATCCATAAAGGTTTGCATGTCCATAGGCACCCTTAGCATTGGACACATGGAAAGTAACTTGAAACCTCGTTCTTGACTTATTCCTTATCCATAAAGTCTTGCATGTCCATGTACACCCTTACACATGACACATGGAAAGTCTCATAGACACCTCATACTTGACCTCTTTCTTTATATAGCCATATCTACCCCTTCCCAACTCCAAATTCGAAAACTCTTGCTCTTCTTTCTTTCCTCTAGCTTAGAGCATAACTCCTACTCTATTTTTCCATGAAGGTTCTATCCCAAGGTAAAAGAAGGTGCCTACCTCGGAGAAGAAGGCTACTAGGGTTCCAAATTTGTTGTATTTAGGGTTTTTAAAGCTCCTCCTTGGTTATTTTGACCAAAACTAGTAAGTTTTCTCCTTTGATTCCCTTTTTTCATGTTGTTAGTCTTCCTTCCACCTTCTACAGGTTAGAACCATGGTCTTCCATGGTTGAACCCCACTTAGAACCCATAAATACCTCATCTCCATGTTCTTTTGTTAGGGTTTTTCACCTCTAAAGTGGAGAAGGTGCTTCTTGCTCGAGATAGGAGCTTTGTTGGAGAAACCAACCTCTCTAAGCTTGGGAACCTTACTTATTGGACATGTCCACCTTCCCTAGAGGTTCTTTGGAGGCCTAGGCTTGACTTGGACTGACTCTGAAGTTGAGGTATGATGTATCCCCTATTCTTCTATGTTGAGCAATTCACCTATGCTTATTCATTCTCTTTGTCCTATGGACATTAGCCTATACACAATGTCTTTTCTTTTGAAAATCATGGTTTATGTGAACTACCTTATTTGATATTGATCATGTGATCATGGATATTCTTTTAAACTCTTATATTATGCTTTGTTCGTGATGGAACTCTAAAAAGATGGCATGTGATGTCTTTTTCCCAATTATGAGGTGGATATATATGTTGGTCACTTATGTGGTGACTAGTTTATATATTCTGACTATACTTTCTACTTGCCTCTACATTTAACATGCTATGTGATTCACTAGCACTAGAGTAGTGTAATTGCATTGGTTTTTATGGCAGATGTGTTATTTCCTGCCAAGCAGATGTGATATTTCCTACTCTTTTAGGATGGAAAGGAACCTCATACCCAGGGCAAGATGTGTGATTCTTGGCCCATGTTTTGTATATTTGGGATATTGGCAGTATTCCTTTCTCTATTAGGTTTCAAGTTTATGAGACTTGGCCACCTTTGTGTTTATATTGTTCTAGGGCTATGTTTATCTCACATGCATTCATGTTGATGATATGGGGTGTGTGCCCTAATTCTTTGCATGTGCTTGTGTGGCACAATCTTATGTTTTATTAATGGCAAGTATTCTTTTGTTATCATATGATTTCAATTCCTTTTCTCTTGATACCCATTTGGGTGGTCCTTATCCTTTCTATGGGAAGCCTTTTATATTTGTTGTCCTTTATTCCATATATTGCTCAATTTCCTATTTAGGATGCACATACCAGCCTTGGTTGATGCCATCTATTTTCTCTTCTTGCTGGGGTGTGCTTCCAACCCTAGGTGAAGGACTTGGATGATAAGGCATGAAGTTTTGGACTATCTTAAGGTGTGAAAGCTTGGAGACAAAGTTTTTATGGTTTAGATTTCCCTCTACTTAGATCCTTATGTTGTATCATACATGTAAACCCTTATGGGATATTATGATGCACTTTTGTAATCTTTTGTGAAAATTGAATATAGTCATTATTTTTATTCTACTGCTATACTTTGGTTTGTTTGAATACCATTTATTGAAGTTTGAAAATTTGCACCTATTCTAACATACCTCTGAGTGTGTTTGGAATGGATGTTTTATTCTTCAAAGTTTTAGTAAGGGGGTGATCCCACATCCTTACAGCATGGTTCAGAGCCCATGGTAGTCGGAATCTGATTATTTCAATTTTATCTCCCTAGTTAGAATACTTGCCTTACCTTTAAGTGACATGTTTTCCCTAGAGTTGATCAATAGATGATGAAGGGTTGATTTAGGATCCTATAGTTTCACATTAGAATAATAATGAATAGATCCCTAAAATGCTTACAACTAAAAGATGCATAAGTAACCATAGTAACTTGAGGTTGTTTAGCTTGGTCTTTAGGCATCTACTAAGACATGAAGTTGAAAGCAAAGGTGTCTAGAAAGGATCAGGGTTCATGGGCTGGCAAGAATTTCCTCTGCACCACTAACTTGGTTTACGAGGACTCCTGAATCCATATGATACTGGCCTGGCCTCAGCTGATATGAATTGTTCAAAATAGTATGCTTTTAGGCAATAGTAGCCTTGGACATATATGAGATTTATCTTTAAGGACCCTAATATGTTGAACTAGACTCCCAAGTGTAAAGACTTGTTTGAGGATGGACAAGAGCAAGTTAACGCATAGTTCATAGTCAGTCTTTACAAGTTATGTTTTTTTTGCATGATGCTTATGTAGTTGGATGAAAGGAAGTGTAGTTGAACCTTTTGTACCTAAAGAATAGTTTTGACTTAATAAGATGAATCCTTTAAGGGGTGGTGAATAGTTTGTTTTCTTATATGTGGATGTTTTGATTTTGAGGATGAAATCCCTTTAAGGGGTGGTGTGATGTAACATACTAGATCTCGGACCCTACCCTGGAAGTTGACATTTTGGACTTAGCCAAACAAGGTTGAAGGTTAGACCTAAATAGATGTTTCGTATAACCCCAATGATCTAATGCATGTATAGATCACCTTAATGTAACCTAACATTCTAACATTAATCTTAGGTTTATAATGAATACATACAATATGCCACATAACTCATTTTGGTGGTAATATGAAGATAAGAAACTTAATTGGATGAATAATTTAGATAATGGACCGTTAATGGGCCATATGACAGATCTCATAAAAAGAAGTCTCAAAAGTGGAAACAAACTTAAAATTTCGAAATCTACATATCAAAATTAGCCTACATGTCAAATTGCATCTAATTTGGACCACCTTGAAATATTAGGATAAGTTTAGGAGAGAGAAAATGAGTAAATGGCATAAGTAATGAATAATGTGATTATATAACTTCAAAATATGTAAATAATGGAAAATTCATATTCAACACATCAAAAATAACTTGTGGATGAAGTTTGGTCCAATTTGGATGTTGTTTGTGCAAGTTATGCAATTTTTGGTACATTCTGGACTTTTCTACAATTTACCCAATTAGGAGGTTTTCTTTGCAAATGGTTACATGCATTATAATCCTTATATATTCCCTTACCATTCTCAAGTTTTTGAACCATAGGGTTCCTATTTGCACCTTGGTTTGAAGGTGTTTGTTTCCAAGGGCATTTTAAGGATCACTCTCTTTATAAATGAGCTTATCTTTAGAAGCTATCAACCAATGGGGTTATGTCTTTGATTGGAGGTCGATTGGGATGGCATATAAGTGTCCATAAATCAACATTTTATATTCAAGAAGCCTATATGAGTTGTCCTCTTGCAAGGCCATGAAATCCCTACGCTAAGGACACATGGAAAACTCCATGGACACCTCATGCTTGACTTCTTCCTTATCCATAAAGGTTTGCATGTCCATAGGCACCCTTAGCATTGTACACATGGAAAGTAACTTGACACCTCATGATTGACTTCTTACTTATCCATAAAGGCTTTCATGTCCATGCACACCCTTATACATGACACATGGAAAGTCTCATAGACACCTCATACTTGACCTCTTTCTTTATATAGCCATATCTACCCCTTCCCAACTCCAAATTCAAAAACTCTTTATCTTCTTTCTTTCCTCTAGCTTAGAGCATAAATCCTACTCTATTTGTCCATGAAGTTGTTGTTCCAAGGTAAAATAAGGTGCCTACCTTGGTGAAGAAGGCTCCTAGGGTTCCAAATTTGCTCTATTTAGGGTTTCTAAAGCTCCTCCTTGGTTATTTCGACCAAAAATAGTAAGTTTTCTCCTTTACTTCCCTATTTTCATGTTTTTATTCTTACTTCCACCTTCATCCAGGTCAGAACCATGGTCTTCCATGGTGAAACCCCACCTAGAACCCATAAATACCTCATCTCCATGTTCTTTTGTTAGGGTTTTTTACCTCTAAAGTGGAGAAGGTGCTTCTTACTCGAGATAGGAACTTTGTTGGAGAAACTAACCTCTCTAAGCTTGGGAACCTTACTTATTGGACCTATCCACCTTCCCTAGAGGTTCTTTGGAGGCCTAGGCTTGGATCTAGGACTGACTTGAACTGAATCTAAAGTTGAGGTATGATGCATTCCCTATTCTTTTATGTTGAGCAATTCACCTATGCTTATTCATTCTCTTTGTCCTATGGACATTAGCCTATACACAATGTATTTTCTTTTGAAAATCACGGTTCATGTGAACTACCTTATTTGAAATTGATCATGTGATCATGGATATTCTTTTTAACTCTTATCTTATGATTTGTTCATGATGGAACTCTAAAAGATGACATGTGATGTCTTTTGCCCACTTATGAGGTGGATGTATATGTTGGTCACTTATGTGGTGACTAGTTTATATATTCTGACTATACTTTCTACTTGCCTCTACATTTAACATGCTATGTGATTCACTAGCACTAGAGTAGTGTGATTGCATTGGTTTTTATGGCAGATGTGTTATTTTCTGTCAAGCAGATGTGATATTTCCTGCTCTTTGTGGATGGAAAGGAACCTCATACCCAGGGAAAGATGTGTGATTCTTGGCCCATGTTTTATAGATTTGGGATATTGGTAGTATTCATTTCTCTATTAGGTTTCAAGTTTATGAGACATGTCCGCCTTTGTGTTTATATTGTTTTAGGGATATGTTTATCTCACATGCATGTATGTTCATGATATGGAGTGTGTGCCCTAATTCTTTACATGTGCTTGTGTGGAACAATCTTTCTGTTTTATTAATGGCAAGTATTCTTTTGTTATCATATGATTTCAATTCCTTTTCTCTTGATACCCATTTGGGTGGTCCTTATCCTTTCTATGGGAAGCCTTTTATATTTTTTGTCCTTTATTCCATATATTGCTTAATTTCCTATTTAGTATGCACATACCTGTCTTTGCTGATGTCATCTATTTTCTCTTCTTTTTGGGGTATGCTTCCAACCCTAGGTGAAGGACTTGGATGATAAGGCATGAAGTTTTGAACTAGCTTAAGGATTTAAAGCTTGGAGACAAAGTTGTTATGGTTTACATTTTCCCTCTACTTAGATCCTTATGTTGTATCATACATGTAAACCCTTATGGGATATTACGATGCACTTTTGTAATCTTTTGTGAAAATTGAATGTAGTCATTATTTTTATTCTGCTGCTATACTTTGGTTGTTTTGAATAGCATTTATTGAAGTTTGAAAATTTTGCACCTATTCTAGCATACCTTTGAGTGTGTTTGGAATGGATGTTTTATTCTTCAAAATTTTAGTAAGGGGGTGATCCCGCCTCTTTAAAGTTGATATCTCAAGTTTGTTTCATTTCAAGGAGAAAATTAGCATTTTATAAGTTCTTACATTACAACCAACAATATGATCCATATCAATACTTGTGTTTTGTTTTAGTTGCTTCATACAAGAAGTTGAAATATTTTTCATCACTTCAAGGAAAGTAGGTTTGCATGATTCTCACATTTTTAAGCATCTCCAAAGTTATAGTATTTTATACAGAAAATGGAAGCTTGGATTTTTTTATGTATGTTATCTCTACAAGGATTGTTTGTGAATAGTGTATTGTATTTTTAGGTGGATGGGTGATTTGTAGGTGTTTTGCCTTGAACACACTATTGTGCCAATAGGAACAAAGTTCAAAGGAGAGGAACATGCTTTTCACATACGTGCACTTTCTCACAATTCCTATTGGAGTATAATTGTGCAGAATGACAAACGACCAATTTCCTGATAATTGTTCTTTCAAACAATAACATATATAGGTCAACATCACTCTGATTATGTAATGTTTTGTGATAAGTGGTCTTCTTCCAAATGTTATCTTCTTGCAATGCCGCCATATCCAACATGTTCAATTCCATAGGCTCTTCATTGCTCCCTTGGCCATCATGTAGGGAAATATTAGACAGAATAGGCAGCGGAAATAAAAAATTTACTATCTATATTCCTAATAACAGCAAGATCGTGTCAACTACTATGTAACAAATAGAATGATTTAACAAGTTCATACCTGGTGTTGGAGCAATTCCAATTACTATAACTTATTACAATAGTTGTGCACTCCTAGTTGCACTAGGACTCATCTACAACAACTCCTAGTTACACTTGGATGATGTCTGTGCAGCTTCTAGTCTTCACCATGCACAACAAACTCGAACGACATCTGCAACATCTCCTAGTCTCAACATGAACTGTAGGTTGATGTTATCCTCCTAGTAGTACACAACACTCCTTACCTCTAGAGAAGTCCACACGGACCACCTAAAACTCCTACTTTTCTAGTAGAATAGATAGGAAGGAGTTGCCCCTCCCATTGGTGTACTAGTCACCAACTTATTCTCTGATAATTGTTTCTCCCTTATTACCCCTCCCTTTAGCGGGTAGGACTTGCTCATGCTCTCTATTACTTACAACAACTAGAGAGGGAAACAATTTTCATATGCAATTGATTGTGTTCTGAGAAGCCCTGAGTACCCATCTATTTATAGGAGGGATTAGGGTCTAGTTTCCAAATCTGTGTGGGAGTGGAAGGGATCTGAAGATCATGAATTTTTGCAACTTGTAAGCGCCGAACTGGTCGGTCCACATGCGAGACCAAACCTGTCATTTCACCATGTTTCTCAATCACATATGAATTAGCAAATTTGAATCTAATTAACGTCTGATATTAATTCCTTGTACCAATCTAATTGGACAAGTGAAACAATCAACTATTCTCACGAATCAAGAAAATCACCACAAACTTAGATTGGTATGATCGAGCCGATCAGTTCACCTAGTGAGTTGATCAGTTGGTGTCCTGACTCATGTAGAATTCAGCCAATTCAATATCTAATCAACCTGGCACTCCAAGCGACTGTCTCATCACATAAGCCAACCCGTTAGGAGTCTAGTCAGTTGATTTGTTGCTTGAATCAAGTACCTAAATACTTTAGTAATCAATCCAATCATCATTCATGATTAAAATCCTCTTCTAGATGAGTTCCTATGTGTGTGACCCTATAGGTCCCATGTCACATTGGCAGTGAATGTCCATAACTAGTCTATGACATCACAAGCAAAGAGTGGTACCTAGTCACACATCAGTGCTACCTAAGTGAATGGAAAGTTGGAAAAAAAATTCAACCTACAATTTGTATAAGGTGTTATAGTGATTCTCTAATTCCTTTATCTTTGATATCTAGATTGAACTCCAAGCATGGAATCATCATCCTCTCAACATTCAATCCATGTTCCTTGAACCAAGAGCAGACTGTCTGAGATATATGTGACCACAATATCATATATTGATTTTCATGTGTATGCACATGCATTTCTCAACCTCGCTTATCAAGTGGTCAGGATATCAAACTACAGTAGGAGGGACAAATCCCATCTACATCACTTACAATCAATCCCCATGTGTCAAAGCTACCCAATCATCACCTTTATGGCAATCCTTATTCAGGGTTACATTTGATGATGTCAAAGTATACCGAACAACATGTGATAAGTGTAGTGAATTCAAGTTTAAGAATCACAATCACCATCTTCATTATGGGAGATGACTATGACCACCAATGACGGTTTCCATGTGTCACTCTCAAGGTGTGTGTGTCTGATACACTATTCCATAACAAGTATATGTGTGCTTGCTTTGATATCACATATCATGACTGATGAGATTTTGTCATCAACTAACATACACTCTAGTCTTGTGTCTTACTGATGTCTATCTACCTTCCACAGTAACATCCGACTAGGGATATAATAAGAATGTGCATACTCTTAGCATCTGTGTGATCTCATTATTTAAGTCATGTACTTAAAGACATGCATCATTGATCATTGTCATTCTTTAGACATTCATAATATTTCCTCATTATATCATAACTGAGTGAAAAAAAAATGAATTGGAAGCTTGCCTTTATTATTATTAATCAAATTTCTTATGTAATATACCATGTGAATCATCATATAGTTATTTCTTTGAGCATATTATACCAACAGACTCCCACTTGCACTTAGAGCCAATCACCCACAAATCTCATTCCTAGTGAGTTAAACATGTGCACCATGTTTCTTTTGTGCAAGTGCTAATCCAGTGAGTTAGCAACACTTTGCTATTGTCAGCATATTATATGTTCCTCATTTCCTCAATGTATGATTTCTCGTATCAAATGGAACTATTATAATATGGTATCTGATATTCCCTGCCTAACCAGTAGCTCCATTGTTGTCACAATATCTTTACTGTGTCATCAATGGTTTGAACATCTTTAAGTTCATCCATATGAACTTTTAGATCAATATAGTACCCATTCTTGTGTTCATAATACCAAGATACTCAAATTCTATTGTATATTTGAATTAATGACATGTAGTTTGGGACTCTTCCAACTAACAATTCTTTTCTATAAATTAAACACATTTTATTGTGATCGTTGTTGTCATTTCGAAAGTTGTATCGATGTAACCCTTTACACCCAACTCTTCATTGTTTCTATAATCTAGAAACTGATCCTTTAGTGCTTCTCAAAACTAATGGATGTCTTTAAATGACATTCCAATGACCCTCATTGGAAACTAATATCATCTTGTCATGTCCAATACATACAAGAATTATGGGATGCGTATATTATATAGCATACATGATAGATCCACTATAGGTACACATGGAATCTTACTCATGTCTTTCCATTTTTTGTAAGAATTGAAATATAGGGTTCATGAAGGACTAATCCTTGATTCTCTCTCATTGAATCCTTTATGTTGAACTCTTTCAATCATCTTGCTATTGTATGTGCTCATATTTAGGTCATGAAACTTTCCATATCTATCTTATAGATTTTAATTGCTATCATATAGGATGTTTCATCTAATCCTTCATTATTGAAGGTGTTTTCATGTCAGGTCTCAATACTTACAATATTAAGATGTTATTCCCATCAATATGAGGAATATTCATATATGCTCCCACTAAATCTTTTGTAATCACAAATTTCATCTTTTATCTTGATTCAATTCAAACTCTTTGACTATCTTGTCAAGTCAAAAGATCCCATTTTTGAGATGCTTATTTCAATCTCTCAGATTGAACTTTGTAGCTTATAGACTTTATTTATATTCATGAAGTTTATAAAACCTTTAGGCTGTATCACATACACATCCTCTCAAATATTCCTTTTAAGGAATCCAGTTTTAACCTTCATATGGCAAATCTCATAGTCTATTCTAGTTGCAATAACAAGCATGACAATTGGTGAATGTATGTCTTCTTTCTCAACAACTTGAATTGATTTGAAAACCTTCGCAACTAATTTGTCCCTCTATGTTGGTCCACCAATGAAAACACAAATTCACCTCATGGGTCTTACCCCTTTCAGGTGGTACTACCAAGGGCATACCTTGTTAGTTTACATGGACTCCATAATGGCCTTAGGCCACTTCTCAGATTATGGTCCTCAATAGCTTCTAGTGGATTTATTGGCTCATTTATGACCAACCCATCTGAGTTGTTGGATTTGTAATGTTTCAATCTTAGATGTGTTCGTCTAGAAATATGAGGTTCTATGTTACATAAGGAACTGAGATTCTGCAACCGTTTGTGATTCTCAGTTGTTCTCATTGTTCCTATTCTTGATCTCAAACCTTTAAAGTTCTACTTTTACTCCCACTAATTCTTTTGGAACTCAGTTATACTTGCAACAAAACACTTTTGTTATCAGATAGGTATTAATAACAATATTCAATAATTATGGTTGTGGATAAACCTTATCAAGAAACTACTTTCTTTTAAGTTTCAATCATTAAGACATATGGGATATTCTCATATCATATCACATATGATGTCTTTTAAACCATTTTAGACTGTACATAGTTTTAGTATTAAGTATATATCCATGAGGAGTTTAGAAGATTAGATTAATATGATAATTACACCACGAATCACCATAATGAAATTCCTTCTTTTTGACACATCATCATATTCAGATGGATTTGTCTTGTGATACTCTATCATTGTTCTCCTAGTAGGTCTATTGATGTAAAGTGTTTCAACATTTGATCATATCAAAGTTTCTTAACACTTTTATCAAAATTATACTTCATATAATCTCCTTGAACACTTCAAGAGATTTATGTTTGTGTTTCATCAAAAACAAACCCTATATCATCTAATATCATCAGTGAATATAATGAAGTACAAAGAAGTACCTTTAGCATTTATTCTATAAGGTTTTCATACATCAGTATGTATAAGGCCTACTAGAATGTTTTCTCTCTCCACTACACCTAGTAAGAAATGATATGTCATGTTGCTCATAAATAAGACTTGCATGTCTATAGTGGGTTCAATAACCAAAAGAGTCTAGATAGACATCAATATGAATTCTAGAAATGCATTTCTCATATATGTGCTCTAAATGACAATGCTAAAGATTGGTTGAGTTTATCAAATATAATCCTTTGGTATTTACATTATAAACATTCATATTTATATTCTTTTGTATAAAGATCACTAGATGTTTGGGAATTGCCATTCAAGATCATATCTTTGAAATAGAAACATTAACAACTCTTTATTTATTTATCATCCTTGTCATACAAGATGTAAAATGTTTCTATTTATTGGCATAATGAAATAGCAGATCAACTACTGCCCAATGGGATAAGATAAAATTCTAAATGTAGACTAAAGTTGCAGCAACTCTTGCTTCACATAGTCCATCCTTGCCCTTTCATAAAGACTTTACTTCTTATCAGATCCTGCACATCAACATATGTCATATCTACATCCAATATCACATACTATGATGAAGAAGTAATTTAGAATTATCTTATAACATATATACATAAAGTAGAGGCCTCTGTCCCTTCCTTCTTCTTCTTTAGTTCCTCCAAAAAGAGAGGGAAATTCCTTTTCCAAAGTCTGTCTTGGTGACAATCGCGACAATCACCTCGTTTATTTAATCCTCCCTTTGCCTTGAGATATGAAGAGTTGGGATTCTAGACAACTCTAAAACTCTTCTTAGTTTTGCCTTTGCCTTTATACTTTCCCTTTGTCTTGTTGATAATCATCACATACTTGGGCTTGTCTTTCTTCATTTCTACCTCAACTATTCTCATCATGCCCAATAATTCTGTCAATGACTTGTCAAAGTCATTCATGCTGTAGTTCGTGACAAACCAACTGTATGATTCTGGCAGAGATTGCATAATCACATCAGTTGTTAACCCTTAACCCAAGGGGAATCCCAGTCTAGCCAGGTTCTCCACATTCCCAATGAGATTGAGCCCATGAGGACCAAATGGGTCTCCTTCTGCCATGCTACATTTGAACAATTCCTTAGAGACACCAAATATATCATGTCTTACCTGATCTTGGAACATGCTCTTAATATGTGTGACCATCTCAACAACATCCATGTTTTGATGATGCTCTTTGTAACTCATAATTCATAGAGCATAGCATCAGGCACTTGACATCTATGACATATTTAGTATGCTTCTTGTAAGCATCCCTGTCAGCCTTAGGTGCATTGGGAAGTGGTTCATCTATCTCTGGTGTCTCCAGGACATAAAGCTTGCACTCTTATGTGAGGATGATTCTCAGCATCCTGAACTAGTTGTGGAAGTTCTTCCTATTAAACTTGTCCTTCTCAAGGATCGGTCACAAAGAAAAGTGGTTATTCTTTGTTGTCATTTGATTCTACAAAAGGATTTGCAATTTTGTCAAAACGTAACTCATTTTGATTTGATTTGATTAAATTTGATGATATTAATTAGGTCTTTAACTAACTATCACTCTAATTATTTTGGTCAAATTGGAAACCTTCAATTATCAATTTGGAAGATTGCATCAAACAATCTTCTAATGAGCCAAGTCCAAAATAATTCAATTATTACCTAGCCAATGCCAACATCCATAATAAATCATTAAGGTAGGTGAGGTTTTCCAATTGCATCTTATGAAATACTTGGATAGATAATATACACACCTCTTTGCCATAATTATTTGTATGCTTCTGGTGCTTAATCTCATTAAGACCAGACATTTAAGCCCGACCCAAAAGCTGACATGACAATAATGTACCCCGCTTGGCGAGCCCACATTATTACCATCACACTTCCACGAGATAGACAACACACCACCCTTAGAATGCACACACTTAGAATGTCCACACTTAGTAAATCAAGTTTTTCATGTGTGCCACTAATAGAAAGCATCTTCTACTTAATATGTTTAATTGAGGGATTATATATATATCATATATGTATCTATATATATACATATCCAATCACCACACACATATATATGTATCATATACATGCTATATCCCACAACATATACATGCAATATAAAATAAAAAGTGATGGTTATGACCATAATGTTGTAATTCCTCAGAGCCACAAGAAATTACTACCACATAGATCAACATTACATCACATGCAAGAACCTACTGTTAGTTTAGATATGTGCTTTGCCAATCAGTCTTGTCTCTTGGCCAATCAGTTGGTCACCTGCAATGGTCAGTTGGCCTCCTATACAACTGATGTCTTGACACCTCCATACGGTCAATTGGGACCACCAGCTGTTCGGTTCTCTCCTCCTTCCGTCCACCCTACTCTGTCCTCTAATTGATCAGCTGGTCAAGTGAAACGATCGGCTCATTTGCTGCTGGTCGTCATGTTTGTCATTACAAGAAAAGGAAACTATCATATTGCTATTAAACTTATTATATAGTAAAGATAAACCTAGAGTTACATTCGAGGGGAGCAAAGGTAGGAAAGAATTAACTTTTACACAGAGAAGAAGAAGGTAGAGGCTCAATATGCAAACTAAGATAAAATAGGAAGAAAACCAAACATCCAACCACACACAAATATTTGGGTTATTGGCCATAACTATGGTACACATCCATCATCAAAACCAATTTTAGGGCGGTGCGTGTAAATTGCATATATATATATATATTACTTTGGGATTAAATGTGGTCTTTGATCAGATATACATATTAGTCCTTTTAAATATTCACATCATATGCAATAAATACAAGTGATAAACCAAAAATCCGATCATATCGATTATCTCAAAATATAGTAAATTGACGTGGCTTTGATACCATTATAGGGAAATATCAGATATGAGTAGGTAGAGGAAACAAAAAAATTACTGTATGTATTCGCCATAACATCAAGATTGTGTCAACTACTATGTAATGGAAAAGTTGATTTAACGAGTTCATACCTAGTCCTCGAACAAGTCCAATGACTATAACTCGATGCAGTAGTCATGCACTCCTAATTGCACTGGGACTCGTCTACAACAACTCCTAGTTTCACTTAGATGACGTTTGTGCATCTCTTGGTCTTCACCATGCACAACAGACTCAAACGACGTCTACAACAAATCCTGGTCTCACCACGGACTACAAGCAAACGTTGTCTTTCTAGAGGTAGATAATAACCTCCTCTCTTCTAGAGAAGTCCATATGAACCACTTAGAACTCTTGTTGTTCTAGTAGAACGAAAAGGAAGGAGTTGTCCCTCCCATTGGTGTACTAGTCACCAACTTGCTCTCCCATAATTGTTTATTCCTTGCTATCCCTCCCTTTAGTGGGTAGGACTTGTTTGGGCTCTCTGTTAGTTACCACAACTGGAGATGACAACAATTATTAGAGGCAATTGAGTTGTGTTCTAGGAAGCCCCCAGTACCCCTCTATTTATAGGAGGGGTTAGGATCTAGGTTCCCAGTCTATGTGGGAGTGGAAGGGACCGGAGGATTATAAATTTTCACAACATGCGAGCATCTAACTGGTGGCTCACAACCGAACCAGTCGACCCACATGTGAGCTGATCGGTTCGTACCCTAAATCAGTCATTTTGCCATGTTTCCCAATCGCATATGAATTAGCAAATTTGAATCGGGAAAATCACCATAACCTTTGGTTGGTATGACTGAGTCAATTGATTAACTATGTGAACATGTCGTTTCACCAACCTGAGCTGATCGGTTCACCCAGTGAGCTGATCAGTTGGTGTTCGGACTCATGCATAATTTAACCAATTCAATATCCAATCAACCTGACACTCCAAATGGTCATCTCATCACATGAGCCGATCAGTTGGGAGTCCAATCAGTTGATTTGTTACTTGAATTGAGTACCTAAACACTTTAGTAACTAATCCAATCATCATTCATGATTAAACTCCTCGTCTAGATGAGTTTCTATGTGTGACTCTATAGGTCCCATGTCACATTGACATTGAATGTCCATAACTAGTTTATGACATCACAAGCAAAGAGAGGTGCCTAGTCACACATCATTTCTACCCAAGTGAATGTAATGTTGAAGAACAACTTCAACCTACAATCTATCTAGATTGAACTCAAGGCATGGAATCGTCATCCTCTCAACATGCAACCCATGTTCCTCGAACCAAGAGCAGACTGTCTGAGATATATGTGACCTCAATATTATATATTGATTGACATGTGTATGCACATGCGTTTCTCAATCTCACTTATCAAGTGGCCAGGATATCAAACTGTAGTAGAAGGGATAAATCCCATCTACATCACTTACAATCAATCCCCATGTGTCATAGCTACCCAATCATCACCTTTATGGCAAGTCTTATTCATGGTTACGTTTGATGATGTCATAGTATACCGAACGACATGTTATGAGTGTAGTGACTTCAGGTCTAAGAACCACAACCACCACCTTCACTATGAGAGATGACTATGACCACCAATGATGGTTTCCTTATGTCACTATCAAGGTGGGTTTGTCTGATACACTGGTCCATAACAAGTATATGTGTACTTGGTTTGATATCATATATCATGACTGATGAGATTTTGTCATCACCCAACATACACTCTAGTCTTGTGTATTATTGTTGTCTATTTACCTTCCACAGTAACATCCGACTAGGGACATAATAAGAATGCACATAGTCTTAGTATCTGTATGATCTCATTGTTCAAGTCACGTACTTGAAGACATACGTCATGAGTATTTTCATTCTTTAGACATTCATAATATTTCCTCATTATCTCATAAATGAGCGAAACAGAATGAATTGGAACCTTGCCTTTATTATTATTAATCAAATCTTTTATGTAATATGCCGTGCCAATCATCATATGATTGATTCTTTAGACATACTATACCAAAACTTCCTTCCTCATGCGGATGCATTGTAGTGTCTACACCCATGAGAGGTGGAGCTTCAGTGGAAATGTTCCCCGAGCTCATCTGGGAATAGTTGTTTTTGGTATCTCCACCTTGTTGTAGCTGCTGCATGTAGAATTGGAGCTTTGATGGATGGACTTTTAATGTAGTGCATGCATGAGTTTGGCATGGTTTTGTGAGTGAACATGGGTGTGTCGGTCATGTATTCTATCAATGTTGGTGGCCATATGAGGCGTGAGTGTGCAAGTGCATGCTGGCGCTTTAATGCAATGCGAGCATGGAGTATATATGATGGTGGTATATATGTGTACTCCAAAATTTGCATTAAGTGGCATACGAGTACTTTGTCTAGTACGGATGTATACAAATTAATTGCAACAAATTAAAAGAAAATGTTAGTTTTAGTAGAGATTCAATAAAGTAGGGTGACTTTTATTTTTTTACAGTACATAAGTTTTCTTACATGTGTCACACAATTTTAATTTAATGTTTATTTAATAAAAGTAAAGTTAGTTATTAGTTGAATATTTTTTTCTTTAAATTTATTAAATTTTTATTTTATTAAATTGGGAGAGACGTTGGTGTTGGGTGTTACTTGAACTGGTTTCTTAACCTGATACATAATTTTTTAGCAGCTATTCGAATAATTTCGGTTTATATTTTATTACATACTTGGTAATAGTCATTATTTGTGTTGTTTGGTTCTTTTTTTTACAAAAGTGACAATAATTATATGTTTATATCTCATATTCAATCTTAATACAATTTAAGTATAATTTACGTACTTAGCACGTGTAACCAACTAGTACTTTGAGATAATAGAGAAAGCTATCTTGCTTGTTTCTCACTTCGTGGCTAGACCGAACTCCTAAAAAGGGTGGTAAATTGAAAAACGTTCATCCGCATGATCGATTTTCTTTCCATCAAAATTCTAAAGGCGCTATCTCTTTGTCGGCTAAATAATATTTCTTTATAGTTTATTAGGCGTACTATGCTAATTTAACCGTTAGATTTTCTTGATTAAACTAAGGTTGCAAATAGGAAAGGATGAATTACAAGTTTGATAAATCGATGGATGGGAACACCAGGGTAGAATGGATTTCACCACCGCTACCTATCATTCACTCTCTCGCTACCTCACATTAAGCATGGAAATACACATGTTGAGGCTAGTAGAATCTCCCTTTTAGCGATGAGATGAGAACTTAGTCAAATATCAATCTAAGATCGTTTTCGTGTTACCTAGAAATCAGACATCTATCACCCCAAAAAAACACCTATCTGAAATTCTCATCAAGGGTTTAACATGAATCAATCACTATCCAAGATCTTGTATACACCATCATGAAAGTCGAGGGTTTGGAGTGGATATACCAATCTGGCAGTGTGGAATTGTCGATCTTTTTTTTGTTGGAAGTCCCCTTATATTTATAGGTGGAGGATAGGAATTTAGAACCCTCCTAGTCACTATGGAGTGTAGTCTTGGAGCTGCCATGAAGGTGAAGAGGAATCAACAATGTGGGGAAGATGATGGATCATCAAACTATAGTAAATCCATTAGTTTATGAGGAGTCTCACAACATCTAATGCAACCATCAATAGATGAATGGTCACAAAATAACCATCGGAAGGTGAGTGCAGAACTTCCTTTGGAAGGCAAGAAGCATATGGAGACCATTGAAAAGCATGCAAAATTTCCTTGGGAATGTGATGTAGGAGCGCCATTTTTAGGAAATGTTAGGGGGCCATCAGAAGGCATGTGTAGCTCAACCATCAGAAGGTGAGGCGTAAGTAAAAATGCCATCAATAGGCAGATGTAGTGTGACCATCAGAAAGCGGAGTTGGACTGACAACTGAAGGAATGATAGAGTGGTGCAAATCAATGGCTAGGCATACCTATTGTAAATTGATGGAGTGATAGAATCAATCCCACTCCAGGATGGGGTGGATATTGGCATGAGTTTGAAGGCATGCATTAATGAAGCATCTTCTGATGGAAGTACAGAATGAAGAAAACTGATGTCTTGGCAGGTTCAATGTGATCTAATGGTTTCAACATCCAACAAAGGAACATATCATTGAAAATATAGTACATTTCTTCAAACGTTTCTTGTGTCTACTACACCCCTACCATACAATGAAGTCAAAGACTACCATGAAAACTAGAGAAATGAATCAGAAAAGAAAAAAAATAACATAAAACCTTAGAAACCTACATATCATCGTTTAAAGTGAAATGATGGAAATGGATGCAAAACTAAGATAAAATGCAACTAAAGATGGGATACATATACATTCATCAAACTCCACAGAAGGTACATGGATATCCCTTTGTGTGGGGGTAAAGAGAAAGGGAGGGACTTCTCTATTTATGTGTATCCCCTTAGAGACAAGGTGGCTAGGTGGAATGGTATAAGGATTTCCTTGGCATGGAGACTACTCCTTGCTAGATTACTCTTTGTTGGAATTATTTGGTTCTAGTGTATGGAAGCTGACATCCCAATGTTTGTTCTGGAGAAACTTCACAGTATTACGAACTCTTTTGTGTGGTGGGGCAAGCTCCATGGCATTGCCTAGACTATAGTGGCTGGAAGATTTGAGGAAAAGGTCCTAAAAATACCATATTTTGTTGACATTGTTGGAGCAACTACCCTCAAAGGATATATACCTTCTTAAGGAATTATGATTTGTGCTAGATTATTTTGATGTATAGACGATATGAAGATGATTTTGATTTTTGTGACAATGCCAATGTTTCTAGGACTTGGCGCTCATTGTGTAGGTGATGGCTTGAGGTAGAGGGGGACTACATTAAGTTGGATGGGAGTTTCTTGTGGAATGTAGGTCTAAATCCATAGTCCATTCAACACTTACTCATGCTCAAGTTCCTTAACATTCCCAACTGTGAAAATAGGGACACATTCCCAAGTGGAGTTATAGTGCCTACTAGACTATTATTGGTAAAATCACAACCAAGGATGTTTTTGGAGGTGGGGGTGAGCGTCAATCCGATTTTGTTGTCTGTGTAGGTGTGAGGATGAGATGTATGAACATATCTTTTTAGGCTATAACTACACTAAGTACCTTTTTTTAGGGTGTGGTTGAATATGGGTTGGGGGGTAACCCCACTTCAACTCTGTTGGAGTGTATCTTACAGATTGTGGAGCAGACCAAATACCATAGGGGACTTAGAGCCCTTGTGTAATACCCCTGACATGGGTTATGGATTAACCCTAGGATTTTTGCTTAAGTAAGTTACTTACAAACTGATTCTAATCATTTGAAAAATAATTAAGACTTCTTGTGAAGTTTATTGTCAAGTTTGAGCTTAATTTCAAACTATTTGTGCATTAATTAATAGTTTGAGTGAAATATGCAATTTACCCAAGATGAGGGGTTACATTGCAAAATGTCACATGTTGAATATGTTATAAGTTTTTTAGTATCATAAGAGAGAGTATGATGCTAAGTGGTGGCTTGTGGAAAGCCTAAATCCCAAGTTATAACTTGTTTAAACAATGTTAGTACTATGTGCACCAATTTTGTACAATTTATAATTTTCACAATATATGGGGTTGAAATGAACAATTACCACCTTTAGAGTGTCCCTACTCCCTCTATGTATCTTTTAGAGGAAATAAAAAGAATGATACGTTATTTTTGAATCATCTTTGAATGATGATACTCTTGGTGATGAATAGACTAAGGAAGAATTGAAGGTGAAGCCATATATGTGTTGTATCGAGTTGTGGACTTGATATAGGAGCCCTATCGGACAAGGAGCCATAGTAGAAGTCTCCTATAGGTTTTTTGAGCCTTGAAAAAGGCCATGACGGGAAAAACACCTCAAGGAGGTGGTGCATGATGAGTTGCAAGTTCCTTACAAAAAGAGTATTGGTTTGCCTTGTTGATGAGATAAAGATGAAGAAACTTATCCAATAAGATAAAGGATAACCAATATATTGTCTCTCGCTTATCCTCAAGACTCTTGCATGGCAAGATATATAAGTATGCATGAATGGACACGTGTCAACCATGCATGGCTAAGTGTCATCTAGTAGCTTGAGGTGAAGACACCTCTTATACACTTTATCTCATGAACTCAAGTATATATACTTCACCTTCCACCAACTTATGGAAGTTTACGAACCCCACAACCATCTTCCTTGGAGATATCATGCATAGCACCTTAGATATCGTTCAAATTAGCTCAAGGAGAAAGGAGATCTCGAGCACCAAGCTTAAGGTAAGGCTTTGGTCATCTTCAACCTTGGTTGAAGTAGGATATCGAGTTATGGATATTTCTCTTTTTCCTTCTTCACCAAAGTGCTTAACTATGGTGATTTCTTGTCTATGGAGAAGTTTTGAACGAGCCTTGGACCTTGAAGAAGTTCATATTCAACCTTAGGAACGTAAATCTTTGGATCTTGGAGCTTTGAAGTTATTTACAAGGCGGGTTATATGACTTGAACCCAATCATGTTATTATTTACCGCCTAACTTGCTACACAAGATGATTTACTTTTAATTCCAAGTTTTTATTGAATACTTGATGAATACATGAGTTCTATGAATTTCCTAGACCTATTATTCATAAACTAGAACATTTAGAATGAACGTCTAGAGCTTGAAGAAGATGGTATCACTTTATAAAGTGATATCGGGTTCAATCACACAAACAAGTACCTCTAACCCGATATGGTAATATACATACATCACTTGCACGATATGCTTGTGAGATTACATCTCCTTGCATGATATGGAGATGAAGTTTACACCTTGAACACGTTATGGTTTTAACCATATACCTTTTGCATGATAGGAAGTCAAGTGAAGACTCCATGCACGATATAGGGTCAAGTGTGTACTTGTAAGTCGATATGTCAAAACCCTAGTTTGGGTAACCCAATATGAGTAAGAATAGCAAGTACTCCTTGCACGATATGATCATGTAGTACACACCTAGTACAAGATATCTTAAATCACACATACGGTACATGATATGATTTATTGAGTATACACTTATACACAATATAAGATATGGATTCAAATACAAGGTATAACCCGATATGGTTGAAATACCTCAGCCCAATATGAAACCCAAGAAGGGGGTTAACCCGATATGGGGATAGAGGTTATCTCCTACACAATATGAGCCATGTTTTATGAACAATATGGGAGATACCTGCTTACCCCTTATACACGATACAAGTCTAGAACTACATCTCTTACATGATATAGAGGTAGTAAGCACTCTAATCAACATAGAGTTGGAAACCCAAGGTGATGAGTAAACTGATATAAGTGGTGAATGATACCACATGTATGATATGATTGATATCCCTTGGATGATAGGAATAGAACCTACTTCTACCTTGTAAATGATATGAGGTCCAACTCATACCTCATGCACGATATGGCCCATTCTACCTAATATGATGGATAAGCCTAGATGATGGATTGAAATTCGATATCTCTATCCTTTGAGTAATAGATTGTGATAAGGGAATTCAATTAGACACCTAGCTTGTCATGTAACTATATGATAGGGCTGATCCTTGAAGGTATACAGAGGTTATGAGCCTAAGGGTCTACCTAATATGGTAACCCAGTATGTTACCCAACATGGAGACCCATTATGATAATCCTAGATGGGAAACTGATATGGTACCTTATACATATACCACTTAATGATACATGATGAGGCATATACTCTATGCTCGATATGGTGCACACCTTGTACACGATATGGAACCAAGAACATAGCTTATACCTGACATGGGGTCAAGCACCTAGCTCATAACTGATATGAAGTTATCTTGATATGATAAGAACTAAGTGATAGTCAATTTGATATGGGCACACAATATGATTATTAGGGGATACACCCTAAAACATGACATGGTGATGTGGTTATACCACATGCCCGATATGGATACACTGCATGAAATAAGAATGTATCTTAAAGCGTAATATGTTAACATACACACATTTTGATACCCAATGTGGAAGGGACGCTTCAATCATATGTGATTGATTGAGTGACATATGTTGCATTGCAATATAAAAGATGATGTAAATTGTTAATAATGAACTAATATTCCTCAAAAGGAGGATTGAACCAAATGTATGATGTAATCAATATCCTAGTGAGGATGAGAAAGAAGCTCATACTTTGTGTAGATAATCATTTCATGATAAATGATGAGAATAAATAAGTATGATCGAATACTTATGATATCAATGTATGCTCCTAGATGTGTGGAGAAATGAATTAGGGTTTGGATTGATAATATGAACTTGAAACCCTATTCGGCTATAAAGAGAAACCCTAACCCTAATAATGGGAAGGTTATACTTCTTTTATTGAATAAGCTTTGTGAAGCATGCTAAATACTTGTATAATCAGTATAATGTTTATGTGGTCGGATGACCTAAAGGATATTTGTTGCCTAGTGAGAGGTGACATGATGTTCAATAAGATATGTGAATAATTTTTGCCTAGTGAGAGGTGACAAGGTGTTTAATGGGCCTTGTGAGCCATGTGAATGGTTGTTGCCTAGTGAGAGGTGACAAGATGCTTAATCAAACCATGTGAGCTATGTGAAATATGTGTACAACAAGTGAAATGAATACCTTGGTCTGAGGACCTAGAGGTAATGGTTACCTGTTACAGAGGTAATAATGCTATGTGGTGATCTAAGGGTTTGAATACCCAGATCCAGTAATCATGATAATGATGAT
This sequence comes from Alisma plantago-aquatica, assembly GCA_963693085.1. Classification (NCBI taxonomy): domain Eukaryota; kingdom Viridiplantae; phylum Streptophyta; class Magnoliopsida; order Alismatales; family Alismataceae; genus Alisma; species Alisma plantago-aquatica. The sequence goes on from OY856411.1 coordinate 108,022,673, forward strand.
GTGAAGGGATGAGTGTTCCCAATAATGTGATAAGGGACTGAGGTCCCAAGTGTTTTATATCTAAATGTGTTCTAAAGATAAGAAAAGTACTTGATAGATGTACTACAACTTTCTTTGTAGCATTTTTTTATGATCGATTCTTATAACTTGTTTGATGCTAAAAGAATACTGTAATGCACTTAATATATCATTAGAAACCATAAAATGTTGCCCTGACCATAGATCCATCAGTGTCAGGATCTGTTGAATGGTGAAACGGGTTTCCCACGGTATAACCCGGAGTGCATATTTTTGAATATGCGGGGGCATAAGTATAAATAGACGACCATGTGTGAGTTGATCCCCTTACGAACTTGAAATAAATGGGGATTTGCCTATATGCCATATCCTGGCTTGAGTGCGACTGCGGTCGTAGACTCTATGTTGAGCACGGTGAACTGGCCCGTGGCTCAGAGTATGGCTATATGCCATGACTCAGTAATTTCATAATTGGGGATGGTTGTTAATAGGTGTTTCCCTAAGAGAGTACATACTGACATAGTAGCTCTAAGCAAATATTCCTTGTACCCTGGCACACTCTTTTTGCAGATTGACATGAGATGTCACTGCCAATAGTCTTGTACTGACCGAGACAGGTGAGGTCTTGGCAGCCGACACTTCCATTGACCTTGTATGGTACCGACTTGTGAGAAGTTTGTGGTCGGTTGGAGATGAATGGGGTATACTTCATCGCCTCAGGGCATAAGTGTGATTGTAAATGTAATCAATCGTGTAGCGTATTTGCTTAAGGATCAAATACGAAAAACATTGGTTGATATACGCTTCATATATACATCTTAGTTGATAGATGTTATTTATGTTTCTTTACATTCCTTGTAAAGTAGATAGATGATTTATTACTCTACCATGGGTAAATGCATCCTTTTTATTAAGTAAAGAGAATACTATGTTATGTTCATATAGTGATTAATTATGCATGTTAATATAAAAGAACCTCTGCTCAGTTTTATAAATGCTTATCGGTGATAATAATATGGTCGACGGAGAGTTATATCTCTCGTTGGGACAATTGTCACCCCATGGGATCCACAATTGTTAGGTGGACGTGCATGAGGCAGTATAGACCTTTCTACAGAGGAGGAACAACATCTGAGGTAGCAGTAATAGCTTAAATTGAGTGTACTATCTGTCGTCTGTTGTAGATAAAAGTCATGTGTGTCGTATCTATACTCTCAGGTCCTTGGAGTCGGTTTGTAATGGTTTCATGAACAATCTGAGATTTTGGCTTGTAAGCCTCGAGGTTTTATGTTTCTTCAGTATGTGTTTTGATAGAGAAACTATTATATGTTGTCCTCGAGATGAAATGAAACAATGGTGTACAATGTAAATCATGATATGTATGAGTTTGGATCTTTCAGTAATAATTTTCTGGTAGAGGATCTCCTTGCAAAATGGTTTTAAATTTTAGAGATTTTTGTTAAACTGTTGTTTATGATTTTTTCGCATAATTAGTAATGATTTATCTATCGGTTTGATGGCGGTCGTTACAAGTTTGGTATCAAAGATTAAGGTTCGCTGAGTCTATAGAGACATATGACTAAGGTGTTGAGTCTGTTCTAGTGTCCTTCAGTATATCTTATAGTGACTTCTGCTTATGCAGAAGATAGAGTAAAGCTTAAAGATGTCTGGAGAAAACGAGGAATACATTGGTGAAAGCAATGCTGTTGCACCAGGAGAAGGTGCAAGGCATCAGGCGAGAGAAGAACGACTGCCTGAGAATCCCCAGGTTGATCCAACCATGATAGAGAACCCTGCTTTTAATGTTCTCACCGAATTGGTTATGACAACATTAGCGCGTATTGAGGATCAGATACAAGTAATACAACCTAGATTATCATCCCACAATGATGAAATTTTTGGGCACTAGCAGGATTCCTGATCAACATCAATACGTTGGATCAATGGAAAATGTCAAAAGAATTAGGTTACGACCCAAAATCAGAGTTTTCTACATGTGTAGGCAACCAGGACATCTCATAAAGGACTATCTAGAAGAGGATAATGAGGTAGGGATTAAGAAAAGATCTATTCAAACTCAGGAACAGATGCCTAGTAGTTCTAAAAAGGGGAAGTTTTTGGTACCACCAGTGCAACCAATGTCTAATGCACCAGGGCAGTGGCTACCAAGAAAGGGAAAAGGACCTGATGTTCCACCAGTTAGAACTCTTGATTTGGTCTCTACATAAGTTATAAGACCAACAAGGCCAGGTGATGCTTATAAGATGTGTTATGAGTGTAAACAGATTAGGCATATTAGATCATTTTGTCCAAAAAGGAAGGAGGAAATGACCCAACTGCCGAGGCAGAGTCAGCAAGACTCTCAAAGGAAATGGTTTAGCAGTGGCACACGAGGACGTAGATAGACATCCCGAGCAGGTCCATCTGCACCGAATAATAGAGCATGACGTTGGAATCAGGTAATGACAAGATTATATGAAAAGAATCAGCCTGAGGCAATAAACAATCCACGAGTTGACACAGGTCAGATGAAATAGTGTCATTCTAATATATCATTTCATGAAAATATTTGTTAAATATAAGAAAAGTAGTTGTTATTGAGCTTCCTTTTACTAGTCCTATGAGGACACAAGGAAGATGAGGACTTACATTTTGCTCAATAATCTTTTAAATGATTTACAATTTCTTTTATCTGTGTGAAAGAGGATGAAGTATAGAAGTGATGCCTAGAGAAAACCCAGGGATGCTAAGTTCTATGTTTTTGCTGATATGAAAAGTAAGGAATATGATAGTAAACCAAGTGCATACTATCTAATCTCAGTGCTTGTATACCCTGGCCAGGTATTCAACTATTGAAGATAAGGTAGGTATGGAACTCTTAGAGTGTTATCTTTCTGATTACTCTGATCAATTAGTCATTTTGAGACAATCTAGTGAGCGTAACAAAACTGGATATATTACATGGATATTTTTATCACATCCCAGATACAATAAAATGGAATCTGAGAGGATCTCAGATCAATCTATGTGTATGAGGAAGTAAAAAGTATAATCCTCATGATAAGAGAATAAGAACAAGGGAGATGATCCCTGTTTGATAAAGTCTGTGTGAATAGTAAATATCTTTTCCATAATATGGAAATGGGAAATGTGATAAAATCATGAAATGATCATGAACATGTTAGGCAATAATAAAGAAAGGAATGATGATATGTAATCATCCATATAATTCCTATGCAGGTGGCAAGGAACCTAAGATGGAACATGTAGAAATGACTCGTGAATAGTGAAAGTTCATGTAATAATCTTAGGAGATGATAATGTCTCCTCTTTGATGAACAACCCTCGGTAATTATGGGGTGATGAAAGGAATATGTTTCTTTGTGTTCTTTCCTTTCAGGGACATGGTAATCAAGTGAGTCTGAGGACACTTGATGTGCATGAGTTAGAAGTGATCTTTTGATGCATACTTAGAAAAGTATCAGTTGATCTTGGACTTTGGATCCAAGATAAAGATATTTGTAATATTTAATGTCCCAAGATAAAACAAAGATCCTTTTGTATGTTTGACTTTGATATTAACGATAGAGAAATGGAAATGATGAGGATGTGATGTGTTTTCGACACATGTGAAGGATACCAAGGTAAGGAATTCTGGTATCCAAGATGTGCCAGGTGGTATGGGAAAGTGAGAATATGACTCCTGATAAGATGAATAATGTTTGATTATCTAGAAGGGTCAACCTTGAGATAACTCTAGTATGGAGATCATATGTTAGGGGTTTATGCTCTGCATAAATGTAACATCGATAAGGATGTATTAATTGAAGGAACAATCATAGAATCATTTTGAGAGAAAGCTTATCAAGCTAAAAATAATTCCTTAGAGTATCCCTATATAGATCTGTTGAGGAAGTTTATTCATAACATCTAGAGATATCTCTGAGGTAAGTTCTTCTTTAGTAAGTGACCTTTCCTTATGACAAGAGAATGTACAACTAGGAAGATAGTTGGTACAAGTCATAAGAAAGTTTTATGTTGTGTCAACAGATAGAGTGGCACTAAAGATGTATGATAAGACTTGTAGTCCCAAGTGGGTGACAGAACGTAACCCTGGTCTTTCCTTGGAAGTGAAAAGATAAAATAAATAAGGAGTATGGAAGACTCCCTAGAATCAAGAATCTTATCACATAAAGGATGTGAGTTAATAAGGTTTGATGCCTGAATTATTCAAAGTATGAATAGTACTTCTAAAGTGTCACTTGACACATAGTTGACTCCACAGTCAGTAATGGATAGGACAACTGAGTATGTGTCATGTGTGACAGATCTTATTGTGGAAACACATCCCACTATCACATAGACAGTGAGGTGTTACGCAAAAACGTGCGGAAAACACCATAAACCACGAATTACCAAAACACGAGTTAATGAAAACCGATTGCAGAAAGCAGATAAACTGAGAAGCTATTACATGAGTTCATCACTTGTTATATATACATAACGACCCACATCCGGCTAGCAGTAGGATATACAAACCATCAACAACTATACATCATGAAACAACATGAAAACGCTCCCAAGGACCTGAGAGTACAGGGATGACTCTAAGACTCTACTACCAAATGACCAAAACAGCAGCATATCCATCTCTTGCCTTCTACTGCTCTTCTTGCTGCTCGGCTACAACTCCGCGACCACCACCACGTCTAGCTCGACCACCTAAAAAAGGTTGTAAACTAGCGGGGTGAGACACACAGTCCCAGTGAGAAACATAACTCCCCGCCAAAACTATAAAACCAAAGGAAGATTAAAGCAATAGTGGTAGATAACTGGTAAAGCATAGAATAAGAGCAGTCTGATATATAGCAAAGCTATTCATACCATCAAGCTTACCAGATGTATGGAAGGTATATCACTAATTATCTCTTTATGAAACATGATTGACAAGATAAGATTTATAAGATCTTACTACATAACATAAGGAACGTATAAGCAACTACAAAGTATAACAAGATCAACTACTCAAGCAAGGCCTCAATCAATGTTCCGCATTTTGCCTTAAGCAATAAATACTATTCGGCTGAATTACGTATTATTATGCCCTGAGGAAGTGAGTTGTACCGCTCAAATCCAATCTTCGGTTGCGAAACCTAAGTCGGTGCCATACAAGGTCAATGGAAGAGCCGGACTCCACGACCTCTCCGCCTCATGGTCAGTGCACGAGTACAATACAAGCAGGACCGCGGTCTCATGCTTAAGTGGCCTCATCCATAGGGTCAGCTCCCGCAGGCTACCCTCTGCCTAGCCCTCCTCGGTATAGGTCTCGGCGCTAGTGAAACTGAGCCACTGGCCTGTTCACCGTGCTCTGAGCCATGAACGCATTCATGCTCCCATATCACATATCCTGAGCCATGGGCCTGTTCACCATGCTCTACACATATCCCGAGTCTGCAACCGTAGTTGCACTCGAATCCTCACTATTTTAGGCTAGGAGAAACCTCGCATATTCAACAATATGCGCTCTAAGTTAACCCGCAGGAGAACCCGTTTCACCATCACCAGCTCCTGACGATGATGGATCTATGGCCAAGGCAAACTACATGATATGTTCCACTGTGATTAGTTATTATCTTTTAAGTGGATTGCAAGATTAAACCAAGTTGTATAACATGCAACTATAACAAGAATAAACAACATGAACCTCAATATTATGCTTTTACTGTCATCAACATCATCCCGATCCATCACAAGGATCCAACATTACATGTCATCACTTGGTCTCTTGCCAATTATCTAGATTCATCACAAGGATCATCACCTTGCCATGGGATCTCAATCCCTCATCACATAGTGCCACTTCCTCACAAGGCTTACATCATCATCATGGGATAGCATTCCCAAACACATCATCAGAGGATAACACCTCAACAAAGCACTTTAGCCCAACTCAGGTCCTCAGACCAAAACACATCCTGCATGGTTAGTATGCACAAGCATCATGGATTAACAGAAAGATCATATTATCAAACATAGGGCAACATTGATGATTATATGCTTTATCATTCATGCCTCAACCTGTGACCACTGACATAGGTCATATTAAGCAAAGCATCTTATGTGCTTACCATTCTCAGCATTTTATAGATAATTCAAGATGGTCATAAACGCATGGGATGTCATGTCAAGGTGTGATCAACCATATTGGCTCAACGCCACGATGATGCCAAAGAACCTTAATAAGAACCAGGTCCTTCCTTTTTAGCTTCTTAACCCTTCTGTCAAGGATCATCACAGGACCTTCCTCATAGGTCACATCTTCATCAAGCTCAACCTCGACTGGCTGTATCACTGTTCCTGTCTCCGGATGACTTTTCTTTAGGATACTGACATGGAACACTAGATGTAACATGTGCAACTCTGGCGGCAGCTCCAACTCGTAAGCTACTTTGCCCATACCTGCTATGACCGGGTATGGCCCCATATACCTGGGTGCTAGCTTACCCTTCCGGCCAAACCTCAGCACACCTTTCCACGGCGAGACTTTAAGATACACTTTGCCTCCTACCTAGAACTCCAAAGGTCGTCGGAGATTATCTACGTAAGACTTCTGCCTGTCCTGTGCCGCTTTCAACTTTTGTTGTATCACCTTGATCTTCTATGTTGTCTGATGTACTAACTCAGGACCCAAAAGTTGATATTCACCTGACTCATACCAACACAACGGATATCTGCACTTCCTGCCATATAAGGCTTCATAAGGAGCCATGTCAATGCTCCGCTGATAACTATTGTTGTAGGCAAACTCTATCAGACTGAGATGTACGTCCCAACTGCCTAGGAACTACAAAACATAAGCTCGAAGGAGATCCTCCAAGGTCTGAGTAGTCCTCTCAGACTGTCCATCTGTCTGCGGATGGAAAGTGGTGCTGAACCTCAACTGCGTTCCCAATGCTTTGTGCAACTGTTCCCAGAAACGACTCGTGAACTGAGGACCTCTGTCAGAAACTATCGTTGCTGGCACACCGTGCAAACGCACTATCTCATCTACATACACTCGAGCAAGCTTCTCCGTTGTATACATTGTCTTTACCTGTATGAAATGGGCAGACTTCGTCAATCTGTCCACTATTACCCAAATGGAATCATGATTCCTAGTTGTCCTGGGCAGACCAACTACGAAATCCATGGTTATATGATCCCATTTCCACTGTGGTATCGGCAGGGGTTGCAACGTACCTACTGGCTTTTGATGCTCAGCCTTGACTTGCTGACATACCGCACATCTAGCCACAAACTCTGTTACGACCCATATCAGGGTTAGTCAATAAATACCTCGATTAGCGTGAAACACCTTGATTAGTGCTAAGCACTCTGCTAAACATCTTGGATAATTAAGATAAGACAATATGTGAATCAATAGTCAAGATTTAATCATCTGAGGTGATTAATGATAATAGTAATGATGATTGTTAAGTTAATTGAGTTGAGTTAAGTACTAACTGATGCAATTAGTGTTTTGATCATGTGTCATTAGTTAATTTGGATGATTTCTTGCTTTGAGGGTGTAGAGGACCTCGTGCTTGTAAATTTGCAAGAAAAATTGTTCGAATTGGACCTACGAGGCGAAAGTTGTGACACTTTTGGGTTCTTGGGCTGATTTTTGCAATTTTCCCAATAATATATCCATTTATTTGGGTCGGCTACCCCTCTTCTCCTTTATCTGTTCCCGATAGAACAGGAAAACGCAGAGCGGCGCTCAGCGCCCAATCAACAACTGAAAGGGGGGGGATCGATGGGGCGATTTGGGCGCCCATAGCTTCGATCTAGTTGGCCGAGCTCCATACGGCCTTCGTCCTCCCTTTCCCTTCTTCACCCTTCCCCTTCCGCGCCCTAACACAGCTGTCCAGCTACGGCGTTGGCCCACAGCTGCAGCAGCAGCTTCACCATCCATGAAGAAGGAGGAAGAACAATTGATTTTTGTGCTTGTTTGCTTCGGTTCAACATCGCCCAGCCTCCGTCGTCATCTCCTTCTTCTTCTCTTCCATTACCTCTCCTTCTCCACGCCCTAGCGGCGCCCAAGCAGCAAGGGATGGCACCCATAAAAGCAGTGGCTAGCTGCAGTTGCAGCTGCGGCGCCAGCAACTAGGAGCTTGATTGGCGCGAGCAGCAGCCCCAAATGGCCGCCCCGATTCCATCCTTGTAGTCCCTGCTTGGATTCATAGCCCACAGATACAACAGCCCTAGCAATTTTCTCTTCCACCTGTACGTGGGGTGAAGAGTTGCAGAAGTAGGTTCGGCCAGGGGCCATCTAGGGCGCAACCTAGCACCTGAAATCGACGCCAACGAGTTCATCTTGAGGTCCAGATCTAGGGTCTGTAGCCTAGCCGTGAGCAACAACACCCAAGCCAAAGTTCTACTTCTACCTGGTATATGTGCGTGCACAGTTCGTTTGCAACAGGTTCAAATTGGGCGATTCCAAGGTTGAAGACAACCTCTGGACGCATTTCTAGATGGATCTGGGCGATTCGAATTAAGTGAGTAGTAGTTCATTCAGAAATCATTATTTAACTCAAATTAAATGCTTAATTGCTTCTGTATCAGTTGGTATAACTTCTAAACAGTGTAATACATACAATAGAGTATGTTAGATTCATTGGAACTTGAAATACGCAATATGCTTAATGAAAATGATGAAATTTCCTGTATTATGGTTGCAATGTACTTGTTGATTTAAAAATGGATATTTAGCATGGAAACTGGATAAATGATACTGAATCATGTTTAAGGATGACAAATGGTATATATGTGCTTCAAGAAATGTTCAGAATGTGCAGTAAGTATGGAATGTGATATTCTTGTTTTAAATGGTTATATGTTAATCAGTTAATAGACTTAGGTGCCCCAACACCGTAGAACCCCATTGTGCGGTCTGTACCTTTGGGGTGAAATGACCGATCTAGCCCTGAGTCTAGATGGTCGGTGACTAGTTTTCAACAATAATCCGTGCGTGTGTCACGGTGGCACTGGAGTAATATAGGGTTATCCAACACCAACCAGTTGAGTAATTCTGGTGGTAACCCAGTGTTGACTCCCTGTGCCTGTGTACTCAGGTTAGAGGAGGAGTCTAGAGCACTCAGAGTTAGTGCAGTGAGGCCCTTGAGTGCCTAGGAACTGCAGTGAGGCCCTTGAGAGCCTGAGAGTGATGTGAGGCCCTTGAGTGCCTGAGGCCCTTGAGAGCCTGAGAGTCCTGTGCAGACCAGGACGGACAGTCAGACTTAGCATTTCCCAGGTGTGTCGCTAAGTCTTGTACGGTGGGATCATAGTTCGCTACAGATCTTCATATGTAGAGTGCACTGCATATGTTTGGGGCATAATAATATAAATATGTAATCATATAGGATTACAGTAAATTAATATTATCTGAACTTTTGTGCCAATTCATTATATCTATTTATTGGTTTAAATTATCTATTGTTGCATAGAAATGCGATTATATTCTGTAATCTGCTATGTCATTAGAACTGCCCTGCTTGTACTGTATTTATGTTTATTTCAACTTTATAAACCTGATGAGTTGTTTAGTGATAGCTAAATGAAATGCTATTCACTGAGCGAGTAGGCTCATAACACTACTCAAAACATTTTCAGGTTATCAACATCAGAGGAATCTGAAGGATCCGTTCAACCTAACGCTCGGTCTGTAGAAGGTTTATGTAGTTAGTAGTTAGAGGTCTCTTAGTCTTTCCCCTCGATCTTTGGGACATGGTGTGGGTGAGAGAGAATGTGTATAAAGATGTAAAATAACTTTCATGCTTTATTTTATGTTGATCAATGTAATATGTTGTAGACTCTGTTTATATTGCTAATCAGTTTAATAAAAATGCTTCTGCAGTTTGTTTAGATTTAGTTTACAGCATAAATCAGGTTAACTTTTAATGTCTTTTAAAATAAAAAAATATTTTAAAAACTTTGAGTGGTTTGGCTTGTGTGTAATCCCTCCGTCGCGCCCTAATCTTGTGATTTGTGGGAAATGCGAGATCGGGGTGTGACATCTTGGTATCAGAGCATAGGTTGAGTAAATGGTTACTCTAAGTCAAGGTCAGGGGACGATAAGAGACCTATAGGATTAAGGTTTAAGAGTTTTTCTTCTGTCTGTAATTTTCTAACAGGAAGTGTTCTGTTATACTATTATATATGGCAGGAAAAGGATGTGGTCATGAGAACCAAGTAAAGAGTTTAAGTTGAGTCGTTAAGAATCATTAAGGTCAAAAGATAAAGTTATAAGTGAGACGAATAATAAATGATGAGTTTTAGCTCTGGAAGGTCTGAGTGTTTAGATACCCTGGCCAGGTGTCTGAATACTTAGATTGACCAGTATCAAGCTACTCTGTCTGTTCTTTTTTGGATGCCCTGTCCAGGTATGCAGAGGAAGGATGGGCTAGAGAGAAACCCTAGAAATCTTAGGGTTATGAGATAAGAAATTAATGTAGGAATAAGAGATTACATATAGGATGTGATATAACTCTTACTTGATTTTGCTTATTTGATATAAAGATCACTAGAAATGCTCTTATATGCATGAAATTAAATTTTTCAGCTTGTAAATATGGTTCTTTTATATTGTTGTGTCATGAAGTGAAAAGTTTAATGTTTGTTTTCTTTGTATTAAAGTAGACCCGAAATTATGTTTACTTGAGTTTTCCCTAAGTGGATATTCTTTCCACATGTTTAAGATTAATAGGGGTAGATTAATCCTGAGTAGCTCTTGGCTTCAGGACTACAAGTTCGGCCTGGTCTGGCTGGCAGGATGCGTTACTAAGATCTAATGACTCCTATTAACAGTATAATAAGAGTAGACTCTGGATAACTTAGACTCACATCATAGTAAGAATGTACATACACTAAGATGTTGAGATATAAGAGAAAGATTAGAACAACTAAGAATTAGTTGGAACTGATATTGGAAACCCAACATTGGGACCTCATATGAGCAATTCTTATTTAGAAATAAAGGAACACAATAAGGGTCAGATTAAATTTAATGATTAGGTGAGAAATACCCTTAATGATACTAATCAATAATGCATAACAAATGCATGGATCAAATACATGATTAGTAAACCCTAGTTGAGGGTGTATCATTCCGATTGTTTATAGGCAACTTTATAAGTTATGCTTTAAACTAAGATAAGTCCATATCTTGTGAGATAGCTGGACAATTCTAATGTGTGGCCTATACATTATATGCTAAGGGTGTGTATTCTGTGATGGAATGCATTAAGAGGGGAAATATCTTAATACAAGATAAAGTTGATTAACTCAAGAGGGTCTGAATTAATGAGAAATGGGGAACCCTAAGCCTAATTTGGGAAAAAGGGAATAATAAGCCCTGTTTGATAGTGAACCCTAATTCCTGGTCAAGGAATGATGGTATTACTATTGTATCACATGATGTGATGAATATCTTGTATGACTGTTATCATGCCTAATAACCATGCAGGTATGATGAGATGATGAATATAGCCAAGTTGGGCTGTGACATTTATATAATAAATGATTGATTTGCTTTTTGTGTGTTGATGTTGTTGTTGCTTGATAGAAGTAATAATGTGTACGGATTTTATGAACCATGTGAATAAGTTGTTGCCTAGTGAGAGGTGATAAGATATGAATGGCCCTGTGAGCCATGTGTGATGCTTGGGTAACATGTATCATGTTTAATTGTAGCATTTGTGTTAATAAGTTATGCTAGAGAACTTGGTTGATGTTACATTTCTGTTATATATCTATAGTTCATAGATGATTATTCATATCAGTTGTATTCATTACAAGTAGATGGATGAACTTAGGAGATCTAAAGTTTGATTTCAAACTAAGGAAGCAAAGTCACACCACAATAATGCTATGTTACTGATAAGGACCAAACCCTAGAATGTTTAGAATTGTAGTAGTTCAAGGAATATCATTAGTGATTTGACCTTGAATACTAGCATCTTTATAAAACAAAATTATGAGATTTGCACTATGAAAGGTAAGCTAGTATTAATAAAATCTAGGGTTTAAAGGTAGATAAACAATATGAAAATGACTTAGAGAAAAGAGTAAGACATAAACTTGAAATGTAACAATAAGAGAGTAGCATAGAAAGCGGAGTATTATCTGATATATGATCTGAAGATAGTTGATGTAGTTCATATTTTTAAGACATGGCGTCACTATATTTATGATGTGACAATAGATTACCACCCTGGTAAAGAGAATGTGGTTAATGATGCTTTCAGCAGAAAGTCAAGTTCAACAGCTAATGCATTCTCTATGACAGGTTTCAATAGAGACCTGTTAGTGGAAATGTGGGAGTTGGACTTAGACTTAGGGGTGACAGCACAGAGTGGTTTGATTGCACAGATGCAAGTCAAGCCTACTTCTTATGATCAGATCAAGGAACTACTATAGGGTGATAGTGAGTTAAACCAGACCATGCATGACATGTTGTGTGTACCTCGAGATAGTGTATTGAAAGAAAAGATTCTTATGGAAGTGCTTGTATTGATGTACGCTATGCTTTCAAGAAACACTAAGATGTATATGAATCTCAAGTAGTTGAAACGGATGGTCAGATATGCAGAAGGGTGTAGCTGAGTATGTGGTTAAAAGTAGTGTGTACCAGTAGGTTAAGGTTGAACCCTAGAAATCTATAGCTACCTTGTAATCTTTTTCTATGCCTGAATGGGAATGGGAATTTATCACAATGGATTTTGTGGTAAGATTACCCAGGACACCTAGAGGTTGTGATTTGATATGAATGATTGTGGATAGACTAATTTAGTCTGCTCGCTTTCTTCATATTAAGTCAACCTTTGACGTCTCAAAACTTGACTAAGATATACATGGATGAAATAGTTAGATTGCCTGGTAATCCAGTTTCAATCATATCATATTGAGATTCTAAGTTCACATCTAGGTTGTGGAAACAATTGCATCGTGCTTCGGGCACAAAGATAAGATCCAGTACAACCTTTTTACCCGCATACGGATGGTCAGTCTGAGAGAACCATTCAGACTCTTGAGGACATGCTGAGAGCATGTGTTATGCATCTCAGTGGAAGTTGGGAAGAACATTTAAGTCTTATAGAGTTTGCTTAGTGTGAATGTTGAGTTAGAAATACACAACTGATAATGGTACGGTTTGGGTATAAACCCAGACAATACAGATTTAGTAAACCATTAGATGCATGATTTCAAGATAGTAAGATAGCATTAAAATATGTAAATAAACCTAATTGCATGCTTCCTGTTATGTTAATGTGTATGACTTAAAATTTACATGAATTGACACGTTTCTCTGAGATATTGTTAGAAATTCTCAAGTACTATTAAATATTTGTGTTATGATACGTAAATAACTTTTAATTGAGTTATGTGATGCATAAACCAGGAATTTGGTTAATATGCACGTTCTTCGAGAAATTTTAGATAATTGAAAAATAGTACAGATGGTTTCTTATAGGTGAAGTAAATTATTCTTATTGGTGTAATAAGATGTTCAATTACATGAATTCAGTATGTATGTGCTAAAATTGATTTGAGTTTGGGATATTTATGAATTTTTAAATCTGCCTGCATGCATGATATAAAGATTACTCAGTAATTACAATGATTGTGAATATACTGCTCTGCCAGTTCTAGAATGATACCGTACTGTGATTTGAACTGCAATCAAACAGATGAGATAATGGAAACCCTAAGAGTAGGGTGTTACCATGTGACTAGTGAATGAGATAACCCTAAGAGTAGGGTGTTGGCATGTGATGAATGAATAAAGCAAAAGAAACCCTAAGGATAGGGTGTTCAATGAATCAAGTATTTTGATATCAATTCTCAGTATGAGATGTAGTGATGTTTAACAGTTAAATTGCATGATTTTATTTTAGTACCAGATTGACATGCATTCTATTTATTTAAGAATTTTAGTTTGTCTACATATATAGTATAATAATTTCTCGGTAATTACCATAAATTGAGATACTGTTATAACAGTTCTACAAAGACAATGTTTTGTGGTTTGATCTGGAATTAGATCATATGTGTCCTATGTTGAGGGACCAATACAAATAGTTGATCTGAGGATCAAGAAACTTAAGAATCGTGAGATACCTTAGAGAAGGTTTTGTGGAGAAACTACAACCTAGAAGGAGCCACATGGGAAGTTTTGGGGTTAGATGTGCGTAACAAGTTTCCTTTTCTCTTTTAGGAATTTCGGGACGAAATTCTTGTAAGGGAGGGAGATTGTTACGACCCATATCAGGGTTAGTCAATAAATACCTCGATTAGCGTGAAACACCTTGATTAGTGCTAAGCACTATGTTAAACATCTTGGATAATTAAGATAAGACAATATGTGAATCAATAGTCAAGATTTAATCATCTGAGGTGATTAATGATAATAGTAATGATGATTGTTAAGTTAATTGAGTTGAGTTAAGTACTAACTGATGCAATTAGTGTTTTGATCATGTGTCATCAGTTAATTTGGATGATATCTTGCTTTGAGGGTGTAGAGGACCTCGTGCTCGTAAATTTGCAAGAACAATTGTTCGAATTGGACCTACGAGGCGAAAGTTGTGACACTTTTGGGTTCTTGGGCTGATTTTTTCAATTTTGCCAATAATATATCCATTTATTTGGGTCGGCTACCCCTCTTCTCCTTTATCTGTTCCCGATAGAACAGGAAAACGCAGAGCGGCGCTCAGCACCCGATCAACAACTGAAAGGGGGGGATCGATGGGGCGATTTGGGCACCCATAGCTTCGATCTAGTTGGCCGAGCTCCAGGCGGCCTCCGTCCTCCCTTTCCCTTCTTCACCCTTCCCCTTCCGCACCCTAACACAGCTGTCCAGCTACGGCGTTGGCCCACAGCTGTAGTAGCAGCTTCACCATCCATGAAGAAGGAGGAAGAACAATTGATTTTTGGGCTTGTTTGCTTCGGTTCAACATCGCCCAGCCTCCGCCGTCATCTCCTTCTTCTTCTCTTCCATTACCTCTCCTTCTCCACGCCCTAGCGGTGCCCAAGCAGCAAGGGATGGCGCCCATAAAAGCAGCGGCTAGCTGCAGTTGCAGCTGCGGCGCCAGCAACTGGAAGCCTGATTGGCGCGAGCAGCAGCCCCAAATGGCCGCCCCGATTCCATCCTTGTAGTCCCTGTTTGGATTCATAGCCGACAGATACAACAGCCCTAGCAATTTTCTCTTCCACCTGTACGTGGGGTGAAGAGTTGCAGAAGTAGGTTTGGCCAGGGGCCATCTAGGGCGCAAGCTAGCACCTGAAATCGACGCCAACGAGTTCATCCTGAGGTCCAGATCTAGGGTCTGTAGCCTAGCTGTGAGCAGCAACACCCCAGCCAAAGTTCTACTTCTACCTGGTATATGTGCGTGCACAGTTCGTTTGCAACAGGTTCAAATTGGGTGATTCCAAGGTTGAAGACAACCTCTGGACGCATTTCCAGACGGATCTGGGCGATTCGAATTAAGTGAGTAGTAGTTCATTCAGAAATCATTATTTAACTCAAATTAAATGCTTAATTGCTTCTGTATCAGTTGGTATAACTTCTAAACAGTGTAATACATACAATAGAGTATGTTAGATTCATTGGAACTTGAAATACGCAATATGCTTAATGAAAATGATGAAATTTCCTGTATTATGGTTGCAATGTACTTGTTGATTTAAAAATGGATATTTAGCATGGAAACTGGATAAATGATACTGAATCATGTTTAAGGATGACAAATGTTATATATGTGCTTCAAGAAATGTTCAGAATGTGTAGTAAGTATGGAATGTGATATTCTTGTTTTAAATGGTTATATGTTAATCAGTTAATAGACTTAGGTGCCCCAACACCATAGAACCCCATTGCGCGTTCTGTACCTTTGGGGTGAAACGACCGATCTAGCCCTGAGTCTAGATGGTCGGCGACTAGTGTTCAACAATAATCCGTGCGTGTGTCACGGTGGCACTGGAGTAATATAGGGTTATCCAACACCAACCAGTTGAGTAATTCTGGTGGTAACCCAGTGTTGACTCCCTGCGCCTGTGTACTCAGGTTAGAGGAGGAGTCTAGAGCACTCAGAGTTAGTGCAGTGAGGCCCTTGAGTGCCTAGGAACTGCAGTGAGGCCCTTGAGAGCCTGAGAGTGCTGTGAGGCCGTTGAGTGCCTGAGGCCCTTGAGAGCCTGAGAGTCCTGTGCAGACCAGGACGGACAGTCAGACTTAGCATTTCCCGGGTGTGTCGCTAAGTCTTGTACGGTGGGATCGTAGTTCGCTAAAGATCTTCATATGTAGAGTGCACTGCATATGTTTGGGGCATAATAATATAAATATGTAATCATATAGGATTACAGTAAATTAATATTATCCGAACTTTTGTGCCAATTCATTATATCTATTTATTGGTTTAAATTATATGTTGTTGCATAGAAATGCGATTATATTATGTAATCTGCTATGTCATTAGAACTGCCCTGCTTGTACTGTATTTATGTTTATTTCAACTTTATAAACCTGATGAGTTGTTTAGTGATAGCTAAATGAAATGCTATTCACTGAGCGAGTAGGCTCATACCTCTACTCAAAACATTTTCAGGTTAACAACATCACAGGAATTTGAAGGATCCGTTCAACCTAACGCTCGGTCTGTAGAAGGTTTATGTAGTTAGTAGTTAGAGGTCTCTTAGTCTTTCCCCTCGATCTTTGGGACATGGTGTGGGTGAGAGAGAATGTGTATAAAGATGTAAAATAACTTTCATGCTTTATTTTATGTTGATCAATGTAATATGTTGTAGACTCTGTTTATATTGCTAATCAGTTTAATAAAAATGCTTCCGTAGTTTGTTTAGATTTAGTTTACAGCATAAATCAGGTTAACTTTTAATGTCTTTTAAAATAAAAAAATATTTTAAAAGCTTTGAGTGGTTTGGCTTGTGTGTAATCCCTCTGTCGCGCCCTAATCTCGTGATTTTTGGGAAATGCGAGATTGGGGTGTGACAAACTCGGCTACATCTTTCTTCAAACTGGGCCACCAATACAAGTCCTTCAGATTATGATACATCTTGGTGACTCCTGAATGCATAGCATGCATCGACGTGTGTGCTTCCTTGAGCACTAGCTTTGTCAGATCTTCAGCATCGAGGACCACCATCCTGTCTTGATATCAAACTAGCCCATCCTCGGACTCATGGAACCCATCACGCTTTTTGCTGCCAAACTCTGATATGATCAACTGTACTATATCATCTGTTTGTTGTGCATCTTTGATCTGCTGTCTCAGCGTAGGCTTGACTTGCATATGTGCTAAAAGTCCAGCTAACAAGGAAACTTCCATCTGCACATTCATCTTTCGCAAGGAAACAAACATATCCCGCCTATGGCATACTAAGGAACTCAACTATGCATTCTTTATAGGAAAAGAAGAAGACTTTCGGCTAAGCGCATCAGCTACCACATTCGCCTTACTAGGATGATACTTGATGGTACAGTCGTAATCATTGATTAGCTCCATCCATCGGCGCTGTCGCATGTTTAGCTCATTTTGCAAAAAGATGTACTTCAGGTTCTTATTATCTGTAAAGATCTGGCATACCTCCCCGTAAAGATAGTGTCTCCAAATCTTTAACGCATGAACCACCGCTGCTAACTCCAAGTCATGAGTCAGATAGTTCTCTTTGTGTTTCTTAAGCTGTTGCAAAGCAAAAGAACCCACATGATATTCCTGCATCAGCACACAACCTAAACCTTTCTTGGAAGCATCACAGAAAATAACATAACCCTTTCCAGGCTCTGGCAGCACTAGCACTGGAGCACTAGTCAGCTTTTCCTTCAAACTTTGGAAAGCTTGCTGGCAACGATCATCCCAGACAAAAGGTATATCCTTTCTAGTCAACTTCGTCATCGGCAATGCAATCGCACTGAAGTCCTTTATAAACCTTTGGTAGTATCCTGCTAAACCCAGAAAACTACAAACTTCTATCGGCGTCTTCGGTTGTTCCCATTCTACAATGGACTCCACCTTCTTAGGGTCAACCTTAACTCCTTTTGCAGATATCACATGACCTAAGAAAGTCACTTCCTCCAACCAGAACTCACACTTACTGAACTTGGCATACAGCTGATGTTGGCGAAGAAGAGTCAACGCTAGCCGAAGATGTCGCTCATGCTCTTGCCTGTCCCGACTATAGATCAAGATGTCATCTATAAAGACTACAACAAACTGATCTAGAAACAGACGAAACACTCTATTCATCAAGTCCATGAAAGAAGCAGGCGATGTTAGCCCAAATGGCATAACCACAAACTCAAAGTGACCATACCTCGTTCTGAAAGCTGACTTTGGTATGTCATCCGCCTTAATCCTCAACTAATGATATCCGGACCGTAGATCGATCTTTGAAAACATTGTAGCACCACGTAACTGATCGAACAGATCATCTATCCTCGGCAACGGGTACTTGTTCTTGATCGTGACTTTGTTCAACTGTCGGTAATCTATACATAACCACATCGATCCATCCTTCTTCTTAACGAACAACACAGGAGCACCCCAAGGTGATGTACTCGGTCGAATGAAACCCTTATCCAACAACTCTTGTAACTGCTTCTTAAGCTCTGCCATCTCCACTGGAGCCATCCTATATGGTGTCTGTGCAACTGGTTGTGTCTCTGGGACCAGATTGATCTCAAAATCAATCTCTCGGGATGGAGGAACACCGGGGAACTCATAAGGAAACACATCCGCAAACTCTCGGACAACCGTCACCTCCTCAAGTCTAGGACCTTTCTCCTTGGTATCCACAACGTGAGCTAAGAATGCCTCACATCCTTGTCGTAACAACTTCTCTGCCACCATAGCTGACACTAGACACGTCGGAAGAATCTTCCTATCTCCTTGGAAGATCCACTTTTTACTGCCATCATCAAACACAGCCTGCTTGGAACCACAGTCCAAAACAACCTTATACTTTTCTAAAGTATCCATCCCAAGGATCACATCGAAACCATGCATATCAAGTGGTATAAGATCCACTTGTATACTGTGTCCCAAAAAAGATAAGACACAAGATGGACACTCCTCTCGAAGCATCAAGGAACCATCAAGAGGGGTTTCTAACAACAAGCTATCCTTCTTACATCTAATAGGTAAACGATAGTTTTCAAGCATACTATAGGCGATAAAAGAGTGTGTAGCACCCGGGTCAACCAGAACAGATATAAAGAAAGAAGAAGACATATCAGAATGAAATAACTTCATTTGACCTGCCACCACTCGTGGGTTGACTATCGCCTCTGGCTGACTCATAGCATAGAATCGAGCCGTTGCTTGCTGTCCACGTCCTCTGCTTCTTTGAGAAGACGATCCCGCTTGGGATGCTAGACCACGTCCTCGCCCTCTGCTACTATTGGACTGCTGTCTATCTGACCCTCGTTGATTCTGCCTTGGCTGTTGTGTCACTTCAACATCTCTATTCGGGCAGTTGAACTGAAATGCCCGATCTGACCATAAAGATGGCATGACCTATCTTCAAACCATGGCCTAGCTGGCCCTGTCACTGCCACAGAAGTTGTACTATGTGCCTTTGACGGTGAAGAAACATAACCTCTTCCCTTACTCGGAGACCACTGCGATGGTATACTGGAACCTCTCATCACGGAAGGTGCTGAAAACCTTAACTTCTTGAAGCCACCAAACCTCTGTCCCTGGAACTGAGCAGGCCTCTTCTTAGACATGGATACTCTTTTCTCCCTCACTAACCGTTCAATCCTCCAGACAGATTCCACAAACGTAGCAAACCGCTCACGGTTCTCCAACGTAGAAGCAAGTGTTGTCAGCTCAGCACTCAGACCCTTCTCAAAACGTCTGATCTACTCCTCATCTATTGCTTCCATGTGAGGACAAAACCTCAGCAGATCCATGAACTTGGCCTCATACTCGGTGATGTTCACCGTTCCTTGTCACAGGCTGTCAAACTGACTGATCCTCTCATCCTGATACATCTTTGGAAAGTATATGCTGACGAACTCGCTTCGGAAAACCTCCCAACCGATCACCTCACCAGGTCACTTCTCCTCCTCGATGGTCCACCAGTAACCAACACTACCCTTCAGAAGGTAGACAGCGTGCTTGACTTTGTCTTCTTCGGGGATGTCGAGGATCTGGAAAGCCTTCTCATAACTTGTCAGCCACTGATCTGCATCCGTTGGATCAGCCGTCCCAGCATAATCTGAAGCTCTGACTCGGCAAAGCCGCTCAAAGGTATTCCCAATACCCGATGTTTCACCATGGGGAGCTTGTGCTCTCGGCGGAGGCACTGCAATCTTTCTACCATGAGATTCATCGTAGCCATCATCTGCCCCATAAGCTGTTGGTAGGCAGGGTTTTCGAAAATGGCTGGGTCAGGTTGGGGGACCTCAGGCACCCGATCTTCATGTGCATGCCCTATAGCTCCATCAACTGATGCAGCATCGCTGTTCTCAGCAGCATGTTCTTCATGGTTTCCAGACATCTTATCTTTTCTTCCGCTGAGGGCAGAAGATGATTGTAAGAAAATCCGGAAAACTCATAAGAACAGACACAACCTAGTCCTAAATCCCGGTAGACTCAGCGAACCTAGAGCTCTGATACTAAACTTGTGGCAACACATCCCACTATCACACAGACAGTGAGGTGTTACGCGAAAATGTGCGGAAAACACCATAAACCATGAATTACCAAAACACGAGTTAATTAAAACCGATTGCAAAAAGTAGATAAACTGAGAAGCCATTATATGAGTTCATCACCTGTTATATATACATAACGACCCACATCCGGCTAGCAGTAGGATATACAAACCATCAACAGCTATACATCGTGAAACAACGTCAAAACGCTCCCAAGGACTTGAGAGTACAGGGATGGCTCTAAGACTCTACTACCAAACGACCAAAACAGCAGCATATCCATCTCTTGCCTTCTACTGCTCTTCTTGCTGCTCGGCCGCAACTCTGCGACCACCACCACGTCTAGCTCGACCACCTAAAAAGGTTGTAAACCAGAGGGGTGAGACACACAGTCCCAGTGAGAAACATAACTCCCCGCCAAAACTATAAAACTAAAGGAAGATTAAAGAAATAGCGGTAGATAACTAGTAAAGCATAGAATAAGAGCAGTATGATATATAGCAAAGCTATTCGTACCATCAAGCTTACCAGATGTACAGAAGGCATATCACCAATTATCTCTTTATGGAACATGATTGACAAGATAAGATTTATAAGATCTTACTACATAACATAAGGAACGTATAAGCAACTGCAAAGTATAACAAGATCAACTACTCAAGCAAAGCCTCAATCAATGTTCCATGTTTTACCTTAAGCAATAAATGCTATTCGGCTGAATTATGTATTATTATGCCCTGAGGAAGTGAATTGTCCCGCTCAAATCCAACCTTCAGTTGTGAAACCCAAGCCGGTGCCATACAAGGTCAATGGAAGAGTCGGACTCCACGACCTCTCCGCCTCGTGGTCAGTGCACGAGTACAATACAAGAAGGATCGTAGTCTCATGCTTAAGTGGCCTCAGCCACAGGGTCAGCTCCCGCAGGCTACCCTCTTCCTAGCCCGCCTCGGTATAGGTCTCAGTGCTAGTGAAACTGAGCCACGGGCCTGTTCACCGTGCTCTGAGCCATGAACGCATTCATGCTCCCATATCACATATCATGAGCCATGGGCCTGCTCACCATGCTCTACACATATCCCGAGTCTGCAACCACAGCTGCACTCGAATCCTCACTATTTTAGGCTAGGAGAAACCTCACATATTCAACAATATGCGCTCCGGGTTAACCCGCAGGAGAACCCGTTTCACCATCACCAGCTCCTGACGATGATGGATCTATGGCCAGGGCAAACTACATGATATGTTCCACTGTGATTAGTTAGTATCTTTTAAGTGGATTGCAAGATTCAACCAAGTTGTATAACATGCAACTATAACAAGAATAAACAACATGAACCTCAATATTATGCTTTTACTGTCATCAACATCATCCCGATCCATCACAAGGATCCAACATTACATGGCATCACTTGGTCTCTTTCCAATCATCTAGATTCATCACAAGGATCATCACCTTACCATGGGATCTCAATCGCTCATCACATAGTGCCACTGCCTCACAAGGATTCCATCATCATCATGGGATAGCATTCCCAAACACATCATCAGAAGATAACACCTCAACAAAGCACTTTAGCCCAACTCAGGTCCTTAGACCAAAACACATCCTGCATGGTTAGTATGCACAAGCATCATGGATTAACAGAAAGATCATATTATCAAACATAGGGCAACATTGATGATTATATGCTTTATCATTCATGCCTCAACCTGTGACCACTGACATAGGTCATATTAAGCAAAGCATCTTATGTGCTTACCATTCTCAGCATTTTACAGATAATTCAAGATGGTCATAAACGCATGGGATGTCATGTCAAGGTGTGATCAACCATATTAATTATCTTACTATCATCAAGCTTAACAAGGGTCATCAACATAAGCTAAACGTGTTAGCATAAGCAAGGACTAGCATATCGGTTTCCATATAAGGAACAAGACCCTCACTATAAGCGCCCACTACCCTCACCAAAGGTAGTATCGGGCAGGGCACTCTCCCCTATCGCCCAACACTCCCACCACCTAACGGTCAAGCAACCAGCTACATATCGGCCAAGCATAACAGCAAGGGTGTCGGGCTACCCTAGGGTGTATCGGGCAACCAAAGCACAACGGCCCCCACCAGCATAACATGCTGCTTGGCCCAAGGGCGTTCCGTGCAACACTGTGTCGTGCAACGACGCGTTACTATCTCGGACCCAGTGTATCAGCCAGCACCACTCAACAAGACATACACCCAAGGATGCAACTCAAATGGCAGCAAGGAACCTGTCGTTCAACCAGCCTATCCATGACCTATCGGCCGACACAAGGCAAGGACTGGTGTGATGCCCGTCACAAGGCCAGCCCACAACGCCCCCTATCGTTCAAGGTGTAACAGCACTAAGCAACCACCTGAGCTA
Organism: Alisma plantago-aquatica; assembly: GCA_963693085.1. Taxonomy (NCBI): domain Eukaryota; kingdom Viridiplantae; phylum Streptophyta; class Magnoliopsida; order Alismatales; family Alismataceae; genus Alisma; species Alisma plantago-aquatica. The sequence goes on from OY856411.1 coordinate 108,045,803, forward strand.
GTCGTGTCGGGTAGGATACTCAACCAGGTGTGACGCCTACCACCAAACAAGGCTAAGCATATCGGGCATGTTAGTCTGCATAGTGTGACTCCCGACACAACAAGGTAGGAACCAGGTGTGTGACGCCCGACACAACACCACAACAACATGACGTCCAAGGCTCTAGGTCAAGAGGGGTATCGGGCAACGCCAACCCCAAGCCATATCGGCCAAGATGCAACTGCACAAGGTCGTCACCAACCTCAAGCACAAGGGCACCAAAACCCTAATGGATCGAGAAGAAGGCTCACCTCTCAACAACCAAGAGAGAGGGGTCTTGCCTAACTTCTTATCACCAATCGAGCAACACAAGGACCAACCCTAACAAAGGTCCACAACCACCACAAAGCTCACCTCTCGAATCCATGGTGAGAGAAGGGTGTTGCTTAAGCCACTAGAACACAAGCTCACCTCTCAACTCAAACGAGAGAGGAGTGTTGCTCATATCACTAGAGTTTAAGCTCAGTTCTCAAGACCAAGGAGGGAGATGGGTGTTGCTCAACAAGAAACCCTAGAACAAGGTTCGGACAATAAGGAGCAACTAAGCAAGAAACCAAACTAGCAACATACATAGCCGATATGATCAAAAGAAACATATAAGAACATAGAAGAGGTAGTATAGTTAGGGTTAGGAGTTATGTAACCCGCCTTAAGCAAGCTCCAAGCTCCTAGCTCCAAGCACCACCACAAGAAGGAGAGCAGGGCACTCTAGGGTTTGGCCACCACTAGAGGAAGAAGGAGACTCCAAGGCAAGGATCGGCCACCAAGCTTGCAAAGGAAGATGGGTGTTGTGCACCAAGGAGAGGGAGACTAAGGAACTAAAGGGATCCTTAGCAAGAGAAAGGGAACACATATATAGAAGGGGATGGAGGAGAAACCAAGGAAAGATAAGGAAAGGTGTCGCCCACCTAGGGACACTTGTCCATGGGCAATGCCACCACTCAAGCATGTCTTAAACACATGTCCAAGGCCATTGCCACATGCAAGCATCAAGCGCCAAGTGTCCACTAGTGGTGACACAAACGAGGTCAAAGAGGTCAAAGGGTCCATGGGCGACACATCTCCATACCATGGCCGACACACACCCTGGGCGACACAACTCAGGCCGATACCACCACAGGCCGACACACCTAGGTCGACACAATGCTCACTTGCCCGACACAAGGTCCAAAGGGGAAAATGCAAGGCACAACAAGGCCCACCAAGGCTCAACCAAGCCAAGGCATCTCAAGCAATGAGCCCAACCCTTCCTCTCAACACTAGAGGAAGCAAGGTGAGAGAGGAACACCTCTCAAGGTGACAAACTTGCCCACAAACCCTACACTTGGGTATATTGCAAGTAGCACCTCCAGCTCTCAACAAAACACCAACAAACCCTAATCACCATTAAAGGTGATTAGCAAGCAACTAAGCACCAGGGTTAAGCAAAGCAAACAGGATAAGCCCAAAACGGAGGTCAGGGTCCTTACACTTATGATCTTTAATGGAAAGACTTTGTGCTGGTCAAAGTTCTTTGGCATCTCTATGACATCAAGATGTTATTTGGAGACTTGATGATATGATGCACGAACAACAATTGTCTTTCTTCATTTGGGATTTGGGGGACGAAATCCTTGTTAGGGGTTTACCTCCATCAAACTGGCAGCCAAATCGTTACTCCTTGTGGGTGTTTTTTTTATAGGTTTGTGCTTCCTTATTTGGAAGGAACACAATGACAGGATCCATGGCAGGGGCAACACGGATGCTCTTGCATTTTATTTACAAGTTTGTTTCCCATCTAGGCCACGTGGTTAAGGCCAAGCCCAACATGGTGAGGGGGTCAATATTTTGATCCTCACATAGTGGGATTTTATAGTTTAGACCACTCATATAGTATAGGAGGTTTTCACCATCTATATGCTCTTTTTTTACATGATAGTAATATTTTTCCCGCTCCAAAAAAATAAAATGAATGCTTTAAAATTGAACCAATGCAAAAGTAGAAGAAGTATCCAAAATGTTGATTGAATATTAAGGAAGGATAAAAGTGAGAAATGGTGAAATATGAGAAAAGTATAAGTACAATGCATATAGCATTAAAATTCAGATATCTATATAAGAAAAATATATCTTCATCTTTATATGTGGAACCCTATAATTTTGTATTCTTGAAAAATATCTAGAACCTTTGGATAATCTTAAGAAATATTTTATCTACATCTGTATAAGTTTGTACTCATTTATATCAAATCCTACACAAGCCCTAGACATGATTTCAATACAAGACTGGTGTGTACCGGTAGTATTAGAACATGTGATATATCCTTCATTTCTATCATCCTTAGCTATTCTCTACTACTTCCCTCCCCATGGCTATATCGAGTTGTAACATACACATGCTTACTATCAATATAATGGTAAGGAAAAGATTGTTGAGTGTCTAACTTCACAAGAAGACTAGCATGTTAGGGTCCCACATCAATAGATATGTTAGATCAATATTACTTTTCATTTATCCACCTTTAAGATCAATGTTAAATAGCCATATAAAAGGGGATTTTGTTTTGTGACCATCATTGTAGAATAATTATGGAAATCTTACAAACAGAAGAAGGTGATATATTAATTTTCAATAGTGTAACCCTTATCATATCAATATGTCTATTAAGTATAATACTAGATAGATTTGTTATACTTCTATTGATTTTGTAAAGTTATATCCTTACCCCCCAAGAAGTAGATTATCCTTCCTCTAATGATAACACTTCAGCCAAAGATCTAATAATGATCTTAACCATTGAAGAAAGAGCTACCAAATGATCCAACACAATGAGTCAGACAGTCTTCCTTAGATCTTATATATCTTTTGATTATAAATCTATAGGATCAAGGATGAGTAAGGCAAAAAAAGAAGTAGTAAGTAAGAAAACATGCAAAAAAACTTAGAGTTTCATATAGTATAGTGATTTTCCTAGAAGCATGATTTGCTAAAGGCATAATAAGGATGTAAAAATAGTTTAATATAGGTGTATTGAAATCTATTTAGTGGAAGAAATAATTGGTAGTAATTCTATCCTTGATTTCTTAGTAGTCCAAAATACTTCAATTGTGTTAACTATTGGTTTATAGATTATCATGGTCCACTAAGTATTGACCCACCATAGTATGATAAAAACAAGAAAAGCTTCCCCTTATTAAGCACTTTTGTAATCAAATGTATAATAAAGAATAAATCTATAAGATGATATAATACTGATAAGAAAATCAATTGAGACTGGAACCTCAAGAGAGCATGCCTATTTATGGTATGATTTATTTTCAATAACTATAACATGATATAGAAAGTCTCTTCTTGTTCTTGAGATGGTTTATACATCATGGTTGTACTTTGATAGATAAACAAAGGAGGGTGCTATGAGAAATATAGAATAAGAAATGTGTTGTGAGTTAATTTACAGAAAGAAATTTCAAATGTAATATTCACATATACATATAAGTTTTTAGGACAAAATCCCTAAAGGGGGAGAGATTATTACAATTCTAACTTTACTTTTTTAATAACCCTAGGATTAAGGATAAGCCTAGTTTAGTTGAATATTTATTAGTGTTTTTTATAAATGTTAGGTTGATTAATGTTTGATTTGAGCTTTTACTTGTCCTTTTCCAAGTTAAAAATATGTGTTGCCAATACATTGAGATTGAGATTTAATTGAAATAATTATACCCATACATATATGTGAGAAGAGCATTAAAGACACTTGGAGTATGATTATTTAATTAGGAAATCATTATTCTAATCTTTTATCAAGATTTTAGTATAGATTTTTAGAAAAATAAATGCAAAAATAATGGATGAAATTAGAGTCAACAGGAGAGAGTTATTGTATTTTTAGTAATATGTGCAGAACTGCTATCGACCTTGCTCACTTTGAGAAGCCAACAGATGGGACATGAGTAGCACCCAATGATGCACACGTGCATTAGTTGATGGAAGATGAGAAACAAATGATGAATGTGTGTGCAACAACCTATGAAAGTGAGAAACACCTCCATCCATCACAACCAATCGTGTAAAACACCATAACTTTTGATAGACATATCAAAATTCCATGAACTTTATTTTGTTGAATTTGTATTTTAATTACATACACAACCAAATCCCTAGAGAAGATCGGAGGTGCATGAGAGGACAATTCCTAATGTGATTTTGAGTAAGAAGGTGAAGAACATGGAAGAATAGTAGATCAAGATGTAGATCGATTGAGGTAAGCTTAGACTAGTAGTTTCTTCTTTGATATCTCCTGATTACTTGATCAAGTTAGTAGTATGTGCTAACTCCGTGTCACTTTTGTTCTCCTTCCCTTCTTATTTCTCTAGCTATCTCTACAAATAAAAGAGCATGTTATGTCTTGAAGGAGGCAAGTCTCGGAGCTTTATGCTCAAGTTCAATTACATCAAGACAAAACAAGACTAGAATCATGATTCGTATCTAGAACTAAATTCAAGGTGAGTGGAAATTCATATTTTAGCAATGATTTTTACATAATCTAAATAAAAAGTGTAAAAAACATGTTTTTTTAGTTTACTATTTATCTATTTTTGGCTAGTAAGCTCTAATTTGGATTTCTAAGGCATGAATGACCAAAATGCCATAAAAGTGATAGAAGATGATGTTGGTATGTATGCCCTGAGAGCCAATCATATGATGATTGGATTGGCATACGTCATGATTGATTTGATAAATATCAAAGGCAAACTTCCAATTTATTCTAGCTCAATCAATTATGAGATGAATGATGGAGCAGAATGAATGTCTAAAGAATGACAATACCCAATGACGTATGTCTATAGGTTGAGGACCTGAACAATGAGATCATATGGATGCTAAGAGTATGTACATTCTTGTTATGTCCCTAGTTGGATGTCATTGTGGAAGGTTGATAGACAACAATGACACATCAAGACTAGAGTGTGTGTTGGTTGATGACAGTGTCTCATTATTAATGACATATGATATCAAACCAAGCACACAGATACATATTGGATAACAGTGTATCAGATAGACCCACCATGAGAGTGATACATGGAACCATGACATGGTAGTCAGAATCATCTCTCATAGTGATGGTGGAGATTGTGATTCTTAGACCTAAAATCACTGCACTCGTCGAATGTGATTGGGTACACTTTGACATCATCAAACACAGTCCTAAAACATGGGTTGTTATAACGGTGATGATTGGGTGGCTTTGACGCATGAGATAGAGTGTGAGTGATAGATATGGGATTTATCCCTCCTAAGGGAGTATGATTTCTAGGCCACTTGATAAGAGAGACTAAGAAAGGCATGCGCATGCACATGTGAATCAATATATGATATTGATGTCACACATATCTCAGATAGTCTTCTCTGGTACAAGAAACATGAATGAACGTTGAAAGGATGACAACTCCATGCCTTGTGTTCATTCAAGATATCAGAAACAAAGGAATTATACATTCACTAGAACACTAATCACATACTATAGAATTGTAAGTTGTTCTCCAACTTTCCTTTTCACTTGGGTAGCACTGATGTGTGATGCGGCACCACTCTTTGCTTGTGATGTCATAAGCTAGTTATGGACATTCACTACCGACGTGAAATGGGACCTATAGGGTCACACACTAAGGATTAACCTGCAAGATGAGTTTATCCATGAATGATGTTTGGATTGATTACTAAAGTGTTTAGGTACTCAATCAAACATTCAATCAATAGACTTGACTCAGAATCATCAAGTTCAAGTGTTGAACCAACTGATTAGAGTGTCAGATTGATTGAGAACTGAATTGATTGTGTTCTGCACAATCTGGACCACCAATTGACTGGTTCACTAGGTGAACCGATCAACTGATGGCCAGTGAGACGACCGGTTCACTTTAGTGAACTGGTCAGTTCAACTGGTCCAAATGAGCAGTGTTGGGTTGTCCCGATTTGTGAGAAAAAGTTTTTCATTTCACTTGTTCAATTTGATATGGATAAGAATCAATATTTGTGTTAATTAGAAACGAATAAGGAAAGTCAATTGAAGGCAAGTCTGGGAAGTGAACCGACCAGTTCACACTCCCAACTGACCTGTTCACCTTGCCAAATGACCGTTTCAATTGTGAAACGGCCGGTTCACCTGTCAAAATGCAAATTGTTCATGGAAATTTCAGACCCTTTTACTCCCGCACAGACTGGGAACCCTGACCCTACCCTCTACTATAAATAGAGGGGTACATGGGGCTCCTCCAGAGACACAACTCAGAACATTGGTTGTTTTGTAAAGTTGATGTCCTCTCTAGTTGTGGTAATTGAGAGAGCTCAAGCAAGTTCTACCCATCCAGGGAGGAATAGTGAGGGAAAGACAACTACAGAAAAGGTACTGGTTGTGGGAGAGTGTGTCGATGACTAGTACACCGACAGAAGGGGACAACTCCTTCTAGTCCATTCTTCAAGATGACTAGAGTTCCTGGTAGTCCACGTGGACTATCTATAGAGGTGGGAGACTTCTACTGCTCAGGAGGATGACAGTCAACCACAGTCCGGGTCAAGACTAGGAGCTACACAGACACCGTCAAAGATAGGTGGTTGAAGACCACACTAGTGGTGAGGTATTGTCGCTCATTGAGCAAGCCTCAGGACCAGGTATATCTCGCTAAAACCATCCTTCCCATTACATAGATATTGATGCAATCTGCTGGTTATGGGTTTATGGTCAAGTAATTTTTTGTTTTCGTCGCCTACTCTGACCATGTAAAATCGAACAGTGGTATTAGAGCCACATCAATACTCTATGTTTTGGGTTAATTGATATGGTCAGATTTTGGTTTTTACCATTTTTTATTTATTGCATACGATGCGAATATTTAAATGACTAATGTGAATATCCGATTAATAACACATGATCCCAACCTAATATATACATATATGATATGGTATATATGCAATCGATACGCGTCACCCTAAAATGGTTTTGATGGTAGATGTGTAGCATGGTTATGGCCTATAAACCCTATGTGCATGTGTGTGGTTGGTTATGGTTGTTTGCATCATGGTCTGCGCATTGATCCCTCTTCTTCTATTCTGAATGTAACTCGAGATTCTCTTCTACCTTTGCGCCCCACGAATGTAACTCAAGGTTTCACAAAGATTATGTAAAATAGGATTAGCTTTATTTCTTGTTATGACAAAGACTAAAGATGACCGCTTGATGGACCGAGACGACCAACTGAGGAGCAGTTGGTGGACCAATGAGAAGCCCAGACGACCAAACGAGCTGACCATCTGGAGCAGCCAGACAACAGGCTAGAGGAGATCAACCAACCGGCTAAGAGGCGAGCCGACCGGTTTAAAGGTTGAACCAGTCAACCTGGATTGGCAAGCACAAATCTTCATCAATAATAGGTTGCATGTGATGTATACCTTAGATGATTGTAGTTCCTTATGGCTCCAAGGAACTACAATAGGATGGCCATAATCATCGCTTTATCATTATTGCATGTTTTTGCTTGTGGGATATAGCATGTATATGATACGTGCTATATATGTGGTGATTGGATACTTATATGCATATATAATCATATTAAAACCCCTCAACAAACATATTAAGTTGAAGATGCCTTCCAAGAGCAGAAAAGCTTGATCGATTAAGTGTGGACACACCTTCATGTGGTGCACCGTCTATCTCATGGAAGTGTGATAGTGAATATGTGGGTCTGCCTTTGTAGGGCGCATATTCATTGTGTTGGCTTTTGGGCCGAGCTTAACTCGATGATCTTGATAGGATCAAGCACCTTGAGGCATAATGATGAACATGGCAAGGAGTTGTGCATGACATCTATCAAGAGTTGCATTTGATGCAATTGGCAAAAGTTTCCTACCTAAAAGAATCTAGTTGTGGGTGACATCCCTCGCTGGTCCATAACTTAGAGGAAGTCAGGAACTTGCTCACTAGAAGGTTGTACACCGCAATCTTCTGAATTGATGGTGAGCGCTATCAATTTGATCAAAAATAGTGAGAGCGATAATTAATTAAAGACCTAATTAATATCATCAATTTTCAAATCAAATCAAAAGAGTTTTGGACTAAAATTGCAAATTTCCTTTTTGTATAATAAATGGCTACCAACAACAATCACTTTTCATTGTGATCGGTCCTTGAGAAGGACAAACTAAATGGGAACAATTTCCACAACTGGTTTAGGACGTTGAGAATTGTTCTCACTCAAGAGTGAAAGCTCTATGTCCTAGATACACCAGAGCCAAATGAACCCACTCCCACCACACCAAAGGCTGAAAGGGATGCTTACAAGAAGCATACTGAGGATGCCATTGATGTGAAGTGCTTGATGTTGTGCTCAATGAACTATGAGTTGCAGAGACAACATGAGAACATGGACGTCATTGAGATGGTTCAACATCTCAAGAACATGTATCAAGCCCAAGCATGACAAGAGAGAGATGATGTCTCTAAGGCATTGTTCAAGTGTGTCATGATAGAAGGAGATCCAATAGGCCCTCACACACTCAAGATGATTTTGTATGTGGAGAACCTAACTCGATTGGGATTCCCTCTGAGCCAAGAGTTGGCTACTAATGTGATAGTGCAATCATTGCCATAATCCTACAGTTAGTTTATGATGAACTACAACATGAAAAACTTTGACATGACACTGACAAAGTTGTTGGACATGTTGAGGACAGCTGAGGCACAGATGAAGAAAGACAAACCCAAATCTATGGTGATGATTAGCAGAAAGAAGGGAAAGTCTAAATGCAAGGGCAAGGGCAAAGTAAAGAAAGGTTCTGATGCTAGCCAGCATCCCAAGTCATCTTCAACTCTCAAAGCCAAGGGAGGGGTGAGTAAGGGAGGCAAATGTCACCATTGTCATGAGCCAGGACATTGGAAGAGAAATTGCCCTCTCTACATAGATGAACTAAAGAAGAAGAAGGAGGGGATGGAAGTCTCCACCTCAGGTATTATGAAATAAACTTAAAATACTTCTTTATCTTAGGTATATGATACCAAGATATAGATCTGACATATATGATGTGCAGGATCTGAAAAGAAGTAATGGACTTTATGAAAGGACCAAGAAGGAACACTCATCAACATTGGAGCAAGTGTTGTTGCCATAGATAGTAGTACCTTTTAGCTTATTTCATCCCAAAGGGCATGTAATAGAGTGATGAACTGCTATTACATTTTGCCAATAAATAGAAACATTTTATTTCTACATCTTGTAATGGTAAGGATGCCTATCAATAAAAGTTCATGTTTCAATTTCAAAGATATGATCTTTTATGGAAATGCCTTATTTATCTTGTGGTACTTGATATGCATGAGATAAAATAAATAATACCTATAAGTTATTGATGAATCAAACAATAAATTAGCATTATAATCTAATGAATGAGAAATTCATCTCTAGGTTCCATGTTGATGGATAAACTAGACTCTCTTAGTTAATGAACCATTAAGAGATATGAATGTCTTATTTATTGGGCATGATAAAAAGTCAATCTTCACTAGATGTAGTGGGAGAATGACTATTCTATTAGGTATAATACATATTGATGTATATACATAGCTATTGGAATAGATGCTAATAATTCAGATATGGTATTTAATTAAATACCAATATGAATATCTTGAAATGTTCAAGAATATCATAAATGAAGAACAAACTTGGTAAAAGTATTAATTCTTTGATATGATCAATGAATGAGATAAACTAAATGTTTGAGGACCTTGTGAGTAACTATGCTAGTATATCATAGAGAACTCATTATTAAGGAATAATGATGTCTAAATCAAAGAAGGAATCACACTCTAAATAGTAAGAGGATGATCATCAAACAAATAACTAATCTTCTAGAATTCTTCTAAAGAACATGCTTTACACTAAATAAATGTATAAAGGAGATTAAGAATCACAAGTGTTGTGGAATCTCAAAATCCATATGTAATATATGTACCTCATATATCTAGTAGATAACAACTTGATCTTGACGGATAATGATATCCTACAAACTCAAAGGTTATGGATTGGTCATATGATGATGAGACAATAATATATCTAGATGATGTTGAGGAACCATATTTTGAGTTATCGCTTGAAGCCATAAGATCCAAAATGACTTCCATGTGAACCAAATAAGGTATGACCTTAATAGTAGCACTTATAGAGATAAATCCTATAAATGCAATTGGGTCTTAAGAGTTAATTTTGACATGCATGTCATTTGAAGAGCTGATTGGTTGAGATAAATTCAAGTGAGTTCAAGGTGTTGAACCTGATGATTTTATTTAACCAATTTCAGTGGCTATAGGCCATAAAGGATCATGCTTGCTAATTGGAACTTGAAGACTATGAAATTTGACATATGGATATTTAAACCGCATTACTAGTAGGAATAACATGAGGTTGTATACATGTGACAACCTGAAGGGTTTTATAATTCCATTAATGCAAATGCAGTCTATAAGTTGCAAGAAATTAATCAATATGATTGATTAAACACAAGCACCTCATAATTGGAGTCTTTACTTTGATTATATAGTCAAAAGGTTTGATTAATATATTGAAATAATGAAGGGATATGTGATTACAAAGATTTCGTGGGAGCGTATTCATATTCCACATGATGATGAGGAATAAAACTGGTGTGGAAATACCTTCTTTAGGGGATAAAGAGAAATGTCCTATTTGATAGAGATAGTTCCCGAAAGTCTCTTGACCTGATAAAGAGAGAGCATACATTCACAGTCTGTACTGAAGGTTTCAGTATGCAAAGATTTAGTGGGAGAAAACTTGTCCATGTTGCATGGAGTTAGTCTCTCAGATGCTAAGTGTCCCAAGTTCTTATGAAGAATAGGAACACATAGATAGATGTCTTATGCATTCACAATTGGATCTACCATGTATGTAATCATCCCATTGTCTTGTATATATCGAACATGACAAGAAAATATATATGCATTCATCATCTTGTATGTATTGTACATGACAATATGATATACTCATCTAGTTATCTCGTATGTAATGAACATGACGAGTGGATGTGTGTCTAATTCTAGTGTGAGTCACTAGAATACCATAAAGAACTTATTTAAGTACTAATGAAGTATTAAAGGACTAGTTCTATGGTAATAAAAGGAAGAGTTGAGTGTAAATTAGTTACATTGATGCAAACTTCTGAAATGATAGAAAAATGATCACAAAATGCAAAATATAAAAGTTGTATTCAATTATAAAGTGAACAAGAGTTGTTAAAAGCAAATATTCTGAGTAAAATTAAAAGGCCATTTAATTCTAGAAGGGAATGATGAGTATCCTTGTGTTCTGAACAACAGAGGATACCATATGGATCTAGAAGTTCATACAAATGAACTTATAGATATTCCAACCATTGATGACAAAGTAGAAATACTAAGTCAAACAATGGAGCTAATTGTTAGGTAAGGAATATCAGATAGCATATTACATCAACTCCATCTCATACGAAATGTCGTACAACAAGGAGATGTGAAACATGCAATATACCGACTAAAGCAAAGTGTCACTAACTAACTGGATTACCACTAGCACAGCAGAAACATGTGGGACATGTTTAGAGATCACTGAGAATATGATTCAAAGGTGATTGGCTCTAAGTGCGGGTGGGAGTCTATTGGTATGTATGCCCTGAGAGCCAATCATATGATGATTGGATTGGCATACGTCATGATTGATTTGATAAATATCAAAGGCAAGCTTCCAATTTATTCTAGCTCAATCGATTATGAGATAAATGATGGAGCAAAATGAATGTCTAAAGAATGACAATACTCAATGATGTATGTCTTCAGGTTGAGGACCTGAACAATGAGATCATACGGATGCTAAGAGTATTTACATTCTTGTTATGTCCCTAGTCGGATTTCATTATGGAAGGTTGGTAGACAACAATGACACATCAAGACTAGAGTGTGTGTTGGTTGATGACAATGTCTCATTACTCATGATATGTGATATCAAACCAAGCACACAAATACATGTTGGAGAATAGTGTATCAGACAGACCCACCATGAGAGTGATACATGAAACTATGGCATGGTAGTCAGAATCATCTCTCATAGTGATGGTGGTGATTGTGATTCTTAGACCTAAAATCACTGCACTCGTTTAATGCGATTGGGTACACTTTGACATCATCAAACGCAGTCCTAAAACATGGGTTGTTATAATGGTTATGATTGGGTGGCTTTGAGTCATGAGATAGACTGTGAGTGATAGATATGGGATTTGTCCTCCTAAGTGGGTATGATGTCTAGGCCACTTGATAAGTGAGATTGAGAAAGGCATGCACATGCACATGTGAATCAATATATGATATTGATGTCACACATATCTTGGATAGTCTGCTCTAGTTCAAGAAACATGAATGAACATGAAAGGATGACAACTCTATGCCTTGAGTTCATGCAGGATATCAGAGACAAAGGAATTATACATTCATTGGAACACCAATCATAGACTTAGGATTGAAAGTTGTTCTCCAAGTTTCCTTTTCACTTGGGTAGCACTGATGTGTGACGAGGAACCACTCTTTGTCTGTGATGTCATAAGCTAGTTATGGACATTCACTACCAACGTGAAATGGGACCTATAGGGTCACACACAAAGGATTAACCTGCAAGAGGAGTTTATCCATGAATGATGTTTGGATTGATTACTAGTGTGTTTAGGTACTCAATCAAACATTCAATCAATAGACTTGACTTAGAATCATCAAGTTCAAGTGTTGAACCAACTGATTAGAGTGTCATACTGATTGAGAACTGAATTGACTGTGTTATGCACAATTTGGACCACCAACCGATCGGTTCACTGGGTGAATCGATCGGCTCATGGACAGTGAGATGACTAGTTCACTCTGGTGGACCTATCAGTTCAACTGGTCCAAACGAGCAGTGTTGGGTTGTCTCGATTTGTGAGAAAAGGTTTTCCGTTTCACTTGTTCAATTTGATTGGGACAAGAATTAATATTTGTGTTAATTAGAAATCAATAAGGAAAGTCAATTGGAGGCAAGTTTGGGAAGTGAAATGATCGATTCACAAGTAAATCGATCGGTTCACCTTGCCAAATGACTGTTTCAATTGTGAAATGACCGGTTCGCCTGCCGAAGTGCTAATTGTTCATGGAAATTCTAGACCCTTCTACTCCCGCATAGACTGGGAACCTTGACCCTGCCCTCTACTATAAATAGAGGGGTACATGGGGATTCTCCAGAGACATAACTCAGAACATCAGTTGCTTTGCAAAGTTGTTGTCCTCTCTAGTTGTGGTAACTGAGAGAGCCCAAGCAAGTTCTACCGATCCGGGGAGGAATAGCGACGTAAAGACAACTACAAAAAAGCAACTGGTTGTGGGAGAGTGTGTCGGTGACTTGTACGTCGATAGAAGGCGACAACTCCTTCTAGTTTGTCCTTCAGGATGACTAGAGTTCTCGGTAGTCCGTGTGGACTATCTATAGAGGAGGGAGACTTCTGCTACTCAGGAGGACGACAGTCAACCGTAGTCCGGGTCAAGACCAGGAGCTGTATAGACACCGTTAAAGATAGATGGTTGAAGACCGCACTGGCTTTGACGTATTGTCACTGAGCAAGCCTCATGACTAGGTATATGACACTAAAACCATCCTTCCCATTACATAAATATTGATGCAATCTGCTAGTTATGGGTTTATGGTCAAGTAAATTTTTTTATTTCTGCTGCCTACTCCGACCATGTAAACCCCAATAGACGAATTGCTTAAGTTCTAGAATGTAAGTATGATTTGTGTAAATTTCAAATACAGTATAATCTATAGGCACCAACATATCTAGGGTTTTCCCTAATTACTCAGTAGTGAAATACATACTAAAAAGTGTAATTGGGTAGATGTAGATGATACAAGTGGTTCCCTTCTTGTCTTACTTATTTGATGCTCAGGTCTAAATACCATCATTTTGGTATAGTTTAGTCATATTATACGAGTGGCATTTAGTATAAAATCTCACTAGCATTGTGTAGCACTTATCATTCCAGTATGTTCAAATATTCTCATGTTATTAAGTCTAAGTGAGATACAATGTTGAAAATTAGCTACACAGTTGTATGTCTTTTTAGAGCATTAGAAATGCATATAATTATTCAATATTTTTTTTGATAGTGAAGTCCAATATAAAATAGAAAAATAAAATGGAATGATCTAATTACATGCTTAATCTAATAAAATATGAGTACATCATTTTATTGAAACTAAATAATCAACTAGACATTTAGATACCGTGAACACCCATGAACACAACAGATTCCTTGTGGTGGCTATTCCACAATGGAGGAAACGACTTACTTATTGACAACATCTATGAGAGGAAGTTAGAGTGTATCAGTGGGGCATGAGGAGTTAAGTTAGGGTGGATGACCTCTTGAACTATAATGCATGTATCCAACATTAACCAGAGATTCTAATGATACCCAGTGTACCCAACAATAACTGACGATCTTGGTGGTTCCAAGTTTTAGTGTAGTTATATAAAGGTATCCAACATTGATCAAAGTTCCTAGTAGTAACCATTTCAACTATGACTTAGTGAGTTCGTCCTTGTGAAGCTACTTATGTAGGAAGTTTTAAGCCAGAGTATTTTAAATTTCCATCTGAGTATGCAAGTTTAGAGGAGTCCAATTTATCTGGTTAGATGATATATCCATTTAGGCTACATGCAGAGAGGCCCTTCACAGACTAAGTAGCTAGTTAATAGATTTAGAATCCCAGACTAACTTTAAATCTTATACAGTGAGATTGTCTTATTGTGTTGCTTCCATATATTGTATTACACCTCATCTATGTCCAGGGCATTAATAAAATGACTAAGAGGTTAGACAATCAAATTTAAAAATATAGTTTTTAGTTATTGTCAGTATTTTAGTATGTTTTTTGATTTTACAATGTTGATCATTAGTTAGGTATTTAATAGCTTGATTATTTTTGCATAGATTGAAATCCACTTAAATAAAAAGTACCTATATTTTCTTGTCTACTTAGGCCATGTTTTTTGTGTCATCCTAGCGGCAGCACAACAACCAAATCTGACTGTGTATTTTAACATGTCTTTGTTATGAAGACTAAAAGAGTAAGTTTCCGTAGGGTAAGTTAACTAACAGATCTCCTGATAACATGTCACTTCAAATCCTTGTGGCAAGAAATAAGTTTACTTTTTGTGGATGTCTATTTTCCATACTACCCCTCTAACTGATTGTTCAATACATACAACAATATTTATGTGTAAGTCATAATAGGCTTTTTCCAAATAAATGCACCCTACATACACATGTACCAAACAACTGAAATCTTCTCCACAATTCTATTTACTGTTACCCAAATAATAATCATATTATACAAGCTAAAGATATCACTGGTTAATTTATCCATGGCAAGTAAACTTATCACGGATGCATACCAAACATTACCTTAGTGAATTTCTTGTTCACTGAGCTAGAGCTCACTAACTTTATTAAATAATTTTTTAGGTAAGCATGTTGATTATAGAATGAGGTACAAATTCAGTATATTCCTACCTAAGAAGGTTATTAGCAGTATTTTAAGGTAAAATTATTCAATCTCGTTCCCTAACTACTTTAGGACCTACAATGTGGGAATAAAGAGTTTTGTTGTTCAAATACAATGTAATTCCTTTTCTTGTGGAATAGTTTTAAATATAACTTCATGTAATTAAACATGTTAAACTATCAAGTGATGAATAAGAACAATCTTATGGTTTGTATATGTGAAAAGAACATCATTTATGTGACTATTATTGCAAAGGCATAAAAGCAGATTATAAGAAAGGAGGGGGTCATACATGTTTTATGCTAGCCATCTTGATCACCTCAAACCCTAATCATGTGGTCAAAGACAGATCACAAGATTTAGGGACTGGCATCAAGTGTATTATATTTTGCAACTAAGAAAAGGGTCTAAGTAAACCAAAAACATCAATTCTAACAAAGAAATATTTTGTATCATAGGGAGATTGTATTCTCATTGGTTCAAGTAGATCCAAATAGGTGAGATTCTAGAGGTTTAGTAATGGAGAAGATGTTCTTATACTTGAATGAGCTTTTGATTTTCTTTTTCTTTATATGAAGTTTTCATTCTTCTTATTTTTTAAAGGGGAGTTTAGGAATACCTCTAACTATGTCAATCTTTAATAATTTGTGGATAAGGTTCATGTTTACCTATCATGCTATTATGTGACAAAGGAGTACATTTTCTTCATTAGTTACGATATTGTTACCTTTGAGGGACAAATTAAATTGGATAAGGATATATAAAATGATTTTCCCATACCCTCATAGATTACATCGCTTGTATGTTTTATAAAGAAGTCTACATGTATTCTTTCTCAAATAAGTCATTAAAATCATTATCTTTGATTTTGCTGGCACCAATAAAGTCATGAAACAATTCTTCTATAAGCTAAACATTTTTTTGTAAAGGGACTATTACCTTTACTCCCAATCAAAAATACTCTACTGTTTCCATTGTTACATTATTACATTGTTCCTTCTTTATTATTTTCCAAACTCATGAATTAGTTTTTTTCCTGCACTCATGTATCTTGAACTACATTCTTTATCACACAATCATGTAACTTTGGATTTTGGTATCAATGTATGGATCCTTAACAGTTAGGATCATGACATTCATATAAGAGATGATTTTTCAAATGTATTAATAATTATTCATAGAAAAGCATTCTTACATATCATAGATCAACCATATATCATATCTAAGAAAATAATATATGATTATACCTACCAATTACATAGACGGGGCTTATTCAAACTCTAAGCTCAATCAACAACTTGTTTTGTTCAACTATAAGTCAGTACATCATAAGTACTATCAACCGTGAATAGATTGACTTTATAAATAACCAAACAATCATGAAATATGCATACCAATGCTCAACAATAAAATAAGTGCACATAAAATATCAAAGTTGCAAAGGTTGAGACACATGCATCATTATGATTAGATAAAATTTTTGATGTGAAGAATTGATTATTCACATAGGTGGAGATTTTTATGGATACAAACAAGCATCTTGCGGTCACCCATCCTATAGTGGCATTTATATAGAGCATGTCCAAAATGTTTGCATAAGGAAAAAAGAACATGGGCTTCCGGGTGAGTGGTTGGGCTAACAAATAGATGAATCTCTTATTTGTTGGGTGATTCATTGGTTTGTTCCCGAGACTAATTCTATCTAGTTGTTTATAGGAGTAAAAAATAGGTTATCTAATCCATGAAACCTATTTAGGAGTTTGGAGATTGTGTTTGTTGTCTTTAACTAGGTCATGAATTGTGATTCTAAGGATCACTATCCTAGAAAAAAGATTATTCTTTTCATCACATATGTGATCAAAATATAAATGATTGCATATGTTAGGTTTAGTTTGATAAACATGCAATTTCTCTACAAGAACAGTGTTATGTATTGTCAAGCAAAAATTATAAATATCTAAAGAATCTATGTTAAACTTGAGTGAAGAAATATGGTCAATTAGAAAGTTGAGATGGTTGGTTGAAGAGCAAGACAGTTTCTTGGAGTAGAAACTAGATGACTTCTCTAGTTTACAAGATGATCAACTCACTTGGTCACATTCATAAAAGAAGATGGGGAGTGTGGGGTGTGGAGGTGATTTGAGTAGTGGTGGCTTAGGTAGTCTAACCACTAACTAAGCTAGTTGTAAGGTTGTGGTAGAGAAGATGGGGTTGAGGGGGACTTAGTGGTGATGAGGCGGATCTCACTTGCCAAAGTTGCTTGTCTAGCCTTTGGTATGGTCAGACGTAATGCTTATGCTTTTCAGACTATGACTCAAGGTCAATGACGAGAGGGTTGTTTCTCAGGCTTTTCTCATATGATACTAGAAATTAGGGAGGATCTGTTGCTTGTATGAGATGAGCAATCAATCACCTTTTCCTTAAGTGTAGTCATATATTATGAGTCAATCAACTTGTTTAATGAATTGGCTGGCTAGATTAATTTGGACCAGTGCTCCAAAAATGTTAGTAACTTTTAGAACTTCCCAACTCATTTGACTGGGATGCATCCATGTCAGGTGACTATTGATGTTGATTTCTTACTTATGACCAGTCAATCATCTTGACTGATGAACCAATCGGTTGGACTCATTGATGCTTGAAAAATCTATATTTTAGACGATCAAATGGGTGTCTAGATGATTGTCCCACAATCTCAAAAACCCCATGTAGGCAAAAATTGAATCAACCGGATTGTCAAGAGTGTCTATTGGTTGAGATTGGTGATGGCTTGGTGAAGATATAGGTGATTTCATCATCTTGTTGGCCAGTCAATTTTCTCACTTTGCTTAAAGTTAGTATTGCCTTGAATAAATTAAATTAATTGGTTCATAGGACAAACCAATTATAATTGCGGTCACACACCTCATCCATAGTTGATCTCTCTCACTCCATATGATCAGTTAGGTCATCTAGTTAATCGACTAGAAAGGTATATAATTTAGTAAAGTGATAATTGTCTAACATTCTACCTAAATCTCTTTAGCTGATCAGAGTGACTAAGGAGCCACTTGATTGGGCTCATTGATGCTTGAAAAAAAATTATATGTGATATGATCAAACTGAGTGACTAATTGATCATCTCACAATTTGAAAAATATCATGTAGACATGGCAAAGCTTCAACAAACTGGCTCATCGAGAGAGCCAAACAACTGAGCTCAGTGATGGCTCTATGAAGCTAAATGTGAATCAATCAACTGGTTTTCTAGTTGATTATCTCACTCTATGAAATGTTATTATTTCCTTAAACATATTCAACTGACCATCTCTAGGGACAAATTGATTAGAATTGCATTCACATTTCTTAATAGCAATTAACCTCCCTCGTCTAGCTAATTGGTTGGTTTGTCTAATCAATCGACCAGATACACTTCATTAAAGTGCATATTACGTAACCTTCCACCAAAAATAAAAAAAAATTGGGTTGACAACGATCCTAAGAAAAGATTGAGATATCAAAAAACTATTACGCATATGAAGATGATAAATATGAATATGCAAGTAATCTAAAAATAGAATTTAATAAAAGCAAAATAACAATTTGATTGCCTCCTGACAAGCATCGTGTTTAACATCTTGGCTTGAAACCTGAAACTTAGCCAAATGGATGTGATCTATGTATATCTGGATATAGACCAGGAGGTTTTCTTTGTGGGTTCCATGGCATCCATGACCCCAACTATGCTTGGAGATTCATGTTCTACATATCAATCTAGAGTGTGTAGAAAATCTCCAATATGAAAGGTAGGCAATTCAAATTTGAAATAGCTCGTTCCCATTGCTCCATGTAGGGAATCACATAATTATGTTGCACATGGTACTCACTATAGATGACATCTTATTTTGGGCTAAAGAATAGAGGGTCATCTCAAAATTGTTCAATTACTAGTTCATGCATGTAAGAAACATTCTTCTCTGGTTGTTGGACAATTGGTGTGTCCTATAGATATTCATGACCACTATGGATTGGGTCCTGTTTTGTCTCTAGATTGACTATAAAGTATGCATTGGAAACAATTACATTGTTTGCTTTTCTCTTAGTGGAAATTGGTGCAACTTTGTTCTCCTATGCATTCTGATCCTTCCCCAGTGGTACCCTTAGCTTGTCCGTTAAAGGCGCCCTTGTAAGGTAAGTTGTTGCATCTGAACAATTTGCTCCACACAATATAAGAAGTACACTCCCTCTTCCCAAGTGGTCTTCCTTGTTCCACAAAAACCTTTGAAGTTTAGATATTGTTCCTTACTCATAGAGTTAATATCCCAACCTTGACATCTATTAGTGCCCTTGGGGTAGTGAGAAATGACCTTCCAAATATAAGAGGTCAACATAAGTCTTCCTTTATGCACACCAACATAGAACTCCATGAGACATAGAAGTTTCCCACCTACGTAATAGCCTAGTCATGGAGGCATCAGGTAGTTGCATCACTATTTGTGTAGGTAACACATAAATAAGGTTGAGTCTCCTACATAATATAAGGGCATGACGGAGATGCTTTCCCCCTAATTGTCTAACCTCTTCTCAAATGTAGAGTCATATGTGAAACACAGGATACCAAAGGATTTAGAATCATTTGGTTCTTTGAGGAATATTGTTTTGTATAATATCATATGTTGTCCTTTCCAATTCACAATTTTGAATTTTGTAGTTGTGTGCTTTTATGTAAGAAGTGTTTGGAATTTTTTCAATCACTATGGGATCTCAACTAGTGCATCTAGGAAGTGATAATGAATATAGCATCTCATCAAGTTTAATTTCGTTGGCCCTAATATGGTACACAAGGTTTTTACGCAAGAACATCCATCTATGCTCAGTGTAGTGGAATTTTCTATCTACTCTGATACTGCATCCTAAGCAAACTCATTGGCAACATATCTTCTAGTTGATAGTGTGAATGGTGTTATTCTCCCTTTTTGAACAAATCCAAAATAGACAGTAACTATCTTAAGATATATAATGTGATTTGGGTTGTTCTCCGCCTGATTTGCAAGAGAATCAACTAGAGGGAGAAGTGAGGCAAAAATATGTGCCATTTGTGTATTCATATACTTATATATAATTGCTTTGTAAGAAAACGTGTTTTTTGGCTTCTAACTGACTCTTTTCTATAGAAGTAGAGCTATCTCGGTGACTATCCTACCCTGGATTAAGGATTTGAAATTTTTGTCTTTTGTTATAAATTGTTCTTGTACTATCCTTGATTGAAATTACCTTGCCTATTATTCAACTAGAAACTAGGAATACCCCTACCTTGCTTCTATAGATATCCTTGTCTCAAATGTTGAGATTTTTAGATCTTGTACGATTACCATATTAGAAAACATGAGGTTTATCTATTGATTGATTTGTAGTAAACCTACATAGAAATTGTGTTGATGGATTGAGATCCTCTTTGTTTTTTTTTAAATTGAGGTGGATGCAAGTTCCTCATGGATTGATAGAGCACATTTCACTCTGAGATGTTTGTCCTTCTACCTTGAAAACTTGGCAAACTTCTTGTATCGTCTTAGATTTATGAGGGGTTTTACTTCACCTCTCATATGCATTGAATGAGGTTTCTAGGATGTCTTGCCTTCATGCAATATTCTTCAGTGTCTCAAAAATAAATTTGAATTTTTAGCAATCTTCCAACTTTGCTACTTTGGGAAACCCTTTCTAAACTGTAATGCCTCAGTTAGCTTTGTTTTATCATCCTAAGATCACAACCTTCCATGAGTTATTAGTAACTTATCTCATTAAGTAATCTATTGAGGCATCATGAATAAACTTATTTATTCCATCATAACTACATATGTAGAAATTCTCAATGAGTTGCACAGAGGATATGCCATTATGCAAAATCTGGGATAAGCTCATTGTATTTCTCCAAAGCTTCAAAGAGAGATTTTCTTGGGAGTTGTGTGAATTGGGTAACTGCCCTTGCATCTGATACATGAGTGAGGGTAGATAAAAGTTCTCCAGAAAAGATATTTTGAAGTTCATACCATGTGGTGATGATGTGACCTTCTAGAAAATTGAACTAGCTATGGTTTTGTGGTAAGAGAGTAGTAGAAGGACCGTAATTTGATAACTTCATACGTTACACCCAACTATTTACTCATTGAATATAGGTCTATGAATCTCCATAAGTTGCCTTGTACTTCTTTACCAACCCCTCTAACAAAAAAACATTCTACATCATTTGCACCCACTAAGTTTTAATTTTAAATGTGGGTGTTGCAATCATTGAGTGGACCACTAGGTGGAAAACATTCTTAGCCATAGGAATGAAAAAACCCCTGATTTATTTTTTTATTTTCTACTTATTGAGATTACGTGATTTCTTCTTAAATTGCTGCCCGAGATTCATTTAGTAAAACGTGCCTTAGTGCAGCCAAT
This sequence comes from Alisma plantago-aquatica, assembly GCA_963693085.1. Classification (NCBI taxonomy): domain Eukaryota; kingdom Viridiplantae; phylum Streptophyta; class Magnoliopsida; order Alismatales; family Alismataceae; genus Alisma; species Alisma plantago-aquatica. The sequence goes on from OY856411.1 coordinate 108,067,868, forward strand.
GCAATCCCACAATGTGTTGAATTTTTACTTTGTTCGTCCTTGCCTTGTTTTCTTGGTTTTGCCTCATATAGGTCCTCTCCCTCTCCAATTTAACTATGGTGTAGGGTAAACACTTATGAGGCATTGCATACATTGGGGGAAACACTTGAGAGAAAAATGTTAGCACTAGACAAATGGAAGAAAATGAATTCAAATCTTGAAGATATGTAATATTATCAACTATAAAGTAGCTCTCAAACTTGTCCTAATTTAATTAAGTAACTTGAAATTTACATCATCCCCACATATTTTGTACTTCACATTATCCAAAGTTAAAGAATCCTAGATTTTACCTAACTAGGTGTATGATAATCTCACCCGCAAGTGGCGGACTCTTATTATGGTATAGATTAGTATCAAGTTATAATGGCGAACCTGATAAACAATTATGTTGATTAATTAAATCTAATTTTGAACATTATTGAAATCTAAAGTTGAGGTTGATTATTGAACTAATTAAAAGAAAGAAGCAATCGATTATTCATTGACTATAATTTAATGGTGGAAAACATTAGGAAGAAAGGGTTTCACCACCGCTAACGATATTCACTCACTATCATTTAATTGCCACATTTACAAATACATAAACTGGGTTGGCACAATTTCCAATGCTTTTAAAAGAGGAACTTACACGATGGACATCACCAAAGGCTCGTCGTCGCTTAATGAAATATTTATCTAACTATCACCCTAGAGACCACCCTTACAAAGTTCTAATATGGGGGTAAATAAAAACAATATACTTCATCTTAGGTTCAAAGTTCTTTATGTCTAAGATTGAGTAAGCATGAAATCAAGGTGATCAATAGAGAAATCAACTATTACATGATTCATCACAACAACATAATATGGCAACTAGAATACAATTTCACAACTACGGGGAATGGGGTATTCCATGTACCCTAACAAGGAAACTGCTCACTCATGAAGCAAGAATTGATACAATCAAAGGGGAAAGAGAGGTATTAATCATCATAGTATGAAGGTGAGAGGTAGTCACGGTCAATGACAATTGATCTTAAAGTTGGAGATGATGATGAATTTGAGGCAGCAATTGAGAAGAGCTTCATACATTTTTTAGAGCTTCCCCTTCTTCATTTTCTCTTGCTTCTTAGAGTAGGGTATGTAGTCTGAATGGTAGGGTGAAAAGACTTGGTCTTAAATTAGCTCAAAAGATTTTATATGTCTATCGATGGGCCCACCAATTGTGGGTCTAGTGGTGTGAAACAAATTTAATTATGTGTTGGTGTTATATTGAGTTGATTTACTAGATAACCCACCAATGATCTTGCATCCAGAAAGACCATGAAGTATGAGTCTTAGTTGATCAAATGGGTGCTCTGTTCAATCATCTAGCTATTAAACCTTTGTGTATTACATCTTTGATTGGATTTCCTAGAGGAATGAGTCAATCATCTTACCTTTGATGTGGCTTTTCAAAGAAGGATATTATTAAACCGATTGGATTATCCATCTGATTGGCTACAAAACTTGTTGGTCTAGTATTTCTTATTATTATAGTGAGTCAATCAAGTGAAGTATAATGCCAAATGTCTCAACTACTACACGAGTTGTTGAAGAATAAATCCCTCTTACTAGTCAACTGGAAGATCCAACTGATCAACTAGCGTGTTGGAGTAGTACACAATTAGTTGATCTTTGGACCTTCATTATATTGCTTGGAGTTGGGGATTGACAATCCAATATGCTTCAAGTGTGTCAAATGATGGTTTCTAAGGGTACTTCTTACTCCTTTGAGCATTTTCTACATGAGGAACAATAAATGTCCACTTTGAGCATTTAAAATATCCACGCCAAATTTAGCATTTTATCCAAATGTTTTTATCTTTGAACTAACTTAAATTCAGTATTTTGAAATTTATATTATTTTTAATGTAAATGCAAAAATATAATTAGGTATTCACATATTTACATTAAAAATATATAAATATGTAAATACCTAAATTAAGTCGGTTCAAAGAAAATCGTGTGGATAAAATGCTAAATTTGATGTGGATATTTTAAATGTCAAATTCTCAAGAGTTAAAGACCTTAGATTTACATGGTGTGTATGATGATCTGACCCACAAACAGACATATCTTATCATAGTATATATTATGATCTAATGTATAACCTAATTAATTACTATTTGGGACCATTATTTAAATCAAAATTGAGATTTCCATTGAACTAATTACAAGAGTGAAACAACTGGTTATTTAAATTGGTTTTAAAGCTAATGATGGGTGTATTGGGGAGAAAGGGCTTTTTCACTACTATCGATATTCACTCACACTCACTATATGACAACAAATATGAAGAGATCATTTGCACTGCATAAATTTCAATCCTATTTGAATGAGTAATTTGCATAGAAGGATGTCACTAAAGGCCCGTTGTCACCTTAACTAAGGGTCATATAACCATTGCCCGTGAGAACACCCTTTCAGAGTTCTCATCTAGGGGTCAATGTGAATAAAATGATATTATTAATCTTATAATTCAAAGTTCCCTATGTCTAAGATTGAGAAAACATCCAAAAAAGGTGATCAACTAACAAAGAAAACAATAAACTATTCATTTACAATCACACTAGTTCATATAGTGGAAGTTATGAATAAGCGTTCACAAAAATGCTAGGGGGTCTATTCAATGTACATCAATTAGAAAACTACTCACTCATTGTGCAAGAAATGATACAATCAAGGAGAGAAAATAGTGGGATTCATTGTCACAATAGGAAGGAGCAAGGAAGTCATGGTCTGTAACAATTGATATTTAATCTAGAGATGACAACGAATCCTAGGAAACAACTAAAGAGAGCTTTGGACATTCTTCAGGGCTTCCCCCCTCCTTTTCTTCTTGGAGTAGGGGATGTATGCTCTAGATGGAAGGAGAGAAAATACGTGGTCTGGAATAGTTCAAAGATTTTATATGTTTGACATTGAGCCCATCCAAAATTGCGGTTAAGGTTTGATCACATTGATATCTATCTCGATGACATATGATCCAATCAATTGGTTAATTATGCAATTGTCACCATTAGAGGTATGTGAAAAATGAATCCCATTTGATTCAGTGGCTGATCTAGTCAATCAGATGTCTACCTAAACTTTATGTCTAACATATGTGAACCGATCAACTAAAGAAATAACCCAATCATCTTATCTTTTTTGTGACTTTAAATGAGAGTTCACAATGGATTGATTGGGTGATGTAGCCAACCACATGGGAATCCAACTAATTGTTGCTTACTCTCATGGTGAGCCTATAGACTAAAGGTATGAGCTGACCATCTCACATGTTGTGTGACTTGATAAAGAAGGCATCCCTCTAATAGATCAACAAGAGGACCTAGTTGATCAAATAGAGCTCTATGGTAGTACGACAAGAATATAGAGCTTTGGATCATTACTCTAGTATCAATCAACTTGAGGACCTAGTTGATCGAATGAGCTTTTTATTATTGTTGAACTCTAAGTAAGAACTTCTTAAGTGCGGTCTATAGGGAGATACTTAGATGGATCTTAGGTAACACGACAATGAGCCTTTATCTGTCTGTGAAAATTCCTCATTCTAAAGGGACTGGAATTTGTGTGGCCCATTTTTTCTATCATTTTTGTAGTATTTGGACTAGAGAAAGTGAATATCAATAGTGTCGGTGAAACCCTTTGTCCCTAGTGTTTCCATCATTAATTTAGAAGCAAAATTTTATTAATTGTTACTTTCTTGTAATTAGTTCAATAATCAACCTCAACATCGGATTTAATAATGGTCAAAAGAGGGATCCTATTTAATTTATTGGGTGATCCAACTAATTTTTTGGGAGCCCTACTGATTTACTCTTTCTTACTATCATGGTGAGTGATCAATTGAAGGAGCAAGCTGACCACCTCATATGTTGAATGAGTTTATGAAGAAGGCATCCCTTCAACCAATTGACTAGAGGAGAAAACTGATGGGTGAAATCTTAGTATAGTACAACAAGGATGTGGAACTTTGGATCATCAGTCAATTGCTTAGAGTTGGGGAGTGATGATCCAATATGATTCAAGCATGCCCAATGAGAATTCTTAGGGGTTCTCTTACTCCTTTGAGAATTTTCTACACAAAGAACAATAAATCTTCATTCATACATGATGATATAAAAAAAAGTAAAAACATGACTTATGTCAATTCAAAAATATATTATTAAATGTTTCTAATTACACAAAAATGCCTAATATGCATCCACTACACCTACATACAAAGTGTTGCAAGTGATTTTTAGCATGGTTCACGTGACTGACACTGCCACTCAAACAAAGTCCTCATTTGCTCTATTCATGCATGAGCCTCACACTGTCTGTTAACACAATATATGGAGCAAATCCTCAAGTTGTGCCCCATGATGTGGATGAGACAATAATTCAATTAGAATGCTAGATATGCCAAGTATGGGAGGACCAATACCAATGTGTCTACTACGAGCCCCTTAGTGAACAACTCATTCTTCAACAACAACCAACATCAACCCATATAGCCCATGTTGCTTGCGCCAATTGACATTGTGGATGACAAATTGATGGGATGTATTCCACTATTAAAACATGACTCCTTCATCTAGGATAGTGAAGAAGCAGATATTGTCTTTATTGAGGACCTCCTCAAAAACCTTCCACCTTCAATTGGTCTTATCCTCTAAATTAGGATGTGCATCATGAACCCGCCATAGCATGTATGTTGCTATGTATGCCCTGAGAGCCAATCATGGGATGATTGGTGGGATACAATAAGATTGATTTGATAAACATCAAAGGCAAGCTTTGAAATCTTTTTGGTTCAGTCATATGAGATAGTGATAGAACAGATTGAATGTCTAGAGAATGACAGTACTCAATGACGTATGCTTTCAGGTTAAGGACCTGAACAATGAGATCATACGGATGCTAAGAGTTTGTACATTCTCATTATGTCCCTAGTCGGATGTCATTGTGGAAGGTAGATAGACAACAATGACACACAAGACTAGATTGTGGTGTTGGTTGATGACAGAATCTCATTAGTCATGATATAGAGATATCAAACCAAACACATAGGTACTTGTTAGAGAACAAGTGTATCGGACAGACCCACCGTGAGTTTGACACATGGAACCATGACATGGTAGTCACAGTCAGTACTCACAATGATGGTGGTGAGTGTGATTCTTAGACCTGAAATCACTACACTCAACACATGTCGTTGGGCACACTTTGACATCATCAAACGCAGTCCTGAAACATGGGTTGTTATAAAGTTGATGATTGGGTGGCTTTGACACATGGGGCTTTTGAGGGGTGAGTGATAGATATGGAATTTGTCCCTCCTGAGGGAGTTTGATATCCAAGGCCACTTGATGAGTAGGATTGAAATAGGCGTGCGCACACATGTGTGAATCGATATGTGATATTGATGTCATACATATCTCCTTCAATCTACTCTGAGATCAAGAAAGTGAATGAACGTTGACAGGATGATTGTTCCATGCCTCGAGTTCATTCGCGATATCAGTGACAAAGGAATTATACATTCACTGTAACACCATTCACGAATTGTAGGATTAAAAGTTATTCTCCAACTTTCTATTTCACTTGGGTAGCACTGATGTGTGACTAGGCACCGCTCTTTGCTTGTGAAGTCATAAATGTTATGGACTCTCACTACCAACGTGAAAAGGACCTACAGGGTCACACATAGGATTTAACCTGGAAGAGGAGTTTTGTCCACAAACAATGTTTAGATAGATTACTAAAGGAGTTTAGTAGTTCAATTAAACACTCAATCAATTGATGTCTCAATGTCATAATGTTCAAGGTGTTGGACACATTGATTGGAGTATCGGATTGATTGAAATCGCAATTGACTGATTCTGCACAATCTGCACTCCCAACCGATCGGATCATGTGATGAACCGATCGGCTGAGCTTGGTGAACCGGTCGGCTCAAGATCAGGGTGAACCGATTGCTCTAAGTGTTGAAACGATCGATTCAACTGGTGCAACCGAGCAAGTTGGGAAAGTAGGATTGGTGAGAATTTTCCTTGCGTTTCACTTGCCCAATTTGATTGGAACAAGGATTGGTATTCGATACCAATTAGAAACAAAAGAAGGAAAGTCAATCGGGAACTTATCAGGACCACAAACCGACCGGTTCAGAAGTGAACCGACCGGTTGAGGTGTCCCAACCGACCGGTTCACTTGTGAACCGACCAGTTCAGGTCCCCAACTGACTGTTTCAGTTATGAAGCGATCGGTTCAGGTTGCGAGTTGGTTGTTTTGTGGAAAATCTCGAACCCTTCTACTCCTGCTTTTAGTCCCTCATTACCCGAGATGGAGAACCCTGTCCCATGACCCTCCTATATATATAGGGGTATTGGGGGCTTCTCAAAGAACAGTGCAACTAGTTGCTCTGTGAAGTTGTCGTTCTCTCTGGTTTTGGTAACCGAGAGAGAGCTTGAGCAAGTGCTACCTGATAAGGGAGGCACAACAAGGGAAAGACAACTGCAGTTGCAACTGGCAGTAGGAGAGTGTGTTAGCGACTAGTACGCCAACAGGAGGGTGCGACTCCTTCCAATTCCTTGTGGGACAAGGAGATTGGAGTTCTAGGTGGTCCGTGTGGACTACTTCAGAGGCGGGAGGTTTCTTCCGCTCAGGAAGACAACTGTCAATCCCGACAGTCCGGTGAGATCAGGAGTCTTCAATGCCGGTGCGACCAGGAGCTGCACAGACACCGTCCAAGACCGGAGTTGAAGATTGCGCAAGGCGCGAGGTATTGTCGCCGAGCAACCCTCGGGACAAGGTATGATTCCACAAACCATCCTTTCCTATTGCATAGACGTTGACGCGTCTCCTTGTTCCGAGTTTGGGGGAGAAAATTTTTGTTTCCGCTGCCTTCTCTGCCTCCCCTAAAACCCAACAGTGGTATCAGAGCCATGTCAACTGCTCTATACTTTAGGGATTATCGATATGATCGATTTTGGTTTGTCGCCTTTATTTATTGCATACGATGTGAATAATATTGGCTTTATGCATGTCCAATCCTAAATCCACAAATCCCAATTTACATATATGATATGTATTATTAATGCACTCGATACGCGTCACCCTTAAACAAGTTTTGTGGTGGATGTATAGCGTGGTTATGGCCAATAAACCCTATTTGTGTATGGTTGTATGTAGTTGTTTGCATCTCGGTCTGCACACCGATCTTCCTTCTCCTATTCCTGATGTAACTCAAAATAATTCGAGATTTCTTTCCTACCTTTGCTCCCCTCGAATGTAACTCAAGGTTTCACCTTTTACAATGTAAAATAGGATAGAATTTTATTTCCTATTATGTCAAAGAACGGAGGACATCCTGGAGACAGCTGAGACGATCGGTTCAAGGCGTGAACTGATCGGTTGACATTCCAGATGATTGGTTCAAGGAAGGAACTGATCGGTTGATGACCAGTTTGAGGAGCGAGACGATCGGGTGGCGGCCAGAAGGAGATGCACGACGACCAGGCGAATTGATCGGTTGGAGGAGCCAACCGATCGGCTGGTGGCACCCAGACGACCGGGCTAGAATGAGCAAGTCATTCATGTGATGAGTTGATCTACTCGGAAGGCAAGGCACAGAGTTCATCTTGTACAGGTTGCATGTGATGTAGACCTAGATTACCGTGATTCCTCTTGGCTCGAGGAATCACATTAGGATGGCCATAATCATCGCTTTTATCGTTTTGCATGTTTTATGTGGGATATAGCATGTATATGATACATACTACGTATTGTGGTGATTGGATATGTATATGTATATAAAACCAAATCCCTCATTAAAATATTAAGTTTTAGATGCCTTCCAAATGCGACACACATGAAAAGCTTGATCGACCAAGTGTGGGCACGCCCAAGCGTGGTGCACCGTCTATCTCGTGGAAGCGTGAAGGATGAATGTGTGGGTCTGCCCAAGCAGGGTGCATATTCATCATGTTTGCTTTGGGTCGGACTTAACAAGGTGACCTAGATAGGATCTAGCACCTTGAGGCATGGAGATGATCATGGCAAGGAGTTGCATATGACATCTTATCAAGAGTTGCATATGATGCAATTGGCAAGAGTTGCCTACCTGAGAGATCTAAGTTGTGGGTGACAGCCCTAGCTGGTCCATGGCTTAGAGGATTTTAGGATCTTGCCCACTAGAAGGTTGTACGCTGCAATCTTCTGAATTGATGGTGAGGGCTATCAATTTGAACTAAAATAGTGGGAGCAATAATTAATTAAAGGCCTAATTATATCGTCAATTTTTCAAATCAATCAAATAAGTCAAAATGAGTTTTGGACTAAAATTGCATATATTTCCTTTTGTTAAAATAAATGGTTAATCAATAATAATCACTTTATTTGTGATCGGTCTTTGAGACCAACAAATTAAATGGGAATAATTCCACGACTAGGATGATGAGAAGTGTTCTCAAAGAGCGAAAGCTCTAAGTCCTAGTTATACCAAGACCAGATAAACTCAATTCCACCACATCAATGGCTGAAAGTATGCTTATGGAAGCATACCGAGGATGACATTGATGAGGAGTGCTTGATGTTGTGTTCTCTGAACTATGAGTTGCAGAGACAACATGAGACATATGATGTCTCAAGGACACTATCCTAGTATGTCATGACAGAAGGAGATCCAGTAAGGTATTCACACACTCAATGTGATTGGGTATGTGGAAAACCTGACTAAGAAGGATTCCCTCTGAGCCAAGAGTTGGCTATTGGTATGATACTGCAAATGTTGCGAGGATCATACGATTCATGATAAGCTACAACATGAACAACTTTGACAAGCGTTGACAGAGTTGTTGGACATGTTGAGGATAGTAGAGGCAAAGATGAAGAAAGAAAAACCATAATCTTTGATGTGATCAATGAAAGGTAAGTCTTAAGGGCAAGGGCAAGGGCAAAGCAAAGAAGTGTTCTGATGCTAGCCAGCAATCCAAGCCGTCTTCAGCCTCAAGGCACATGGGGAAAGGGTGTATGAGGGATTTCCCTCTATATCTGGAAGAACAAAAGAAGATGAAGAAGGGGATGGAGATCTCCACCTAAGGTATCATGAAATGAACCGCTTCTATATCTGAGGTATATGATACCAAGATATGGATCTATCATATATGATATGCAAGATCCACAAAGAAGTGATGGCCTTTGTGAAAGGACCAAGAAAGGAGTACCCATCATTGGAGCAAGTGTTGCTGCCATAGATAGGAGTACCTTTCAGTTTATTTCAGCCTAAAGGGCACGAAATAGAGTTGAGAACTGCTATTTCATATTTGCCAATAGATAGAAACACTTTATTTTTGCATATTGTATGACAATGATGGCAATTAATAAAGTTGATGTTTCAATCTTAAAGATATGATCTTTGTGGCAATGCCTTGTTTATCTTGTGATACATGGTATGCATAAGATAAAATGATACCTAAAGATATTGATAACTCAAACAATCAAATTAGCATAAATCATGAGAAATTCATTTCTAGTTTCCATGTGATGGGTAAATCTAGACTCTTTTGGTTAGAGAACCAATAAGAGACATGAATATCTTGTACATGATTAATCAATCTTCACTAATGGTAGTGGGAGAATGATTGTCCTATTAGGTATAATACATACAATGTATTTACATACCTATTGGAACAAATGCTAATACTTCAAATGGTGTTCAAGAATATCATGAATGAAGTACAAATTTGGTGAAGTGTTAATTCTTGATGATATCAATGAATGAAATACTTGGACCAAATGTTTGAGATCCTTATGAGTGATAATGATAGTGTATCATAGTGAACTCATGATTAAGGCATGGTGATGTCTAAATCAAGAAGGAATCATACTCTAAGGAGTTAGAGAATGATTATCAAATAACTAAATTCTTCTTAATAATAGAATACCCCTCACTAATTTAAGAATCACAAATGTTGTGAAGTCTTATATCCTTACACCTCAATTATCTATGTGATAAGTTGTTCATGTGATGAGTCAACTATCTAGATGAATATGAGGAACCAAATTTTGAGTTATGGTTTATGACCATTTCATCCTAAATGATATCCATGTGAACCATAAGGTATAACCTTGATGGTAGAACCCATTGGAGTGAAATCCATAAGTGCAAATGAGTCTTAAGTGTTAAGACACATGGATAACATTTTGAGAAGGATGATGCTTGTTGATTGCAACTTAATGACTAAGACACTTAACATATGGATACAAAAACCACATTCCTATGAGGAATAAAACAAGGATGTGTACGTGACACGACCTATAAGGTTTATGAATCCACTAATGCAAATGAAGTCTATAAGTTACAATGGACTAATTAATGTGATTGATTGAGTACAAGCAACTCAGAATTGGATCTTTACTTTGATGATATAGTCAAAGGGTTTGACTGATATGTCAAAGATAAAGAAGGGGTCTGTGATTTAGTGGGAGCGTGTTCACATTCCGCATGTTGATGTGAAATGGAAATGTTCTAGAATGGAAATCCAAAAGTGGAAATTATCTTTAAGGAAGATAGAGATGTTTCCTATATGATAGGAATAGAGATCTATAGAGATAGTTCTCGAAAACCTCTTGACCTAGAAAAGATAAAGCATACATTGGCAATCTATATTGAAGGGTTCAGTATGTACAGATTAAGTGGGAGAGAACTTGTCCATGTTACATGGAGTTAGTATCCCAAGGCCAAGTGTCCAATTCTTATGAAGAATGGGAACACTAAGAATAGATATGGATCTATCATGTATGTAATCATCCCAGCATTCATCATCTTGTGTGTATGACATGGCAATATGATGTGCTCATCCTGAAAACTCATGTGTGGGACATGACGAGTGGATGTTTGTCTACTTCCAGTAAGGGTTACTGGAATACCATGAGAACTTGATAAGTACTTGAGAAGTACTAAGGAGATAAGGAAGAGTTCAATGTAAAGAGTTACATTGATGGGAACTTCCGAAAGGACAGAAAATTATTTACAAAATATATATAGGATATATAAAAGTGAAAGTTTGTTGATAATTGGAAGTGTTCCAATAAAATCATTTAAAAGGAAATATCGAGTATCTATATGTTGAAGAACAGTAGTGGATACTATATGGATCTGGAAGTTCATGAGATGAACTTATATATATTCCGCTCATTGATGACAAGTTTGGAATCCTTGATCATGCAATGTGGCTAAAGGTTAGCAAAGGAATACTAGATCGCATATTATGGCAACTTCATCTCATACGTGTGACGTAAAGCGAAGAGATGTGAGAATTGCAATTTAAAACTGACTTTGGCAAGGTGTTTCCATTACTTACTATGTTTGCACTAAGAGCACAGTAACATGTAAGACATGTTTGAAGATCACTATGAATATGATTCAAGGGTGATTGGCTCGCAGTGCAAGTGGGAGTCTGTTGGTATGTATGCCCTGAGATCCAATCATGGGATGATTGGTGGGATACATTAAGATTGATTTGATAAACATCAAAGGCAAGCTTCCAATTCTTTCTGGTTCAGTCATATGAGATAGTGATAGAACAGATTGAATGTCTAGAGAATGACAGTACTCAATGACGTATGCTTTCAGGTTAAGGACCTGAACGATGAGATCATACGGATGCTAAGAGTTTGTACATTCTCATTATGTCCCTAGTCGGATGTCATTATGGAAGGTAGATAGACAGCAATGACACATAAGACTAGATTGTGGTGTAGGTTGATGACAGAATCTCATTAGTCATGATATAGAGATATCAAACCAAACACATAGGTACTTGTTAGAAAACAAGTGTACCGGACAGACCCACCGTGAGTTTGACACATGGAACCATGACATTGTAGTCACAGTCAGTACTCACAGTGATGGTGGTGAGTGTGATTCTTAGACCTAAAATCACTGCACTCAACACATGTCGTTGGGCACACTTTGACATCATCAAACATAGTCCTGAAACATGGGTTGTTATAAAGGTGATGATTGGGTGGCTTTGACACATGAGGCTTTTGAGGGGTGAGTGATAGATATGGGATTTGTCCCTCCTGAGGGAGTTTGATATCCAAGGCCACTTGATGAGTAGGATTGAAATAGGCGTGCGCACGCATGTGTGAATCAGTATGTGATATTGATGTCATACATATCTCCTTCAATCTACTCTGAGATCAACAAAGTGAATGAATGTTGACAGGATGACTGTTCCATGCCTCGAGTTCATTCAGGATATCAGTGACAAAGGAATTATACATTCACTGTAACACCATTCATGGATTGTAGGATTAAAAGTTGTTCTCCAACTTTCTATTTCACTAGGGTAGCACTAATGTGTGACTAGGCACCGCTCTTTGCTTGTGAAGTCATAAATGTTATGGACTCTCACTGCCAACGTGAAAAGGACCTGTAGGGTCACACACATAGGATTGAACTTGGAAGAGGAGTTTTGTCCACAAACAATGTTTAGATTGATTACTAAAGGAGTTTAGTAGTTCAATTAAACACTCAATCAATTGATGGCTCAATGTCATAATGTTCAAGGTGTTGGACACATTGATTGGAGTATCGGATTGATTGAAATCGCAATTGACTGATTCTGCACAATCTGCACTCCCAACCGATCGGCTCATGTGATGAACCGATCAGCTGAGCTTGGTGAACCGGTCGGCTCAAGTGTTGAGTCGATCGGCTCAAGATCAGGGTGAACCGATTGCTTCAACTGTTGAAATGATCGATTCAACTGGTGCAACCAAGCAAGTTGGGAAAGTAGGATTGGTGAGAATTTTCCTTGCATTTCACTTGCCCAATTTGATTGGAACAAGGATTGGTATTCAATACCAATTAGAAACAAAAGAAGGAAAGTCAATCGGGAACTGATCAGGACCACAAACCGACTGGTTCAGGTCCCCAACCGACCGCTTCAGTTATGAAACGATCGGTTCAGGTTGCGAGTTGGTTATTTTTTGGAAAATCTCGAACCCTTCTACTCCTGCTTTTAGTCCCACATTGCCTGGGATGGAGAACCCTGTCCCATGACCCTCCTATATATAGGGGTATTGGGGGCTTCTCAAAGAACTACTCAGTGAAACCAGTTGCTCTGTGAAGTTGTCATTCTCTCTGGTTTTGGTAACCGTGAGAGAGCCCGAGCAAGTGCTACCTGAAAAGGGAGGCACAACAAGGGAAAGACAACTGCAGTTGCAACTGGCAGAAGGTGAGTGTGTTAGCGACTAGTACGCCAACAGGAGGGTGCGACTCCTTCCAATTCCTTGTGGGATAAGGAGATTGGAGTTCCAGGTGGTCCGTGTGGACTACTTCAGAGGCGGGAGGTTTCTGCCGCTCAGGAGGACAACTGTCAATCCCGACAGTCCAGTGAGATCAGGAGTCTTCAGTCCCGGTGCGACCAGGAGCTGCACAGACACCGTCCAAGACCGTTGTTGAAGACACGCAAGGCACGCGATATTGTCGCCGAGCAAGCCTCGGGACAAGGTATGATTCCACAAACCATCCTTTCCTATTGTATAGACGTTGACACGTTTCCTTGTTCCGGGTTTGGGGGAGAAAAGTTTTGTTTCTGCTGCCTTCTCTGCCTCCCCTAAAACCCAACAATGGACAACCCATTCCTACACCAATAATGCAACTTATGATCCTGACACCTCCTATAGTGATGACATTCCAACCAACCGATGAAGGGTCCAAGATTTAGACATTGTCAGTTGATCCAGTCAAAGTCCTACAAATAAAGTCAAATTTTCCAAGAATAATAAAGGGAAGGGCCTAAACAATCCACAATCAATGATCACTCCTCCCAATCATACCCACATATAAGGTCTCCCATGTCGTAACAACATTGAAGAAATGACTAGTATCACGCTACAATCACTGGAATAGAAATTGAAATAGATATAAGGCCAAAAGGCAGGACTAAAAAAAGTTGCAGACTCTTGCTACTTCCTAGAGGAATTCCTACCCAAGAATAATTTGAGGTCCCTAAGTTCTCAATGTATAAGGGACTTAAATATATGTACCTCGATATTAGAGATTACTGATAAGACATGGTTGAGGCACATGATGAAGAAAATCTCATGATCATTCTCTTCCAAAGGTCACTTGAACGACCGCCTCTGGTGGGAAAAAGCTAACAGAAATCATAGATAATGAAATTTTAGGTTGAGTTAACCAACAACTTCATTGAGAAGTTTGTACAAAACATTAGCCAAATGTCGACCAGTGATGACCTCAAAGCCCTCATACAAAAGGTTGAAGAATCCTTTACCTAGTTAGTTGGAAGATGGAGAGAGTCAGCTGCACAGATTGATGATAAGTCAATAAACAAGGAAGTCACACATATAATCATCAACTCATCATACCCAGTGTTGTTAGTGATGCTGACATTTTAGTCATACAAATCATTTTTTTATCTTGTGCTAGCCAGTACCAATATGGATTTACAATCATAAATGAAGTTTACAAGAACCTCAGGCCCACCTTCAATACTTCCACCAAGACTAGCAGTATAGTGAGTTTTACATCCACAACCACAGCCTCGACACTATTGATATACCTAGAAATCATGTAAGAAATATATAGATACAACCAACCACATCAATTGCAGTAATCTTCTCTTCATCAGTAATCTCAACCTAACAACCATAGAAATCAATTCAACCCCATTAAGGGTGGAATTACCCTCTTTTGAGTTACTATGGTGGATGATAGTATCCACTACCACTCTAATCATTGGGACATCATATGATGGCTATAACCACAATGGCCCTAGCCCAACACCAACGAACTTAATATATGCAAAAACTCCAAGTACCCCTAAGATGATACAATTTGACACTTACACCTCAATGTTCCACTTGATCTAATCCATGCTTAAATAATAAATAAGCCATTTCCAAACCCACCCTCAAATAGTTTCAATTAAATGACATATTGTGAGTACCGTCAGTCCCCCAACCACCTCATATATGGATTTTGAGCCTTCGTCATGATGTTCAAGACCTCATTGACAATGTCATACTTAGGATGACCAATTACCTTCGCGTGATACACACTATCACATGTGATTGTGGATGATCTCCCTAATTCCTCACAGATCACTCGATCTTCAATTCCCCTATATAATTAGAGCCTCCAAGTTCTACATGATGAGTGGGGGAAAGATGAGTACCAATTCTCTTATGCAAAGACATCAGATACTTATGATGGTCAAGAATAGACTTGTATTATCTGAGGGAGCCTAAAGTTAGTGATTTGACTTCTCTAAATAATGAATGCATATGCTTTAGTCTACCTTATATCCTACCATAAATGCTAGAGATAAAACACATAGAGAAAAATCAAAAGTTATCACATGAAGAGTTCTGCCCCAAGCATCTGCTCCTCTGGTTCAGCAGCCTGCATCATGATGTTCCTAAAAAACATAATGTACCAAGATATGTGGAGGACTCAAAGTCCCCTAAAGCAATCTCCTTATAGAACCCTAGTTTAACATGAAATATCTAGAACGAAAGGATCCTCTACCTCACCTGATAAAGAACCAGGGTTATCAAATTATACTCAAATTTACTAACCTAATTCCATGTGAACCAGAAGAAATAGATAATGTTTTTCGGATGTTTTTGATCCTATCAATTTTGGACATTGATATCTAATTGAAACTGAATTGTTTTTGGGTGGTGATTTTTTAGTGCATGTCGAATTTCATCCTAACATATTTAGAAAATCCAAGTTGTAATCATGTTTAATGTATCAAATATGATGAAAAATTAGTAAAATAATACAATCCAACTTTAGTTTCTAGTTACATATCATTAAACTAGATCTAGTTCTAGTTCTAGGTATACAACCTTGTAAAAAATTGGTTATGGGTCAGTTCTAGGTTGGGCAGTTTTGTTCAACTCAATTTTCGTCTGGCCTAGAACCAACCTGAAATTGGTTTTTGGCACTCCTAAAAGAACCTCATCATTATTAATTATGTCACATATATATTTTTGAAGATCATGACAAGCTAAGGAATTACAAAGGGATCTCACTTGATACATGGAAGACAATCCACATGTCTTTGATTGGTTTGATAAACTCAACATTTTATAATGTCCTACATGTATTAGAGCCATCAAAGTGCTAGTCAAAGGAGGATTCCATCAACATGGCATGTAATGAAGATCTTCACAACCCCATTGACATGCACAATGCCTTCATCACGTATAAATATTCCTATGGTTGTACCAACTACACCAATAAAGGATGTCACCAATGTTTACATCCAGATTTCAGCTATGAAACTACCACCTTTCACACCTTGAAAGTTTCTGATAGAACCTTCATCCCAGCCATGCACCACCATGAGAAATAACATTCAAGGTATGCTGCCCACAAGACATGCCTAGACTTATAAACACAGTCTATATAACCTGATACTGCAAAGGATTTCTCAAAAGCTCATGTAGCAACCCTACCATCTAGTGATATGATGATCACTGAATTTATGGATGACAAAGAGAAAAAAGTAGTTTAAACTCTGACAACTTATTCAATCAATGAAAAAGACATGGTAGTTTCTCTTTGTACTCATATCAAGCTATCACATCTATACGAATTCAACATGGTATATATGCCACATGAATTCTTATGCTCCCATATCATCAAGGAAGTGTGCATCATCATACCAGTTGTGTCAACATCAAAAGTTGCCACATGCATGCCACTTTATGAAATGATAATACATAGGAAAAAGACTCACAAAACATCTAGTTTGGGATTTGATCCCAATCTCATTCATACACCGATCGACTATCTTGAAGATCATGGAGGACATGTTTGTGCTAAAATATATTTCATCTGAGAAGTTGACCAACACCATCTCTTAGATTGTCAAGCTCAAGATCACATAACCTTCTATGAAGAAGAGATTTGAACATGTCTTGGCTCCAACCCATCATTGTATATCATGATTAAATATGGAAACATGAAACTACCCTTCATGTTTATCAATAAAGGAGCCAGTCTCAACTACGAACAGTGAATATGTTCATCACACTTGGAATCAAATTGAGTGAAATCCCCACTACTAGAACAACAAAATCTTTTTGTGAATCCCTTAAATAATTCATGAGTAAGGTCCAATTATGGATACAGGTGGGATCGAATCTATGCACAGAGACGTCCACCATCATAAAATGACTGGATTCCTAAATATCTTATTGGGACACTCATGGATACATAATGATAAGGTTATACCTTTGTATTACGTTAGTGCCTCAAACTCAGACACATCAACACAATCATCAATGTCACGGAGGCTATCTACCAGAAATAGTGGCCCTATCAGGTATGCATACATGGAACTACACGTCATTTCATGGTTGGGCAAATGATTCACTATATACCCAAGAAATTAAGTTTTTTTCACTCTAATATAACATTATCACAAAAGTTATCTCAAAGCACAGAAGCACATGAGCCTAAAATTGGTCTGATGTTTAGGCAAGACATGCCAAGGCATACTAGAATGCGTATTCATCCTAGAGAAGCATGATATGATGAGACTCAACTATAATGGAATGAAAATCACTCTATACTTACTGGCCTTCATGCTAGAACCCAACTGCAATATGGCTTACCTAGGATTACTTGGACTGTCAGAGGAAATCAAACTCATGGACTTTCTCTAGGTCATCAATTGAGTGCTACAATGGTCAGGAGTGCACACACTATTGTCATGAAATTTGTGAGGGATATTACTAGGTCAACCCTAGACATTCATTGAGAAGAAGATATTCATAAGAAGTCTAAGTCATTGTCAACAATACTTCACCCACTATAACAAACATCAGCAAGAGGCAAGATAGTGCAATCATCAAAAAATACTACACATAAGTGTGAGCCATCATGCATTCTTTGACACCCAATTTTCAAAAAAATATAATGACAAAGAGGAAGCCCCATCCTTGATCTTTTTATAGATTCATCCTTGGGTCTCATGACATGGATGTCATCATAATTGTAAGTACCTCTATCTAAATGTTAGCAAGACAAAGCAAGAAATCTTCCATCAAATGCACCATTTTCTACATGAAGTAATTGAAGATTTTGTGAATATCGTCATTAGCAAACCTCTAAAAGATATAGTTATTACCTATCAAACATTAACTATTCTATATCACAGACAAGACATATAACATTAACCTTGGAACATGATCATTCCCTCGTATTATGGAAGTAGGCATAAACTTACAACCATCAATGAAAGCAGCTTTGATTGAATTGCTCTTTATGTGCATTGACGTCTTTTCCTAAAACTATGCCAACATGTCAAAGGATGATGAGTTGATGATCGTAAATTGACTCCCAAGCATAGTAGGGATGTGTCCCATCAAATAGAAGGCTAGATAATCACTTTTTATCAAAATAGGATTGAGAATATGTGAATAAGTTCTGAATCAATATGACATATACTTCATATGCCTTGTGTCATATTTGACATAGATGGACAACTTTGTTCTAGTATCCAACAAATACGGATACATTCACATGTCCTATTGATTAAACAGGCCTCAATAAAGCCATCCCAAAAGATGAAGTTGTAGTACCACACAATGACATTCTCATGAAAATACAACCAAACATGAACTCGTCAGTTTCATGTATGGATTCTTAGGCTACAATAAAATTAAGATGGTGTCATAAGCATGAGAAAATTCCCCACACTATAGTGTAGAGACTTTTCTTCTATAAATTCATGACATTCAGAATCAATAATGCAGGTGCTACTTATCAGTGGGTCATAATAGCCCTCTTCTATGACCTCATACATATCAAAATATATGTTTGCTTATAAGACATGATTGTCAAGTCAAAGCAAGGAGAATACCACATGGCATGCTGAGAAAAGTTGTTGCAAAGACTATGACCTGAATGCCTCTGACTGAATCCAACAAAGTGTACCTTTGGCATCACATTTAACTGTCTATTTGTTTATGTAGTTAGTCAACAAGGTGTAGAGCTCGATGTAGGGAAAGCTTGAGTGGCTATCGAGTTACGCGATACTCATATGTATAAATAGATTAGAGGCCTTATTGAAAGACTAAAATACATAAACCAACTACAACAAAGTTGATACCGGTTTGTGAACCAATCTTCAAGATGATGCTCAAGAATTTCAATGGAAGCTAGAATGATCAATGTCAAGACACGCTCGATAAGTAATACTTATCTAGCCACACTAGTGCAAGGTCATATGTTGATATTAAGTCTCTTAGTCACAAGCAAATAGATGGGAAGAGTCCTAATGCAAAAAGTCATTGACAACAAGCACACTATCTAAACATGTTCAAGAAGTGCAAAGAAATAGAAGACGGTTAAACCCTAGTTGAGAAACACTAGCTCATTTTGGTTCATGATACCAAGAAACTATGAAACTATCTAATGTCTAATCCAATGATTTTACCACAATCCACTGCACTACCTATGCGACCGCGCAACTCTATTTGCACAATGCATGAAATGATAGTTTTATTTATCTAAATTCAACATCACATATGTCCCCATGAAGGTAATCAAAGCCCATGCATTAGCAGATCAACTAGAAGAAAATTCGTGTAATCTTCTCCATCATATGAGGATTTAGATTTCCCAAACAGTTACTTCAATATAATTGACACTGGGACAACTACTATGTCTAGTCCAGACAACAAATGGACCATGTTCTTTGATAGTGTTTCAATCTAATATGGCGTTGGCATAGGGTCGCCCAAGAAAATATATCCATATTGCTTGACATATAGAATTTATTTTCACCTACAACATCACTAGGTATGAACCTTATATCTTAGGCATACAAGTGACCAAGAGGATAGGCTTTCATAATCTTGGTGTCATTGGTGACTCTATACTCATTATGTCATAAGTCAATCGTAAGTGTAAAAATGAAGGAACATCTCATTTTGTACCATGAGTTACTCTCAAAAGTAGTTGAAGAGTTTGATAGAATCAAACATACTCACTACAAGAGAGATAAGATTGCATATTTCGATGTACTATCAACTCTAGCCTACTGGTCAACATTCAGGATACAAATAGATTGACAGTAGAAGTCAAAACTCTACCTCAATCGACGATTTGCAAAAAATTGAAGCAACTCCTTCGAACAATGAAGAACTATGGTTCCAATTCATCAAGTTAATCCTCAAAGGCATCCTTCCCTAAAGGTATCTCCAAACACTATCCACAAACAATATGACACCTAGCAATCAACTACGTCTTATAAAGTCGATATGTTGTATCACACTTTTGGTAGTCACATGGGTGTTACTAGAGCACAATGGAGACAGACTGGATGTAACATGTCTAAAAATGCCAAATTTTCTAGTGCATTTCGACCAAATCCATATGTTTTAGACTCATATATAAAACATGACCACATCGTGGTCGTTAATAGTGTGTAAATGATCAACATTATCTATCCAAAAACCTCTAGTGACCATTGTTTCATAATAGTCACCATTTACTATTTTACCAAGTGAATAAAAGAAATCTCAATCTCCATCACACTAGGCTTATTGGTTGCCAAATTTTTTCACAACAATATTGTCACTAGATATGGTATTTCTAGGAAGGTTATCTCTGTGACGTCCCAATGCGGCACAAACGAGATGACCCAAAACTAAACTGCGGAATTAAAATTAAACATCCAGGTTACTAGAAAACACAAGAAATTAAAATGGATTCCATATAACCATAAGAGTTACAACATATCGTACATGAGTCCATAGAAGCCACTTGTATTGCATATCACCTGCCCAAAATATTATACAGTAAGTTGTTCACTGGCTCTCAAGTCACATCTTGTTACACATAATAACATGTTCAAACACATGTATGCCATTTATGTACAACAAGGGGCATAAAGCCAAAACCTTGTATCGATGCATACAATAAAAGCCTCCTCAAGGACCTGAGTGTATAGGGACGACAGATAAGACTCTACTTCTATACACAAGCAGCATGTCCAACCTTTCAACAACTACTGGTCCTATTGCTACTCAGTACCAATAGCATGATCTCTACTTCCTCATGCTCGACCGCATAAAAGATGTGGAAACCCACGGGGTGAGACCAAATGTCCCAGCGAGAGATATAACTCTCTGCCAACATCTATTAAAATCACAAATAATCTAAACATCAGACTAAGTGGGTAGATAGTACTAAGAAGGTTGAGCATATTCATCTAAATGATATGTAATCAATAGATAAAAGCATATTAACCAAGACTAGGCAGCTACCATTGAGCAGTAGAACAATTAATAATTTAAGAAGGAATATGAAGAACATGCATAATAGTTGACTTCTCTTCTTGTATTATTATTCAAGAAATCACTACAGAGATAAGGCAATGGGTATCATCCAATGTTATCCGCATTTGTCCCTAAGAAAGATACACTAAATGACTATATTACATCTTTTATTATTGTCCCGAGGATTTGAGTCGTACCACCCAAATCCAACCAACCACTACTAAGTCAAAATCGGTGCCATACAAGGTCAATGGAAGAGTCAGAATCCACGACCTCCCCACACCTCTTGGTCAGCACAAGAAAAAACACTACAGATACATGTCAGTCAACTACAACAATGACATATAGTCAAGCTCAGGGATTGGCTCACGCATGTCCATCCACATATAAACACCTAGACCACCTTGGTACGGTAATGGCACTAGAGGAATAGGATCATGCATGGTCATTCCCAAAAGAAGGAGTGGCTCTCACAAGGCCATCAACATCATAAAGAGATTGGATCATGCATGACCATCTCACACAACCTGTAATTGTGGATGCAAGGAGATACTAGACTTGCACCCCCGCATATTCAAAAATATGCATTCGAGTTATATTTGTTTCACCAATCCAATAATTAGAGCTGACACTGGAAAGGATCTATGGCATAGGGCACCTACATGATTAGGGTTCCACTTGATTAATTAAGCCAATTGTGCATCTTTTAGAATTAATCAAGTTACAATGTAAAAATCCAAAAAAACTCTATAAATATAAGGGATTAGTGAAACTCTAGAAGATATAAAACGTATAAGATGTGAACTAGTCATATTATCACCACATGATACTTGTAACACTGCCATTTACTAGGAAATCACCAATATCATCACTGTGGGATATCAATCCCTCAATCATAACACTTGAGGATGTCACCTCACAATAGGCATCAAGCCATCACTAGGTCATAAGACCCATCATATCAGTATGATCTCATCATGTCTCATCATGACTCATATCCATTACCCAGTGTCACATGATCACCATCATAATATTCATAATTATGATATTCAAAATCATACCACCTGCAAGGTTATGGATTTATGAACAAGAGGGAAAACAACATGGCATAATAATAACTCTAAGAGGGAGAAGCAAATATAGTACATTGCTCAACGTTAGGGTTAGGTCTCCATGCATGACCGATTAGGGTTTTAACTATATTCCATCACCAAACCCTAGATACACAACCTCCCACTTTTGTGGATCACATAAGGGTTTAAAAGACATGATTATGGTTGGTTAAACAACTATCCAAACATCACTATACATGGCTTACATCATAGCTTATATATGTGTGGATTATGTACTCAAGCATATGTCTCAACCATCACCATTCATGAGTCGTGACCATCCATCATGTACATGTCACGACCACCACCCATATGGGTCGTGACCACCCACCCATCGAGATGTCTCGACCAAATACCACCATGGTGACGTGACCTCAAGTACAAAGACATGTCATGATCTTAAATCTATTATGGTTAGGTCACGGACATGACACTAGATCACCCATCTCGACCCAAACCAAACCAAGGAAATTATTTTGACCAAACAACCCATGGGTCATGACCATCAAGGAGGTAGATGACTCGACTAAAACACCAAGCACATGAAAAACACTAGAGGGGGGTTAATAGGGTTTTATAATAATTTTTAAAATAATTCAACCAACAAACAACCACAAGGATGTTGAAGAAGGAGACAAGGGTTTAGAGTGGTTCCACCCTTAGCAAAAACTAAGGGAGTCAGCCCACCACCCAATTGTTACTAATTGGGATTTTGAAAGTATTTGAATTTTATTACCTTCTCAAGGATGTTACACAAAATTACAAATACCTTCCCAAACCCTTTGGATAGTCTTCCCCTGAAGTCGTCTCATCGACCTTGAAGCAGCCTTCACTTGAAGTAACTTCAAGCTCCCACTTGAACTAGCCTTCCTCCTGGAAGTAGCTTCCCGTTGGGACCTTCTAGAAGTAGTCCAAAGTCCTCCTTCTCCACCTAAGAAGATTTCACCCTCTCCACTCCACAGGCACCAACCTAGGAGTACAAAGGAGAGTACAATGCAATAAGAAAGAACAAGAAAGGAAAAAAGGAAATTACAATTACCACTTAAGCACAAGGCTTGAATCATATATCAAGTGTTTTGATCTTCTATCCAATGTGTATGAAAGTGGAAGTATAGTGGGTAGGAGATTCTAGTCTATAGGACACGAAATGCCAGCAATGGAAATGATTAGCAAGTGTTGAAGTTGCTCAATTGCTCACAAGAATTGATTTTCAATTGCAAGTATGTGTACTCAAGTGAGTTTAGGTGTCCTAAGGCATGTCCTGTTTATAGGAATGGCCTACTAGTACTTAGGGACGTTCTAGAAACTTTCTAGGGGGTTCTTAGTGCTCAACTAGCCGTTAGATATTCACTAATTGTATTTGTAATGGCTAGTTAATTAATTCTGAAAAGTGCAGAGGAAAACCTTCCTGGTCGAGAAGTTTGTTGACCGAGTGTCTCTCGGTCGAGGAATTTGTCGACCGAAGGTAAGTCTGGAGTAAGTGTATTGCAACATTCAACTCAACTCCCAACTACTTTTTCCCACTAAGTCTAACGGCTATACAACCTGCTCGAGACACAGTCTCGGTCGAAGTAAAGTTCGACTGAGCCTTTATCAGTGATGGATTTTAGCAGGTTATGCAAAGGTGTTCGTGCTTTATACTTGGGAGTTTCTCGGTCAAGAAAATGTTCGATCGAGAGTATCTCGGTCGAGAAGTGTGTCGATCGAGACAAACTTTGTTTCAAAACTTTAACTCAGATGCTAAGTGTAAGAAATGAATGTGCAATTGTGATGCTCACTTAGGGATGACATATCTAAGTGTTGTGTGTGGATATGGAAGATCTAAACACTTGATTTACATGATATCTAAGTACTTGTACATTATATATTTGTACAAGTTTACATTTGATTACAATAATGAAAATAAAGTAATTTAAGCATGTAGATCTTCCAAAACTTTGTTATCCACCTTGTTCCTGAAATACTCAAGTAGCATGTTAGATCCACAAGAATGAAATTTTTGTCATTTTCAAAACAAAGGGATTTTGATGATGTCCATTTAGCCAACAATCTCCCCCTTTTTGAAGATGACAAACATTTCTAAATATAACTCAAATAAGCTTAAATAATTTTGAGTTGAGTTTCATACCTAAAATTTACCTTGTGTATACCTTCTCTTATTTATGGAATGTGTGTTTATTATTCCCAAAGAGGTATGGAACATAAAATCCAACTCTTTAGGGAATATAGAAACATTTGATGTGAAGCCAAGAGAGTATGTATGATACTCATTGATTGAGTATTGAAGATTTATATTATTTCTCCCCCATTGTCATTTCAAAAAGATAACCGTTAAAAACATCTGTAAAGACTCCCCCTTAATTGGTTCTCCCTTTTCAAAAAGATAACCGTTAAAACATGCTAAAAGATGTCCATTTACAGCCAAAATGTAAGGATCTGAGAAACCAACCGATTTTAAGAAGCACAAATGTCAAAGAAAACATCTTCTAAGGGACTAATAAGTAATTTCTTCCTTATGTTATTAAATTGATCTAATGTAAGTGGTTTTGTGAAAATATCAGCCAATTGATCTTCCGTATCAACATGATGAAGGGATATATGTTTTTTTGAAATATGATCCCTTAGAAAATGATGATGGATTTCAATATGTTTGGCACGGCTGTGTAAGATAGGATTATGTGCCAATTTTATAGCGCTTGTATTGTTACAAAAGATAGGCATAGATGAAAATATAAAACCAGAATCATTTAAAACTTATTGCATATAAAGAACTTGAGCACAACAAGACCCGGCTACCATATATTCAGCTTCAGTGGTAGAAAGGGCAACCGTATTTTTATTTCTTGCTAAACCATGATACTAAGGCTCTTCCTAATAAGAAACAACTTCCTCTTGTGCTTTTTCAGTCAAGTCGACAACCAGCATAATCGGCATCAGTATAAGCTTTCAAATCCAAAGATTGTCTTTTAGGATACCATAAACCATAGTTTGCGGTGCCGGCTAAGTATATTAGAATCCTTTTGACAGCTTGAAAATGAGTTTGCATGGGTTTTGATTGAAATCTACCACAAAGGCCAATGGAAAACATGATATCCGGTCTAGGAGCGGTTCAGTAAAGCAAACTACCAATCATGGCCCTATATAAGGAATCATCAATGGGTTCCCCATTTTCATCCTTGTCAATTTTAGTAGAAGTAGCCATTGGTGTGGTAGCATGTTTGCAATGTTCCATTCTGAAATGTTTTAAAAGTTCATTTGTAACTTCTCTTGGCTTATAAAAATCCCAGTGGGTGTTTGCTTTATTTGAAAACCAAGAAAGAAAGTCAATTCTCCCATGAGACTCATTTCAAATTCCTTTTGCATAATATCACTAAATTGTTTACATAAAGATTCATTTGATGCACCAAAGATAATATCATCAACATAAATTTGAACAACTAGAAAGTTGGATTCATATGTTTTGAAAAATAAAGTAGAATCTGAATTTCCAATTGAAAAACAGTTATCAAAGAGATAATTTTGAGCATTTCATACCAATTTCTAGGTGCTTGTTTTAAACCATAAAGTGCTTTCTTAATTTTGTAAACATGATCATCTTTACCAGGAATTTCAAAACCAGGTGGTTGGGCAACATATACTTCCTCTTGTATTATTCCATTTAGAAATGCACTTTTTACATCCATTTAGAATAGTTTGATGTTTTTGTGGGAAGCTATAGCTAGTAGCATTCTAGTGGCTTCAAGTCTTGCCACTGGTGCATAAGTTTCATCAAAGTCTATTCCTTCTTGTTGATTATACCCTTGTGCTACCAACCTAGCTTTATTTCTTACTACTTCCCCGGCTTCATTTAACTTATTTCGAAAAACCAACTTAGTTCCAATAATGGTTTTATCTTGAGGTTTAGGAACTAAGTCCCATACATCATTCTTAGTGAATTGGTTTAATTCTTCTTGCATTGCCATTATCCAATAATAATCTTTTAGAGCTTCAGTCACTTTCTTAGGTTCAATTATAGATAAAAATGTCATATTTGTAACATCTCTAAAAGATGATCGGGTTTTTACTTTATCCTTAGGATTTCCAATTATTATTTTTTGAGGATGATCCTTCATGAGTCTAGGGATGGGTTGCTGTGTCTCAATTTGGTGATCATTTTCAGCATTTTGATCATCTTTAGTTGATATGGTTAGATCTTCAATTTGATGAGTAATATCAACTATGTCATCACTTTGTTTTAGTTCTTCATGAAAAGTAATGTGAATGGATTCTTCAACTTTTCTAGAGATGGTATTGTAAACTCTAAATGCTTTGCTAGAACTTGAATATCCTAAGAAAAATGCTTTTTGTGATTTAGAGTCAAACTTTTCTCTATCATCTTTTGTGTTTAGATATAGCAAGTTGAGCCAAAAGTATGAAAATAATCAACCCTTGGTTTCTTATTATAAATGAGTTCATATGGTGTTTTCTTCAAATAAGAGTGTACGGTTACT
Organism: Alisma plantago-aquatica; assembly: GCA_963693085.1. Lineage (NCBI taxonomy): Eukaryota > Viridiplantae > Streptophyta > Magnoliopsida > Alismatales > Alismataceae > Alisma > Alisma plantago-aquatica. Next base: position 108,094,857 of record OY856411.1, read on the forward strand.
CTATTTAGTACATAGCAAGCTGTGTTTACTGCTTCAGCCCAAAATGTTTTAGATGTGTTGTGTTCAAGCATCATAGTCCTAGCCATTTCTTGTAAGGACCTATTCTTTCTTTCAACTATGCCATTTTTTTGTGGAGTACCTGGAGCTGAAAATTTGTGAGTGTAGCCTTGAGATGTGCAGAATTCTTAAAATATATGATTCTCAAATTCTCCACCATGATCACTTCTAATTGTGCATATTTTATTTTTTAATTGATTTTCAATCTTTGAGCAAAATTGTATGAACACTTGAATGGTATCATCTTTATTTGCAAGGAAATGAACCCATGTATATCTACTGTAATCATCAACAATAACAAAGCAATATCTTTTTCCACCAATAGATTGTGTCCTCATAGGTCCAAATAAATCCATATGAATAAGTTCTAGTAATCTACTAGTTTTGATCATGTTTTTGGGTTTAAAATAAGTTTTAGTTTGTTTACCCAAAGTACATGGTTCACAATTTTCATATTGATCAAAAGATAGCTTAGGCATCCCACGAGCAAGATCATATTTAACTAGCTTTTTGATAACATGTGAACTAGCATGACCTAATTTACTATGCTATAATTGGAGAGAATTATCTTTTGCAAGTAAACATTTTACAACTACAGATTGCATAGAGTTAGGTCTAAGAATACATAGATTTCCAATTCTTTTTCCTTCATACACAACATTTGTAGTGTTCTCTATTAGTAACTTGCAGCAATTTTTACTGAATAAAACATCATATTCAGTATCACATAGTTGGCTGACACTTATTAAATTATGGTGCAAACCATCAACAAGTAAAACATTTTATATTTCAAGGTTTGTACCAATATTACCTATTCAAACAATTTTACCTTTGCCATTGTCTCCAAAAGTGATTGTTCCACTTTTCTTTTCTTCAAAAGTTTGAAAAGCATCCTTATTGTCGGTCATGTGTTTGGAGCATCCACTATCAACCACCCAATCCTCTTGAGAATCATCACTATCATCTTCTTTAGCCATGAGACACTCCACATTCTCTTCTCCACTCTCACTATCACTTGACTCATCCCATGCAGCTTTGTATGCTTTTTCTCCCTTCTTCTTGGATGAGCTTTTCTTCCCTTTCTTTGCTTTAGGACATTCATTCTTAAGATGTCCCTTCTTTCCACATTCAAAACACCTAGGAGAGGAATAAGAAGAGGAACCAATAACTTTGTTAGATTTAAATCTTCTATATTTCTTACCATTTACAATTAGATCTTCTTCTCCCTCATCTCCATCACTTGTCTCATCACTTTTTTGAGTGATGACCTTTGTAGCCTTGAAAGCCATGTCCTTCTTTCTTCCTTGTTGAAATTCACACTCTCGTCTTTCTTCCTCCTCCAAGGCTGCCTCATGTGCTTCTAAGTTGCCAATGAGGTGCTCCATCCTTAGTCGGGTGAGGTCATTGGCTTCTTCAATTGCAGTCACCTTAGGCTTGTACTTAGGAGGAAGACACCTAAGAATTTTTGACACTTGATCTTCTTCACTAATGGCTTTACCTAATGCATTCAAACCATTAACAATAGAAGAAAACTTTGCATACATTTCATTAATAGACTCATTTGGTTCCATACGAAACTGTTCAAACTTTTGTTTAAGCATGCCAATTTTGGAATTTTTTACTTGAACAGTTCCTTCATAAGTAATATAGAGTCTATGCCATATCTCATATGCAGTTTCACAATTTGAAATTCTATTGAACTCACCTATGAAAATTGAACAATAAAGGATACTTACAACTTTTGCATTTAATTGAGCTAATCTCACCGTGTTTGCATACCATGTAGCATATTCAATTTGAGGAAGATCATAGGCATTTGACACCATTCTCTAGAGAACCCAGCTGATTCCTTGAAAGTAGAATTGCATCCTCATTTTCCAATAGGTGTAGTTGGTTCCATCAAATGGTGGACGCTGAGCCACAAGTGTTCCTTCCAAGTTGAGGTTGTTTAGAACCCCATCACCCATTTTCTTCAAGACTTTATGAAAGTTCCTTGAAGCCTACTCTGATACCAATTGAAAAACACTAGAGGGGGGTGAATAGGGTTTTATAATAATTTTAAAATAATTCAACCAACAAACAACCACAAGGATGTTGAAGAAGGAGACAAGGGTTTAGAGTGGTTCCACCCTTAGCAAAAGCTAAGGGAGTCAGTCCACTACCCAATTGTTTCCAATTGGGATTTTGAAAGTATTTGAATTTTATTACCCTCTCAAGGATGTTACACAAAATTACAAATACCTTCCCAAACCCTTTGGACAGCCTTCACCCGAAGTCGCCTGACCAACCTTGAAGCAGCCTTCACTTGAAGTAACTTCCAGCTCCCCCTTGAAGTAGCCTTCCTCCTTGAAGTAGCTTCCCGTTGAGACCTTCTAGAAGTAGTCCAAAGTCCTCCTTCTCTGCCTGAGAAGATTTCACCCTTTCCACTCTGCAGCCTCCAACCTAGGAGTAGCAAGGAGAGTACATTGCAATAAGAAAGACCAAGAAAGGAAAAAAGGAAATTACAATTACCACTTAAGCACAAGGCTTGAATCATATAGCAAGCTCCTATCCAATGTGTATGAAAGTGGAAGTATAGTGGGTAGGAGATTCTAGCCTATAGGACATGAAATGCCAGTAATGGAAATGATTAGCAAGTGTTGAAGTTGCTCAATTGCTCACAAGAATTGATTCTCAATTGCAAGTATGTGTACTCAAAAAGTATGTGTACTCAAGTGAGTTTAGGTGTCCTAAGGCATGTCCTATTTATAGGAATGGCCTACTAGTACTTAGGGACGTTCTAGACACTTTCTAGGGGGTTCTTAGTGCTCAACTAGCCATTAGATATCCACTAATTGTATTTGTAACAGCTAGTTAATTAATTCTGAAAATTGCAGACAGAAAACTTCTCGGTCGAGAAGTTTGTCGACCGAGTGTCTCTCGGTCGAGGAATTTGTCGACCGAGGGTAAGTCTGGAGTACGTGTATTGCAACGTTCAACTCAACTCCCAACTACTTTTTTCCACTAAGTCTAACGGCTATAGAACCTGCTCGAGACACCGTCTCGGTCGAAGTAAAGTTCGATCGAGCCTTTCTCAGTGATGGCTTTTAGCAGGTTATGCAAAGGTGTTCATGCTTTAGACTTGGGAGTTTCTCGGTCTAGAAAATGATCGATCGAGAGTTTCTCAGTCGAGAAGTGTGTCGACCAAGACAAAATCTATTTCAAAACTTTAACTCATATGCTAAGTGTAAGAAATGAATGTGCAATTGTGATGCTCACTTAGGGATGACCTATCTAAGTGTTGTGTGTGGATAGGGAAGATCTAAACACTTGATTTACATGATATCTAAGTACTTGTACATTATATATTTGTGCACATTTACATTTGATTACAATCATGAAAATAAAGCAATTTAAGCATGTAGATCTTCCAAAACTTTGTTATCCACCTTGTTCCTGAAATACTCAAGTAGCGCAGTAGATACACAAGAATGAAATTTTTGACATTTTCAAAACAAAGGGATTTTGATGATGTCCATTTAGCCAACAATCTCCCCCTTTTTGAAGATGACAAACATTTCTAAATATAACTCAAATAAGCTTAAATAATATTGAGTTGAGTTTCATACCTAAAATTTACCTTGTGTATACCTTCTCTTGTTTATGGAATGTGTGCTTATTATTCCCAAAGAGGTATGGAACATAAAATCCAACTCTTTAGGGAATATAGAAACATTTGATGTGAAGCCAAGAGAGTATGTATGAAACTCATTGATTGAGTATTGAAGATTTATATTATTTCTCCCCCTTTTTCATTTCAAAAAGATAACCGTTAAAAACATATGCTAAGACTCCCCTTTAATTGGTTCTCCCCTTTCAAAAAGATAACCGTTAAAACATGCTAAAAGATGTCCATTTACAGCTAAAATGTAAGGATCAGAGAAACCAACTAATTTTAAGAAGCACAAATGTCAAAGAAAACATCTTCTAAGGGAGTGGTAAGTAATTTCTTCCTTATGTTATTAAATTGATCTAATGGAAGTGGTTTTGTGAAAATATCAGCCAATTGATCTTCCGTATCAACATGATGAAGGGATATATGTTTTTTTAAAAATATATGCCCTTAGAAAATGATGTCGGATTTCAATATTTTGGCATGGCTGTGTAAGATAGGATTATGTGCCAAGTTTATAGCGCTTGCATTGTCACAAAAGATAGGCATAGATGAAAATATAAAACCATAATCCTTTAAAACTTGTTGCATATAAAGCACTTGAGCACAACAAGGCCCAGATGCCATATATTCAGCTTCAGTGGTAGAAAGGGCAACCGTGTTTTTTTTCTTGCTAAACCATGATACTAAGGCTCTTCCTAATAAGAAACAAGTTCTGCTTGTGCTTTTTCGGTCAAGTCACCAACCAGCATAATCAGCATCAGTATAAGCTTTCAAATCCAAAGATTGTCTTTTAGGATACCATAAACCATAGTTTGTGGTGCCGGCTAAGTATCTTAGAATCCTTTTGAAAGCTTGAAAATGAGTTTGCATGGGTTTTGATTGAAATATAGCACAAAGGACAACGCAAAACATGATATCTGGTCTAGGAGCAGTTAAGTAAAGAAAACTACCAATCATGGCCCTATATAAGGAATCATCAATGGGTTCCCCATTTTCATCCTTGTCAATTTTAGTAGAAGTAGCCATTGATGTGGTAACATGTTTGCAATGTTCCATTTTGAAACATTTTAAAAGTTCATTTGTATACTTCTCTTTGCTTATAAAAATCCCAGCGGGCGTTTGCTTTATTTGAAAACCAAGAAAGAAAGCCAATTCTCCCATGAGACTCATTTCAAATTCCTTTTTCATAATATCACTAAATTATTTACATAAAGATTCATTTGATGCACCAAAGATAATATCATCAACATAAATTTGAACAACTAGAAATTTGGATTCATATGTTTTGAAAAATAAAGTAGAATCTAAATTTCCAATTGAAAAAGTGTTATCAAAGAGATAATTTTTGAGCATTTCATACCAATTTCTTAGGTGCTTGTTTTAAACCATAAAGTGCTTTCTTAAGTTTGTAAACATGATCATCTTTATTAGGAATTTCAAAACCAGGTGGTTGGGCAACATATACTTCCTCTTGTATTATTCCATTTAGAAATGCACTTTTTACATCCATTTGGAATAGTTTGATGTTTTTGTGGGAAGCTATAGCTAGTAGCATTCTAACGGCTTCAAGTCTTACCACGGGTGCATAAGTTTCATCAAAGTCTATTCCTTCTTGTTTATTATACCCTTATGCTACCAACTTAGCTTTATTTCTTACTACTTCCCCGACTTCACTTAACTTATTTCAAAAACCCCACTTAGTTCCAATAATGGTTTTATCTTGAGGTTTAGGAACTAAGTCCCATACATCATTCTTAGTGAATTGGTTTAATTCTTATTGCATTGTCATTATCCAATAATCATCTTTTAGAGCTTCAGTCACTTTCTTAGGTTCAATTATAGATAAAAATGCCATATTTGCAACATCTCTAAAAGATGATCGGGTTTTTACTTTATCCTTAGGATTTCCAATGATTAGTTTTTTAGGATGATCCTTAATGAGTCTAGGGATGGGATGTTGTGTCTCACTTTGGTGATCGTTTTCAGCATTTTGATCATCTTTAGTTGATATGGTTAGATATTCAATTTGATTAGTAATATCAACTATGTCATCACTTTGTTTTAGTTCTTCATGAAAAGTAATGTGAATGGATTCTTTAACTTTTCTAGAGATGGTATTGTAAACTCTAAATGCTTTGCTAGAACTTGAATATCCTAAGAAAAATGCTTTTTGTGATTTAGAGTCAAACTTTTCTCTATCATCTTTTGTGTTTAAGATATAGCAAGTTGAGCCAAAAGTATGAAAATAATCAACCCTTGGTTTCTTATTATAAATGAGTTCATATGGTGTTTTCTTCAAATAAGAGTGTACGGTTACTCTATTTAGTACATAGAAATATGTGTTTACTGCTTCAGCCCAAAATGTTTTAGATGTATTGTGTTCAAGCATCATAGTCCTAGCCATTTCTTGTAAGGACCTATTCTTTCTTTCAACTATGCCATTTTGTTGTGGAGTACGTGGAGCTAAAAAATTGTGAGTGTAGCCTTGAAATGTGCAGAATTCTTCAAATATATGATTCTCAAATTCTCCACCATGATCACTTCTAATTGTGCATATTTTATTTTGTAATTGATTTTCAATCTTTGAGCAAAATTGTATGAACACTTGAATGGTATCATCTTTATTTGCAAGGAAATGAACCCATGTATATCTACTGTAATCATTAACAATAACAAAGCAATATCTTTTTCCACCAATAGATTGTGTCCTCGTAGGTCCAAATAAATCCATATGAATAAGTTCTAGTAATCTACTGGTGCTAAACATGTTTTTGGGTTTAAAAGAAGTTTTAGTTTGTTTAACCAAAGTACATGGTTCACAATTTTCAGATTGATCAAAAGATAGCTTAGGCAAACCACGAACAAGATCATATTTAACTAGCTTTTGATAACATGTGAACTAATATGACCTAATTTTCTATGCCATAATTGGAGAGAATTATCTTTTGCAAGTAAACATTTTCCAACTACAGATTTCAAAGAGTTAGGTCTAAGAATATATAGATTTCCAATTCTTTTTCCTTCATACACAACATTTGTAGTGTTCTCTATTAGTAACTTGCAACAATTTTTATTGAATAAAACATCATATCCAGTATCACTAAGTTGACTAAAACTTATTAAATTATGGTGCAGACCATCAACAAGTAAAACATTTTTTATTTCAAGGTTTGTACTAATATTACCTATTCCAACAATTTTACCTTTGCCATTGTCTCCAAAAGTGACTGTTCCACTTTTCTTTTCTTCAAAAGTTTGAAAAGCATCCTTATTGTCGGTCATGTGTTTGGAGCATCCACTATCAACCACCCAATCCTCTTGAGAATCATCTCTATCATCTTCTTTAGCCATGAGATACTCCACATTCTCTTCTCCACTCACTATCACTTGACTCGTCCCATGCAACTTTGTATGCTTTTTCTCCCTTCTTCTTGGATGAGCTTTTATTCCATTTATTTGCTTTAGGACATTCATTCTTAAGATGTCTTTGTTAGATTTAAAGAAGAAAACACTTGTTAGATTAAAGGAACCGATAACTTTGTTAGTTTAAATCTTATATATTTCTTACCATTTACAATTAAAGCTTATTCTCTCTCATCTCCATCACTTGTCTCATCACTTTCTTGAGTGATGACATTTGTAGCCTTGAAATCCATGTCCTTCTTTCTTCCTTGTTGAAGTTCATGCTCTCGTCTTTCTTCCTCCTCCAAGGTTGCCTCATGTGCTTCTAAGTTGCCAATGAGTTGCTCCATCCTTAGTCGGGTGAGGTCATTAGCTTCTTCAATTGTGGTCACCTTAGGCTTGTACTTAGGAGGAAGAGACCTAAGAATTTTTTACACTTGATCTTCTTTACTAATGGCTTTACCTAATGCATTCAAACCATTAACAATAGAAGAAAACTTTACATACATTTCACTAATAGACTCATTTGGTTCCATACAAAACTGTTCAAACTTTTGTTTAAGCATGCCAATTTTGGAATTTTTTACTTGAATAGTTCCTTCATAAGTTATAGAGAGTCTATGCCATATCTCATATGCAGTTTCACAATTTGAAATTCTATTGAACTCACCTACGAAAATTGAACAATAAAGGATACTTATAGCTTTTGCATTTAATTGAGCTAATCTCACCGTGTTTGCATCCCATGTAGCATATTCAGTTTGAGGAAGATCATAGGCATTTGACACCATTCTCCAGAGATCCCAGTTGATTCCTTGAAAGTATAATTGCATCCTCCTTTTCCAGTAGGTGTAGTTGGTGCCATCAAATGGTGGAGGCCGAGCCACAAGTGTTACTTCCAAGTTGAGGTTGTTTAGTACCCCATCACCCATTTTCTTCAAGACTTTGTTAAAGTTCCTTGAAGCCTGCTCTGATACCAATTGAAAAACACTAGAGGGGGGTGAATAGGGTTTTATAATAATTTTTAAAATAATTCAACGAACAAACAGCCACAAGGATGTTGAAGAAGGAGACAAGGGTATAGAGTGGTTCCACCCTTAGCAAAAACTAAGGGAGTCATTCCACTACCCAATTGTTTCCAATTGGGGTTTTGAAAGTATTTGAATTTTATTACCTTCTCAAGGATGTTACACAAAATTACAAATACCTTCCCAAACCCTTTGGACAGCCTTCACCTGAAGTCATCTCACCAACCTTGAAGCAACCTTCACTTGAAGTAACTTCAAGCTTCCCCTTGAAGTAGCCTTCCTCTTTGAAGTAGCTTCCCGTTGAGACCTTCTAGAAGTAGTCCAAAGTCCTCCTTCTCCTGAGAAGATTTCACCCTCTCCACTCCCCAGCCTCCAACGTAGGAGTAGCAAGGAGAGTACAATGCAATAAGAAAGAACAAGAAAGGAAAAAAGGAAATTACAATTACCACTTAAGCACAAGGCTTGAATCCTATATCAAGCTCTTTGATCTCCTATCCAATGTGTATGAAAGTGGAAGTATAGTGGGTAGGAGATTCTAGCCTATAGGACATGAAATGCCAGCAATGGAAATGATTAGCAAGTGTTGAAGTTGCTCAATTTCTCACAAGAATTGATTCTCAATTGCAAGTATGTGTACTCAAAAAGTATGTGTACTCAAGTGAGTTTAGGTGTCCTAAGGCATGTCCTATTTATAGGAATGGCCTACTAGTACTTAGGGACGTTCTAGACACTTTCTAGGGGGTTCTTAGTGATCAAATAGCCGTTAGATATCCACTAATTGTATTTGTAACAGCTAGTTAATTAATTCTGAAAAGTGCAGACAAAATCCTTCTCGGTCGAGAAGTTTGTCGACCGAGTGTCTCTCGGTCGAGGAATTTGTCGACCGAGGGTAACTCTAGAGTAAGTGTATTGCAACGTTCAACTCAACTCTGAACTACTTTTTCCCACTAAGTCTAACGGCTATAGAACCTGCTCGAGACACAGTCTCGGTCAAAGTAAAGTTCGACCGAGCCTTTATCAGTGATGGATTTTAGCAGGTTATGCAAAGGTGCTTGTGCTTTATACTTGGGAGTTTCTCAGTCGAGAAAATGTTCAATCAAAGAGTATCTCGGTCGAGAAGTGTGTCGACCGAGACAAACTCTATTTTGAAACTTTAACTCATATGCTAAGTGTAAGAAATGAATGTGCAATTGTGATGCTCACTTAGGGATGACCTATCTAAGTGTTGTGTGTGGATAGAGAAGATCGAAACGCTGGATTTACATGATATCTAAGTACTTGTACATTATATATTTGTACAAGTTTACATTTGATTACAATCATGAAAATAAAGCAATTTAAGCATGTAGATCTTCCAAAGCTTTGTTATCCACCTTGTTCCTGAAATACTCAAGTAGCATGTTAGATCCACAATAATGAAATGTTTGTCATTTTTAAAACAAAGGGATTTTGATGATGTCCATTTAGCCAACCGCACAAAGTGTTGCGACCTCAACTAAAACATGGTGTAGCAACCACTTAAGTCAAGCTACCACCAAAGCAAGAGAACAACACCAAAACTGGGATTAACCATGATCAAAATAGAAGATTTCCATGGCCAAAATAGAAAGTGAAACTAAGGAAAACCATCATGTATATGGAGAAGAAACCTCATGTAAAACAATCACCAAAAACCCTGGAGTATATATCACAAAACCACCATTAAAGAACCTCATGCAAGAGGGATAAAACCATGTTTAATACCTCTAAAATAGAACCTATACTCCATAGGAAATCAAGGTACACGAGTGCCATGCATGCAACCAAAATCAAGGTCAAAAGGTAGGAGAAAACCACCATTTACACAACAATCACAAAAATCGGGTTCCATCAATTAGGGTTTCAGATTCTAAGCAAACCAAGCAAGTTAATCATCACCCAAAAAAATTCTAGAGCATGGTATGATCTACTAGCACATTAGGGTACGTTTTTAGAGAGTGAAACAACAACATGCAAGTATGAAAAGTGCAATAATAGAGAGGGCAAAGTGTTATATAACATGCATGTTTGAAGAGAAGACAAGCTCCAAGATCAAGCTACAAAAGAGATAAGGAAGCTCCAAAAAGATCACCACTTCGACCACAAGGTCACCTCCAAAAAGAAGAACACCTTGGTCAAAGGTAGCTCAAGAAAAAAGGTAAGGAAACCCTAGGCCGAACCAAAGAAGAAAGGGGAAAAAGAGAAGAAAACATCCTCCCACTAGTTACCACCATGGATTATCCATAGTCTAAGGCCTTTGTGAAGAGAAGTTTCTCTCAAGGTGACCACTAGGGTAGAAACCTAGTATACGACCCAGGAAAGGAGAAGAAGAAGATGAAGGTTCCAAAGGAAAATGTTTACAAATGAAAGGCATATCCTTACCAAAGTTGAAGAGGAGAAAGGATCACCACATGTAGGAGGCCCGATCACAAAAGCTTCCAATGATCACTCCTTCTAGCACCTCAAGGATCCAAGGACGACCAAGCAAGGAAGGAGAAAGAAGATGGTCAAAAATAGTTGCTTGCATGGAGAGAAGAGGGTGTATATAGAAAAGGAGGAGAGAAGTAGGGTGAGAGATGAGGTGTCAACAAGATAGGGATCCAAAGGGACACTTGTTCACCCAAGAAACCAACATGCAACCACTTAAAACATGCATGCATGAGATGGTGATAACAACTATGTTGGGTCTCAACCACTTGGGTCACCCAACGCATGGTCACGGTTGTGAATACCACATGGTCGACACTAAACACCAAAACATAACATGGTCGAGACAAAAGGAACACCAACACACTAGGTCGAGACACTTCACTAGAAGACAACCGTCTCAAACCAAGACAACCCACAACCACATCGTTCAAGATAAACCATGAAAGGGAGGTGTCTCGGTCGTGACACCCCCTCGTGGTCAAGACAAGGATCACCACCTTCAACAAGGTGCACATGGTCAAGGCATATCAAAACCCTATAAGCCCTAATCACCCCTAGAGATGCCACCACTCAACCAAGGCTCAACCAAGGTGCCCATATGCATATTTATCTCTCTTAAGATGCCAAAGAACAAAGGGAACACTCTTCATGTGACAAATTGCAAGATAACCCCTCAACTTGGGTAAATTGCAATTTGGTCCAAAATAGGCAAACATAGCACAAACATCATCCAAACATGGCCAAAATTTAAACATAAGCATGTCACATGATAAAAAGACATCTCAAAGGATTAGAAAAAGGTTCTAATCATCTTTATTAAGCAAAGAAAGCATACCCAAGAACTAATCTAGGTTAGGGGCCTTACAATATCTATCAATTGTACCACATGGAAATCATTACTACAATATTGTGATTCATTTGGCATGAAGTATCATAAGACTTCTCTTTACCAACTCCTAATGAATGAAGCAATTAACACCATGAACAAGAATCTCAGGAAGATACTTAAGAAGACTATATTCAAATGGCACTTTAGGTGTAGATGAAACCCATTTCACACCAACTAGCGTGACACCTTACTCCCTCGCATATGGGTCTGAAGCTATCCTACCAATCAAAATTGAAGTTTCCTTCTTGCCTACACCTTAAGAGGAAAACGCCCTTGAGTAAGATTTGATAGAAAATCAAATATACATGCTTAAATGATTGAATGACAAAGATACTATTCCTTGCATCATATAAAGTACCATAAAACAAGGATGGTCTGATCCTTCTCTAAGAAAGTTCACCCTCACCCATTCTAAAATGACAACCTCATGTTGAGTGTGTATCTTAAATCATACACTGTGGGTAAGTTAAACTCAAAATGAGAAGGGTTGTATATTGTGCATGAAGTCTACGATGGTGCCTAAAAGACATGGATGGTGACATATGTATGTTTCCAAGCAAAGCCAGCCATGTTAAGAGGTAGTATTATTGACGATAGAGCAGTTGCACAATGATGAGTCCTAACTTTATTTTATCAACCCTTCTTAAATAAGACACTTTCAATCATGAATCACTAGAGAATACATAATTTGAGGCTAAGATATAACATCTCACGAATGTCATATCCAACATCATCATTCCAAATTCAAATTGATTAAAAGTTACCCACTTAATAGTTTACTCCTATTCCATGTAACTTAATAGGACTAAACAACTACTCTAAATAATAGAGGTTCTTCTAGATAGGAATTACAAAAGGTGTGTCTGCTTCCTACCCTTCAAAAGGTAATATGAGCCCACCACATAAAAGCAACTACCACAAAATGGCTCTTGATTAAAACATTTAACCTTTGTATGATAAAGGTCAATCTTCCACCACGTCCACTACCCAACAGGTACAAAGGAAAGATGGGATCCTACAAAAAATGTCATTCACACTAATGTTGATGGTGTGATGTATGTTCAACTCCATAATTCTAATCATAAGAAGTTTCAAAATGGGAAACCCACATGCACTTTGCACACCAAAAATCCACCCCCATCTTAAGGCTTTGAGCACCAATGCATGTGAGGTATGTTACACACCTTAATAGTTAAAAAAATAATAATCAATTCTACACTATGTAGACAACCAACAAGGAAACAAACTCCATACTAAGGTTGTAAATACTAATGTCAAGGTTTTTAGTCACATAAAAAATAATAACAAGTACTTGTGATTGAGTGTCAGTTAAAAATAGATCGCTACATTGTCACAAACCTATGGGAAAATCATTTCTTAGAGTCAGGGGGAACCAAAACCTTATCTCTCCCTTAGAAGTGAATACTCATTGTATGTGAATTTTGAGGAACAAAGGACACACCTATTTAATCCCACATTAGGTATGATGGACATTGTTTGTAAGACTAACAATGGAAAGTAGGTAGAACCCATCCACTCAAACTCAATATCCTCAACCACATCACCATCTCATATCATATCCTCATGGGTTGCTTTGCTCAACAAAATTTTATTAATACTGTTAGGATTTATGAGTCCTATAAATGGAATAGCACTATGGACTATTAAACAATTGTGTCAAGAACAAGGGACATTACAAAGGAAAAAGATAGAATTATACTTCATTAGTTTTCATTGGTACAAATCCATGACCACAAAACAAGAAGATACAAAATATAACAAATTAAAAACAACATCCTAAAAGTCATCAACAACTCTATAGATCATCTCCCTCTCACAACTCCCCTCGTATGAAAGGGTGATCTCCAGATGTGGCCACCTCAAGTGAAGCAGCTCACACTCTTCAATGAAGCTATAACCATACGGGTAAGCTTCCACCGTCAACATCAACTGATAGATCCAATAACATTGAAGGTCATATAACACTACAACTTCATTTCAAGGCATGTACTCCCTCCATCGATTTGGTAGGTAGTAAATCAAAACTAAACATTTTGATGCTATAAATTGTAATCCCATGATTAGGAGATTAGTATGTTTGTTTCTTTAAATTTGATCAAATAAGGATGGAGTTATACCCTAATACAATTGTTTGTAACCCTATTGAATATAGTTAATGCACGTAACCTAAATAACTCAAAGGTAATTGTAAGATCCTAAAATTTGGTAAATTTAATTATATCAATATGAGGCTCGAGTTGATAAGAAAAGTCGATAATTTCATAGTTAATGATATAGTAAAAATATCTTGGATCCACTTTGTGACATAGATTTAACCCATGGACCAAGTGAGACCCATGGGACTATTTTCTTTGAAAATGAGTCCTTGTGGAACAAGTTAATAAGAATAAAAAAGATATCCTAGATCCACTTTGTGACATGGATTTAACCCATGGCCCAAGTGAGGCCCATGGGACTATTTTCTTTGCAAATGACTCCTTGTGGCACAAGTTAAAGAGATAAGAGATTTTGTGCATAAATGAATGATAATGGCTTTGTGAATTGTTATATAATTGAAATATGGGATAATATGCAAGTTTCCAAAAGATTCTAAGATAATTTGTGATTTAGACAATTAATGGAGTAATTATCTAATCCTAACTTGCAACACAAGTTTTAAGGCATCTGATAAAGATAACTTGATATGATTTTGGTACACTTAAAGATAATGAGGAAACTAAGATAATTTGAGAATTTGATATAAAAAAGGACTTTCCATATGATGTGGCTGTAACATACTGAATTCTGGTCATTTTGCCTTTTTGGTCCTCTTTTCCATCTTTTCCTTATATTTCTATCCTCTTTGGCCTTTCTATTTAATTTGTGGACAATATGATGGCCTAATGAACATTTGTTCACCTTTTCTCTCAATATTTGGGTTTATGCATAAATACCTCAGTGGAAGCTTAGTAATGGGTTGAATATGCAAAATATCCACTTAAGTGATAAAAAGAATAAATAAATTCGTCCTAGAACTTTCTAGTGCTTTTTAGAATATGAAAAAGAAAATAAATCCCAAAATATATAAAAAGGAGATGATAAATGCAATAATTGGAGATAATATGGAATATTTTGGATAAAAGGAGATAATGAGGAATATATTGTTCCAAAAATCCTAAATAGAAACCCAAGAAGATAATTTGGATATTAATTTCGTTTTCTTAACTTAAAAGTTGCTTAATGGCCAAGTATCATCTAATTTGGATAATAAATAAATATATAAAAGCATTTATTACAAGATAATGGGAAATAAGCCAATAAGATGAAATAAAATATCTAATGTTCTCAAATTAGAAAAATAACTCTAGATTCGTAATCTAAACATAAAAATAATCCTTTGGGCAAATTTGCATTTAATTTGGCCAATGTTTAATATTTTATTTTATTCAGGAGAGAGAAAAAGACTTAAAGACAAAAAATATTAAATATATGTTGATAAAATTAATTAATCTCAAAAACGTGTTCCACACGTTTATTATTGATTATAGGCCAAGTTTTATATTTTTAGAAGGTTTCTAGATGCCTCTAATAAATTAAAAGGTTAAATAAGTGATAAATTTAAATGAATTAAATAAAATAATAAAGTATTCAAAAATATATTAATGTCAAATTCGTGTTCTACATGTTAAAATAGACCTTTGTATGAATTTTGAATCAATTTGGAAAATATTTGTTGAGAAGATAAATTAAGGAGAGAGAAAGTGTACAAAACTTTCAAATCATTATTTAAAATAACAAATGACTTTAACAAATGGAAATAATAACAAATTCATATCCAACATACTTAATATGAGTTATGGGTGAAGTTTTGTAATTTTTAGAGAATGTAATAGTCATTAATGAGAGAGGAAAGAGAAAATAGTAATTGGCTTAATTAAATAATCTAACTTTCTCAAAAGTCAAATCTAACTTTATATTCGGATTCCTCACCCCAAAATAAATAAACCTACCAAATTTGAGTTTATTTGGACTTTATTTGTACCTTTAAATAATTATAGAAAGGTTTATACATTAAATGCACCAAAAGATCAAAGTTTAGCAAGTTGAATTAAATGAACATTTCATCTCCTACCTCGGAAACGTATGAACAGCAAAATCCGAAAATTTTGATTTTTCGGATGGCCATATCTCCCTCGTTTCTCAACGAAACTTCACGAAACAAGTTGCTTTGGATTGCAAATTCAATTCCGCATCCAACTAGCACAAGATCACATGTTTTAATCGAGTATTAGGGAAACACCCAACATGGACGCCGCCACCCTCTACCTTCACCTACCTAAACCCTAACTTGGGGTCCCTTGCATATATATATACATACCCCAAGGACCGCCATCACATTAGCAACTTAACCACACTGTTAATTTCGTGTTTCATTGTCGTTTGACCCTCGAATAGCGGCCGAAGGCGTGGAGTTTGCGGCGCCCTTCGTCCCCTCCTCTCTTCATCTCTGAGCAAATTGAGAATACCATCAGGTTCGGTTTTTCATAAGCTTTCTTTAGCATATTTGAGCATCGAGTTTGGACATGTATTGCCTTTCGCCCAAAAGTCCAAGCAAGCAGCAGCTTGCTATCGCCGGACATGGCCTCGTGTGAGTGGGGAAGAAGCCCCACGTGTGTTTTTACGATTTTACCCCCTTCTCTTCCTTGCTTGCAATGGTTTTGATGACGTGTCGTTCTATGATTGACCGATTTTACAAAATTCATATCTTCTAAACCGTGAGTCCAAAAATAAAAAAATATATATGTTCTGAACTCGGAAAAATCCCCTCTATCAATTAAAAATATTTTCGAAGCTGATTTTGAGTTTTTCGAGTAAGTGTTTTTGTGGATGATTTAATTAACTAAAAATCACCAAAAATGCATCTAAAAGTCTATATCTTCAAAATATATAATATTATATGTTATTTTGATCAGAAAATCCTAACTAAGACAATGATGATGTTTTCGAGATCTAAATCGATATTTTGTGGAAAAAGTTCATAGTTTTGGTGATTGAATCTTTAATAATTAAACATGTATTAATACATGAATATGATGATCATATTAGGGGAAGTGAATCTGATCTCGTATAAAAGTTATGAGAAGTGATTCTAGGATTCTAAAGAATAAGGTATGTGCATTTAACCTTTCGGTTGGGATAATTTGTGCCTTAACCCATACTTTTCCATGATGAGGCTTTATTGAGCCCTATTCCTTTATTGTTGAATCATTTGCTACACTTGCCTCATAATCATTTTGGAATATTGTTCTTGGGTCTTGGTACCCCTTTGCCATGTTCTATTTGGATGATGCTATAACTTGCCATTGTTTCTAGCATGTAGATTTTATTAGACTAATTAACTAGTGTAGTGGTACTTGTATGTACAATCACCCATAGTTGGGGAATGTGTTATTTCTCCCCTGGGGAATGTGATACTCTCCCCCGCACACAAAATGTGTGTAGGTGACTGGGAATATGATACTCTCCCCTCACCCTTTTGGTTGAAGGTCCGGTAGGTGCCTCAACCCTACATAGTTAAGAAAGTCAATATTAATCATACATGCAATGTTGTTATTTTACTTTGTTTATGGCAAGCATCTATTGAAATATTCTTTTATATATATGGCCTCATTCTCTTGATGTCTCATCTTTTGATGAATACCTAGCCTAATTTACTTGTTATACTTATCTTTTCACCTTTAGTATAGTTTAGTGACACATACTTGTTTTTCCTTCCCTCTTGCTGGGTGTTTTCCCAACCACCCAGGTGTGGAGCAAGGTGTTGGATATGGCATGAAGATCATAGCTTTGGCATGGACTTGGCTGATGGATGTGTTGCTTGGAGACAAAAGTGGAGTAGTCTAGACTTCCCTCTACTTAGATCCTCTTTTTGTATAAAGCATGTACACCTATATTGGGGAAATTTTTATGTACACTTTATTTGAAATTGAATATAGTCAAAATTTTATCTTCCGCTGCTATCCAAATTGGATTTTGTTTACCATTGTAATGAGTAGAGGGTGGTTTGATTTCACTCTTTACAGTGGCTAATTGATTTAGAAAATAAATAAAGAGAAAGTTTTGTCTATGAGAGTTATCCAAATAAATCTCATAAATTAGGTAAATATTGGAATGATATTATTGATATGACCTATAAATTTTATAGAAAAAGTATTCTCCTAGTTTCCTGTGTAAAATCAAGAAGGGAGATGGACCTATTTGTATAATTAAATGTTGTTTCCTTACTTGAAGAGAGAGAAAATGGTATCTAGAAGCATCCCTTTGACACTAAATTTGGTCCAACACGAGACTATAGGATTGTAAGGTAACTTTTAAAATTTGGGACCAACATGATTAAATATGAGATATTTGGATTTTATAAGATTTGCATAAAGTTTCTCACTAAATGTCCTAATCAATTAATAGACATATACAATGTCACCATGTGACTTTAGGGGTATAATAACTAGATCACTTGATCATTTGGCATGGCTCCTATGCGTTGAATCAAGATCAAGCAACAACCCCATTCTCTCCCACCTCCCGACCAATATGGAAACATGTCCATAGTGGCAGCTTCTCACCCGATCTCTCTCTCTCTTTGGTTCCTCTCTCCCACTTTGGAAACTCTTTTAATGTCTTCCTCTCAACAATCTAGACCTAACCATAGGTGGTTTGAAGGCAAGTGTTTCCTTGTATGTCAAGCATGAGACCGTGGTCCTTGCTTCTTCTCTTTATGATGAGGAAGGGATTTGCATCACCTATATCTGAGGATAGTCTCACCTTATAAATACACGCTCAGGCTTTGCCTCTAACTAGTTATCTTATACCCATCTTTTTGGTCATGTTTGAGGCCACATACACGTTCTTCCTTGCACCTTCCTTCCCCGATCGTACTCCAATGACCTGCTTCGGAGAAGTAGTGAATGGAGTCAACAAACCTCTCCCTTCCTTGATTCTTATCTGCCCAAAACCTTGTCGACACCACGAAGTCATAGGTACCCTTGTTTGGCCACTCTAGGGATCAAGGACACCACCCGCACTTTCCATAGTTGATGTGTTGTGGTAGTTCTAGTACAGGTTCCTAAGACCCTTGCGTAGACTCTTAAAAGTGGGTCTTTGCATTTGGGCAAGAGGCAGGAAACCATCACCAGTAGTTAGTAGCATTGAACAACCCTAGGATGCAAACACCCTGGGCGAGCCCTGGGTTAGCATGAATCCAACTAGGTTGATTTTGGGTCGAGCACAACTAGGGTTGGACAACCAACCACATCCCATGATTCCTGGTCATGGGATGCTTCAATCTCAGATGCCCATATGACGGTCAATGATCAAGATGAAACTCATCTAGTTAAATATTGCAAAAACCATAACAATTTCAAGGATTATCCGATTTAGGTTTGTTATATATCATTTTGATTAGGAAAACATGTAGAATACGAATATAGTATAATTGAGGCCTAATTCTCATTGTAGTTTAATATAGTATTGGATACATAATTATGAGGTTATTAATCCAAAGCAAACCCTAGATTTGTTAGATATATTTCTCAAATCAATAAATAAGTTTACTTGTGTTAATAAACTGATATTGCTAAATATAATGGGAAACCAAGATGATGATGCAAAATTATGTATTATGAATCAATAACCATATATATAATGGAAAACAAAGATCATAACTTGCTATGTTATTAATGCACATAATCAAATCTAGTTGGTCAAAATGCTATGATATGTTAGATTTGATAATCGGGATTTCACTTAATGTCTAATATGGGTTTATGACCCTAATGAATCATGATGCCATGGCATTAGGCCTTTTTTCCCTTATTCCTTATCCAAACATAGGACAACCCTAAACCTTAGTGTAGGACATATGTTAGATCAGTATGTCTTGAATATGATGGTGAAACATTAAGGTTTACATACATGCAGATTAAATGATTGAAGGATCGCTTGGATCTAAGCATAGTTGGTTCGATAATATATGCTTGAAGTATTTTGCATGGATTTTGCATGTAAATGAGGTACATCTTCATTATGAATATGATCATTATCGACTTCTGATAGTTTTCCATATGATTTCCAAGTATTGATTTGATGAATAACGGTTGCATGTTTATTTACTTCATGTTCATTATGATGCAAATATGAGTATCACATAATGAACTAGAATATTCTAAACCCTAGGCTACACTGATCAAGGGGTAATACACTTGAGCCCAAGTTGGGATAGTGGTTACACATGAGATGGTAGACCAATTATGGGTTAGAATATGTAAAGAAAATGCCAATTCTTACTTGTGAGTATTTGATGCATTATTTGTTGTTACCTTGTTGCACACATTTTAGTTGCACCACATACACACTATAAAAATATGCTTACTGCGTTTTTGAATTGTCAAAATTTTAGGTAACTACAATATATGAAGATATCCATACATGGTGAATCAAATATAATCAATTGAAGATATTAAATCTAAGTCAAGGAGGATTAGTTAGATGCTTCTTCTCATATGTATTAGTTCTCATGTTGAAAATTTATGTAACTCCTTAGAGGAGCATGGTTATACACCTTGTAGACAATATTTGTAAACTAATGAAATTTATTTGTAGAACTCTCCATAACACTTCCCTCGGTCAATATATTGGATAAGGAGGCTTATGAAGAAGTACATAGAAAACAAAAGAGATCTTCATATGGTGTTTATTGATCTGGAAAAGGCCTATGATCGAGTACTTAGGGAAGTCTTATGGAAATTTTTACATGAAAAGGGTGTGTCTATCCAATACATTGACCTAATTAAAGACATCTATGATGGTTCAACTACAAGTGTTAGGGCTCCTGAAGGATAGACACAAAATTTTCCTATCACCATCGGGTACATCAAGGATCGACACTCAACCCATATCTATTTGTTCTTATTATGGATGAGTTGACAAATAAAGTTAAAGATAATATCCCTTGGTGCATGTTATTTTTTGATATTGTGTTGATTGATAAAATAAAGATATATTGAATGTTTTTTTAAAAGATCTCTCTGACTCCCGATCGGCGCTCCCTAGGGTTTGCTAGGCGACGACGATTCGGGATTTTCTCTCGCCGCCGAGGTGCAGGATCTCTTGTTGTTTGCAGGATCATCTCCGTGCCATGGCGGAGGAACTTGTGGGACGCTATCCTTCGCTCAGGGTTAGGGAAGAGGAGGAGAAGGATGTTCTGGACATGAAGGAAGCGGTGACGGGAGACGATAAGGAGTTGTTGGATCTGGCGTTGATTGGCAGGTTGACGACGAAGCGACCATTCAATTTCCCGGCCTTCACACGTACAATGATCAATGCTTGGTCGCTTAGGAAGGAGGCGAGTTTCAAACAGATCACACCAAACCTGTTCATCATTCAGTTCCTCCACTGGAGGGACAAGAAGAAGGTTGTCGAGGAGGGGCCGTGGAACTTCGACAACCACCTCTTGGTCGTCAGGGACATCAGTGAGGAGGATGTTCCAAAGGATCTGCAATTGAATATGTGCTTTTTCTGGATTCGGTTGTACAATCTCCCTCTTGGGTATCGATCTGAAGAGGCTATCAGGACGGTGGCGTCGAAGATCGGCAAGGTCTCGGCGGTGGACCGGAGAGACCTCGGTTGGGGAGCCGCTTGCAGAGCGAGGGTAGAGATAGATATCTCCAAACCTATTCGTCAGAAACAGAAAATAAGGGACCGGAAGGGGCAGATAGTGGACATCGAGATTCGCTATGAGCGCATGCCGATATTCTTCTACCTGTGCGGGGTCATTGGACACCTGGAAAAAGACTGCTGTGACGAAGAGGAGGAGGAAGATGATGGGTTAGCGCCGAGGCAGTGGGGACCGTGGGTGAAAGCCTCTCCCACCAAGCGTTGGGCAACTTCGATGAAGGATGAGATCTTGGGAAGAAACAAGGGCAGTCCGACGATCAGATATGTGGCCAAGCCAACGGCGTCGCGATCATGGGTTGCTGAACGGGCGGCGGATGATAGCTGGGCTAGCAGCGGCAGTAAAGCCAGGCCAAGTCGGCTGGATGATGAGGAAGGAACGGGAGACAATGCACATTCTGTGACGATGGAGGAGCTAGACACCATCTTTACTAGGAAGGAGGTCGCTAAGGAAGCGACGGATCTGATCAAGACGAGGGCGGGGCACGAGGACAATGATTTCCAGGTTGACGGAGACTGCACACGGACGTCGGGGACGTTAGTTGCAGGTTTGGAGGAACACACATTGATTCTGAGAGAACAGAAGGACAACGTTGATCAGCAAGGGGATGTAGGAGGGGAGACCGAGTGTCCAAGCTGGCTGAACGTCAATAACAGGAACAATCACGGCCATCTACAGAAAAATAATGGAAATATGTATATGCCTAAGGAAGGGAAAACGAGTGGTGATGTAGAAGAAGGACGTCCGGTGGACGAGGTAACCATAGATGATAAAGAAAGGCAGCAAATAAATGATCATCCAGCTGTACAGGGAGGAAAGCGGAAGGAAGGCAAAGGTATAGGAAAGAAGACTAGGAGATTCACGAGATTAGAGAAGAGACAGGGGGTAAGGGCAGCGGAAGGGGAGGTGGGCTTGATACATAAAGCAAGGGGAAAGAGAGCTCGAGGTGGTGAGGAAGGGGGAATAGGAGGTTTTCTCGAAGAAGGGATGGGGACAGGCAAAAGGTTGCGTAGTGATTTTCTTGTGAGGACTCCTACTTTGTCAGTAGCGGGCGCTGGGGAGGTCCAGGCCCGTGAAGAGCCATGAAAATCTTGTGTTGGAACGTACAGGGTCTGGGCAGCCCTGGTACGTTGGACTCTCTCAGGAGACGGTGCTGGAGAGAGTTGCCCGACTTAGTCTTCGTTATGGAGACTATGTGCAGGAGTTGTGATCAGGAGTCTGTGAGAAGAAAATGTGGGTATACTTCGGGTTTCGGTGTTGATAGCAGAGGACGGGCAGGGGGTTTGGGTCTTTGGTGGAGGGGTGATGATGTCAGAGTGAAGTCCTTCTCGGATCACCACATTGCAGCGGAGGTAGGAGAGGAAGGTAGCTCTGACTGTTTCTGCTTTGCTGGCATCTATGGGTGGGCAGCCACTCATGAGAGGAACCATACGTGGCAGTTGATGAGGGAGGTGTGTTCTCAGTCCAGATGGCCAGTTTTGCTTGGGGGGGATTTCAACGAGATTCTTAATCAACATGAGAAGAAAGGAGGACAGCCGAGAAATGAATGGCAGATGCGGAATTTCAGAGAAGCTATTGACAGATGTCTTCTGAGGGATTTGGGCTTCAAGGGATGCAAGTTCACCTGGAAACGGGGGTTATATGATGACAATCTGATTTTGGAAAGACTTGATCGCTTCTTGGCAGACAGAGAGTGGTGTGACATTTTTAGCGTCAGACGGGTCAAAAACTTTCCTATTCTTAACTCTGACCACGGACAGATTCTCTTATGGGCAGAAAGAGGAGGTACGAATAACAGTTCTTATGAGAAAAATTTCAGATTTGAATCTTTCTGGTTATCTTCCCCGAAGTGTAAAGAGGTGGTCCAACAGGCTTGGGGCAGCACTGCGGCGTTGGGGCTCAAGGGGCAGACAGATTTCTGTGCTGAGGAGCTTTCGTCTTGGGCCAAGGAGAAGTTTGGCAACATTAAGAAGAGGGTGGTGGATACTGAAAAGAGGTTAATTAGTGCTCAGAACCGACCCCCATCCAATGACATGCTGGAGGCATGTGAGGCCATTGCCAGGGAGCTGCAGGATCTTCAGCGCTTGGAGGAGAGCTACTGGTTAGCGAGGGCGAGGACCAATGAAATGAGGGACGGTGACAGAAATACCAAGTACTTCCATCACAAAGCTAGTCAAAGGAAAAGGCGCAATATGATCCAAGGACTTTTCAAAGAGGATGGGAGTTGGCAAACGGAGCAGGATGCTATTGCTGAAATCATTGTTTCTTATTTCAATTCTCTGTTCGCCAGTTCTGATCCATCTGGAATGGAGGAGTTTATTGCAGATATGCCACGTGTTCTTACTGAGGCAACCTCTTCAGATCTGAACTGAACCCCTACGGAGGCGGAGGTATGGAGTGCGCTTAATCAAATGCACCCCAACAAGGCCCCGGGGCCGGATGGGATGAAAGCTATCTTCTATCAAAAGTTCTGGGGGGTTATCAAGTCTAGCTTGCTGTCTTTTATTGGTAGATGGTGGAGAGGCGAGGAGAGCTTGGAGGATATTAATAACACGGATATTGTTCTGATTCCAAAAGTTAATAGCCCGGTCCGAATTTCAGAGTTTCGTCCTATCAGCCTTTGCAATGTGTCTTACAAGATCATTACTAAGGTGTTGGCGAATAGGATCAAACCGTTGATGAATGACATCATTTCTGAGAATCAAAGTGCCTTTATACGGGGTAGAATGATTACGGACAACGCTCTTGTGGCCTATGAGATGTTCAATACTATGAAGCACAAGAAAAAATGCAGGGAAGGTATGATGGCGATCAAGTTGGATATGAGTAAGGCTTATGATCGGGTGGAGTGGGCGTTCCTGGAGAAGGTGATGTGCAAAATGGGATTCCCGGACATATGGATGAATAAGGTGATGGAGTGCGTCTCTAGCATTTCCTACAAGTTCATCATTAACGGCAAAAGGAGAGGTACTGCAACTCCGGCAAGAGGTCTTCGCCAAGGTGATCCTATCTCCCCCTACCTCTTTCTTTTTTGCGCTGAAGCACTCTCTTTTTCTCTTTCTAAAGCAGCACAGGAAAATGTTATTCACGGGACTAGAATCTGTAGACGGGCACCACGTGTTACCCACCTGTTCTTCGCAGATGATAGTATCGTTTTCACACGGGCAACCTCTGAAGAATGCTCCGCTTTAGCTGATATCTTCAGCCAATATGAGAGGGCATCCGGGCAGAAAATTAACTATGAGAAGACGGAGGTTTCCTTCAGTGCAAACGTAGTGGCGGAAAGGCGGGAATTGATTAAAAACCGACTGCAGGTTAGGGAGGTGGACAGACATGAGAAGTATCTTGGGCTCCCTACGGTCATAGGGAGGTCTAAGAAAGTGGTCTTTGCTGCCATAAAGGAGAGAGTGTGGAAAAAAGTGCAGGGGTGGAAGGAAAATTTTTTGTCTAGGTCGGGGAAGGAGGTGTTGATCAAGGCGGTCATCCAAGCTATTCCCACGTATATTATGAGCATCTTCAAGTTACCGGAGGGTCTTATTGATGAGATTCAGGAGATGATGGCGAGGTTCTGGTGGGGAGCGACGGAGGGGGAGAGGAAAATCCACTGGATGAGCTGGGAGAGAATGTGCAGACCAAAGGAGGGAGGCGGGATGGGGTTTAGGGACCTGAAGGCTTTCAACCAGGCGTTGTTAGCCAAGCAGGGATGGAGGTTGGCAGTCCATGGGGATTCTCTCGCTGCTCGGATTCTGAAGGCCAAGTACTACAAGTCATCCTCTGTGTTGCACGCCAGGTTGGGGGGCAGTCCTAGCTTTACATGGAGGAGCATTTGGGGGGCACTGCAGCAAGTGAAGGAGGGTGTTAGATGGAGGGTGGGTGATGGTAGGGACATTCACATTTACCGGGAGAGGTGGATCCCCCATCTTGGGGGCACGGTGCACAGGTATTTGGTGAGCGGTCCGGAGGAGTATATGTGGGTTAGTGACTTGATTTGCACGGAGACTGGACAGTGGAGGAGGGAAGCGGTGGAGGAATGCTTTCCCAGTCATATAGCTAGGATTGTCCTAAACATTCCGCTACCCCGGTGGAGTGTGAAGGATAGCCTCTTCTGGGATAGGGAAAGCAACGGGTGTTTTTCTGTCAGAAGTGCCTATAACCTCATCAGGGCGGGCACTGATATAGGGGAGGGGGATGATGGGGAAATGTGGGGGAGGTTGTGGAAGGAAAGATGGCCGCCGAAGCTGAAGCATTTCATCTGGAGAGCATTGAGGAACATTCTCCCGACCATGACAGAGTTGCAGAGGAAACAGGTGACACAGAGTGATGGCTGCCACCATTGCGGACAGCGGGAGGATATGGCACACGCTTTGCTTCATTGTGAGTTAGCACGGAAGGTTTGGTCTACCAGAGATTTCGATTGGTCGGGGAAACTGAACTTTCAGGATACAGGGAGCTTTGTGTGTAGTCTACTGGACGAGGTGGATAGCAGGCGTAAGGAGGAGGGAGCGGCTCTTCTATGGGCTACGTGGACGATACGGAACAAGCACATCTTCGACGATCACCCTCCTTTCATACCGGCCCTAGCGGCGAGCTTCATCGACCTCGTGAGGGAGCATGCACGCTACCAGACAGCGGTGAACAGACCAGCAGGATACCCTTCTCCGCCCGGATCTGTATCTTGGCGTCGTCCCCCTTCGGGCTGCGTTAAGATCAATACGGATGCCTCCATCACCTCAGTAGGAGAGTGTGGCTGCGGTGTAGCCATACGGGACGACCACGGACAGCTACAGTGGACTTTCCAATGTCGTTTGGAGCAGCCATACTCGGTGCTTAGTGCGGAGGGTATGGCTGTTCTAAAAGGCATGCAGTTCGCACTTGGGAAAGGTTATACGGATGTGGTTGTGGAGACAGACTGCCTCCTTCTGGTGGAGGCCGTTCGCAAGGGATATGGCGGCCGTGGATACGAGCACATTTTTGTCCGGGACATTTATGAGCTCTCTTCTAGCTTTCTTTCTTTTGATTTTCGTTTTGTTAGAAGGCAAGGCAATAGTGTAGCCCACGCCTTAGCCTTACCCGCTTGTCATTTTGTTAACCCCCTCAGCGTTCGAGAGGGTTTTGATGATCGAATCCTTGTACTCGTTGCAGACGATTTGATTACTTAATAAAATGGCAGGCGCCCCTTATCAAAAAAAAAATATTGAATGTTTTTCTGATAGAAAGTCCAAATATATTAATAATGTTTACAAATAAAGACATGGAAACAAAGTTGAGAACATGATTAAACACAGATTAACAACACCATAAGTGTGTAGTGTATGTTTATGTTGTAGCCCTAATCTAATAAAGAAACAAAAGCATGAGAAATTTATTGAAGTGTTGTAGAAACCAAAGTAGATGGTTAAGTGATGGGGGAGGAACCCCTTTAACAATATGCCTAAGGAAATAGTAGTACTATATGGAAATTACTAAGATAATCTCTAACCTGGGATATGTCTTGAAGCTAGAGTCATCAACCAAAATCTCCTCCAGGGTGTAGTGATGCCCCTCAGTGTTGTAGTTTCCAAAGATTTCCATATGTGTGTCTTCATATTCCATCACTTGTGTTGACGTTGATGTCTGTCCTATGGTGCAACATTATGGAAATAGAGTGCTCAATCTCAGTGTATATATTAGTGGTAGGATGAGATTTTTTTTGTTATTTATCTCTAACAAAATGTTCTAAAGAATCATAATCATCAGGGTTTGTGGTTCATGATTTGAGTGTATGGGTTTGAAGCTTCTGATTAGAGTGGGTATGTGCACAAAGTTGGTAACAAGATGTGGTTGGAAGAAGTGATTTATGATCTGAACTATGAAAGAACAGTGTGTGAAAAGATGATTTGTGGTTTCATCTTCATCAAGGTACAAGTAACATCTGGTTGGTCCCAAGAAGCCTCTCTTTTTAAGGTTGCAATATGTGAGAATTTGTTTTTTGTAATGAGCCAGAAAAAGATTTTGTACTTTTGTGGACATTTGGTTTTCCAATATATAGTGAGATCAGATATATGTCCTCTGTAGGTGAGATAATGATATGCTTTTTTTTGGAGTGTAAGAGTTTCCCCATTTCCCTGATGTGCATTTGGTGGTGTTGTATTCAAGGGTGTACATGTTATCCTCTAAGGTCTCGATGTTGAGATGTTATGTGAATGTGCTTTAAAGTTGTTTTGTCTATTGTTGATGAGGATATGGAGAGCTTTGGTTGTGTTAATATTTTTCAGGTTCTAAGGTATACTAAGGTTGTTTGTAATGTTTTGGATCATGTTGTTGTGATACCATGCATCAAACTAAAAGTTGATGTTGGTGGATGCATGTGGAGATGTGTTGATCATTTGAATGATGTTGTCCAAATATTTATCAATGAATTTCCGGAGTGGTGAAGATATGCATATTTTTCTTTTATTTCATGGATATGCTTTTTTTGGAGTATTTGTAGAATGAAGGGTTTCCATATTTTTGATGAGTTGGTGGTGATACCATATATGATTTTAGTGATGAGGCAAATATCATGTGTTTTGATGTCAATGATGCCCCATCCTCCATATTCAGTGGGAGCACAAATGGTATTCAATTGACTGAGTGTGTCTTGGTTTTATCTAAATGTGTGGAATAATGGTTCCATAGGAATTTTCTTCTGATGGAGTTAATCATATGTCGAGTCTTAGTTGGTAAAGGTGTGCAACTTAGGTAGTGGGTGGTAATAGGAGTAATGGATCTGTTAAGTAGAGTCATACGACTTGTTATATTAAGGGATTTGGTAGTCTAGAATGTGAGTTTATTATGGATTTTGTCGATGATAGGCAACCAAGAGTGGTTTTGAGTAGGGTGTGGTGAAATAGGTAATCCAAGGTACATAATACGAAAGGTTTCAATTTTGAATTGAAGTAGGGTTTGGTATCTGTGGATGGTTTATGATGAAGTGTTACTGCATGTAATGGTTGATTTCCCAAGGTTAATCCTAAGTCCAAAGATGTACGAGAAAAGTTTGATGATGTGAATAGTGTTAAGAATGGTATAGTCTTCAGGTTTGACCAGTATCATAGTATCATACACATATTGAATGATATTTTCAAAGCATTTGCTTGGTGATGGGATAAGTCTGTAAGAAGTGCCCAGTTTGATCATGTTTGTGAGCAGTGATGTGACCATGATGAAGAGGTAGGGTGATAAGGGGTCACCTTGTCTGAGACCATTGGTGTTTTTGAAGTGTCTAAAAGGTGATCAATTAATAATAGTGGATAAAGTGTTTGTTGAACATGGATCCAGTTAATCCAATTTGTGGGGAATCCATAGCCCTTCATGGTGTCAATGAGGCAGTTCCAGTTTACATAGTCAAAGGCATTGTCAATATCAAGTTTTATGGCTAACACATGTGTTTTGTTTTTGTAGCAAAGGTGTAGTGTTTCATTGACCATAGTGAATGCATCATGGATGCTCCTATGTTTCATAAAGGCATTTTGATTGTTTTCTATGATGTGTTCTAACTGCAGTTTGATGTGATGTCGAAGAATTTTGGCCAGAATTTTGTAGGAGGTGTTGATAAGGCTGATAGGTTTGAATCGTTTGATCATGCCAGGTTCTTCCACTTTTTTAATCAAATCCATGTTGGTGTGATTAAGAACCTTGATGTGTTTGTGGATATTGTTATTATTTTGGATGGTGTGAAGAAGATGTGTGAAGTCCCCTTTGATGTATTCCCACATCAAGAGGTAGAATTTAGTGTTAAGTCTGTTAGGACCAGGAGATTTATTTTTTCCTAGTGATTTAACAAATCTTTGAGTTCCTCAATGTTGAATCACTGGTAATGCTATGTTGGGGGTATGGTTTTTTTACATATGTAAGCCCAATTAATATAATTGAGGATTCTAGACTTGTGTCTCATGTTGAAGATGTGTATGTTTTGTGATGATGTCTTTTTTTATGTATTATTGCCATCAACATTTACCATGGAAATGATGTTTACTCAGGCATTATTGTTGCACCACTTGTGGAAGTATTTTGTGTTCTTATCACCTTCTATTGCCCATCTAATATTTTCTCTTTCTTTCCAAATACCATCAATGCAGTTTTGAATGTCCTCCGTCTCTACTTTGATGGAAATTATAATGGTTGGGTCATAATTGGGGTCACTGTCCACAAAGAGGTGTTGTTGTTCTAGATCGGCCAGTTTAAGCATTGTGTTCCCATATTTTTCCCCAGGTTTTGAGGGATGATATGATCTTTTTGGTGTTGTTATGTATGTGATATCGCAGTTCTCTAGTAGTTTGTTGGTATGGAGTCCAGTTTTCTCTACATATGTGTAAGCATGCAACATCTTGTAATAAGAAGTTTTCTATTCTAAATGGTTTGTGACCCCACCTTAAGTTTTGGTATAAATGATAATGGGGAAGTGGTCTGATATGGGTTTGTGTGCAATTAAAACATTGGAGTGTGGAAAGAGGTCTTCCCAAGTGGTGAGTAGATGAAGTGGCCAATTCTGGCCCATGAATGGTTTCTATTCCAAGTTTAGTTAGCATTTGATGGGATGATGTTGATCATGTTGTGTCTAATGATGTGTCTATTGAATATATGCATTGTGATTTTAGCCAATCTAGACTTGTGAATAGTGGCGTCAAGTTGGATGGAATGGATGTACCGATATGTGATAAGTTTTGTTACTTGGGATCTATTATTTAAAAGAAATGTGAGGTTCAAGATGATGTTTGTCACAGGTTGAAGTGGAAGAGTGAAACTGGAGTAGTATGTGACCAAAAGATCCCTCTCATCAAAAAGCAAGTTCTACATAACAACTATACAACCATCCATGCTATATGGGAGTGAATGTTGGGTAGTGAAGAGACAAGGTCTCAACAAGGTGAAGGTATCCTAAATGAGGATGTTGAGATGGATTTTCCGGGAGACAAGAAAAGATCATTTTAGGAATGAATTTATTAGAAACAAGTGGGGGAAGTGAGCATCGAAGACAAGTTGCATGGAGGTCTTCTAATATGGTATAGATATGTGCAACATGGACCAACAAATGAACTTATGTGAAGCAAGGTTATTGAGTCAAGAATAACTAAAAGAAGAAGAGGCAGACCTAAATTAACTTGGGAAGATCTTATAAAGAGATATTTTGAATATTTACATCTTGATCAGTGTATGACCCATAACAGATCTGGTTGGAAAAGAGGGATCCATGTAGATGACCCCAACATGGTTGGGACTGAAGCCTTGTTGATGACAATGATTATTTGTTATAATATGGAATCTAGAAAGTTTAGGTAATGGATCTCATCTTTAAGGTGATTTTTAATAAGGGGGCATTGAAAGTGTGGGTCATGACATTTGGTATCTGAGGCCCAGATTTTTCAAATAATGTTTAATAGTTGATAATCTCAAGTAATGCATAGAAGCATAAGGACAATTATTAGGAAATAACCTAAGGGTAATGGTGTCTAGAAAGGATCACAGATTTGATGTCTGCAAATTATTTCCTCTGCACCATTTAGTTGATATAAGAGTACTCCCTGGCCAGAACCTAGGCTTTGCCTGAAGAAATATTTCCTCTAAGCTTCTCATCTCTAAGTTCGTCCACTTATCATATCCTTGCTTAATAAATCATAAAAAGTACTTTGTCCTCATTTCAATTTAGGTTTTTGAGATGAACTATGAGTAAGACATCCTCAGCCAATTGAAGCACATGTGATGTTGAAATAATAATATGGTTAAAAAAATATTCTATGGGTTTTTCCTTACCCTAGATGGATATAGGGTTGTTTAGGAGAACCCTAAGTGGGTCAAGGGATATCTACAACCCCAAGATGGGGGTGAAATCCCTAATCCTAACCCTAAACCCTAATCCTGGGTAATGGGAGTAGTGTGGGTAAAATAGTAACCCTGCGCACATAAATCGAAATTAGGGTAAGAGGAAGGAGAAAATACAAATGAGTTTGGTGACCTGGTCTCTTATGCATGCATGTACGTGGAATAAGGAATGCATTATATATGTAAAGGGTTTTGAACATATATATGGAACTTAGATAATCAATGGTTGCATAATACTAGACATGAAACCTTCAACTCAACTTTTAGGGTTGGTGTCCCAACCTGGGTGGGTCAACCCAAGAATGGGAAAAGGACCTATTGGGGAGGCATAACCCTAAACATGTGGGGTCAGGTTATGGCTAGAGAGTTCAACCTCCTCCTATGAGTCAAGAAGGCACACTAGGTTAGGACCTTCCCTAGAAAAGTGAGATTAATCGATCACTTCGAAAAAAAATAGGTAAACTTGAATGTCACCTAAAGTTTAAATGATTATGTATACTAAATATGAAAGAAAATATATTGAGTATTATTTGTGGAACCTAGTAATGACATCTCTAAGGGTTAGGTGAAGGAGGTAATACTCCAAAAAACCTAAGGAAAAGTCACTAATAAAGTGGCTGATATTGAAGACCAAGCCCAAGGGGAAGCTCACCAAGAGTCCAAGCCCAGGAGGGGAAGGTCAGTAGGAAGACCCAACCCATGAGGGAAGGTCACCATGAAAACCAATCGCATGAGAGAAGGCCACCATGAAAACCAAGCTCAGAAAGGGAAGGTCACCATGAAAAGCAAGCCTAGGAAGGGAAGTCACCCTCAAAACTAAGCCTAGGAAAGGAAGGTCACCATGAAGAATGAATCCAAGAGGGATGATTGCTATGAGCACAATGAAGGGAAAAAATGAAGCACTTTGCACCCTAATAGATTAAGGAAATCCAGGTTAAAGAATTATACAAAAAATAATGTGCTTGAGGATTGTTAGAAAATCCTCAATAAAAAAGTGTAACGAAATAAAGTTTGACATCTTGATAATACCTTAGGAAAGGTAGATGCCAACCCTAGGGTCAAATAGGTATGGTTGAAGTTACATAAGACCTATGAGGTCAGGAGGTAATCATGCACAAAGTGTAAAGTACCATAGGGTCAAGATATATCCATCTGTGTGTACCCAAGGCAATGGGGTCAGGAGATTGACCACATTCATGAGTTCATGAGGCCTAACTCCCTCTTTCATTTATGTTTCTTTACTCTTGATCAGATAGGTTCTTCTTGGGAAAGTTGTCAAGCATAGCCTAACCAACTAAATGTTTGATCATGGAATGACCTAAGGAGCATTGTACTTCCTTGAGCTCTCTTCTTTACAAACGTTGAGTAGTCATCCTTGCTTCTCAAGGACTGTAACAGTTGTGTTGAACTTGTCAAACCACACTCTGGATATTGAGGTCCATAGATTGATTTCTTCAATTTGCATAAAAGGGAAAAGGTTTCAATAGAACGAGAGGTGGTACTATGCTATGGGTAGACTGACTCTTCGACAATCTATCTCTATGCAAGAAGGTGTTCTTGACATTGACATTGAAACAACGGTCAATCCTTGTTCACGACAATAGAGAGTACAACTCTGACTCATCTTGACCACTGCTGGAGCGAGACATGGTTACAATGTCACCCTTCTGTGTAAAGTCAAAAAGGGTAAACCCTATAGCAATCAGACATGCCTTGTATCTCTCTATGCTTCCATTAGAAGTGGGCTTGAATTCAAAATTTGACACCCAATGGGACAATGTGAGAGGGCCATCTGTGTGTACCCAAGGCCATGGGGTCAGGAGATTGACCACCTTCATGAGTTCATAAGGCCTAAGGGGACAATGTGATAGGCACTACATAAGTACATGAGACCCTTGGGGTTCAAGAGGAGATCACTCCAAAGGACCTATTACCCTAGAGACCTTAAGGGACTGGCAAAGGCTAATGATGTAGGAGATGTAGATATAAAGAATACTCAGACTCATGAAATGATGTTAGAAATAGAATGTTAAGGGAAGTTGTGCATAAACTCAAGAGTTGAGAAAAGCATTATCCTTGATATCATGAAATTTAAGAAAAATGTGGCATTAATTGTATTCATGGATTGGAGTGATTATTGAGGATTACTCAACAAAAAATACAAAATCAGAAGATAATGTGTGAATACACCATCTCTTCTCTCGGAATAGGATAAAACTTTGTATTAGGGCTGCAATCAAACACTTATTTCATATTATTATGAGTGAAAGAGAATGGGTAGACACATGTCATGTATAAAATTGATATAAGAGAATGAATATCCTAAGTTGAAATTTAATGTCATAATATGGGGTTTTGAGGTGTTACCTCACCCTTATATGGAAATGAATGAATACTAGTTTGGAAACCTGGTGAAAATGTAGTTATCAAGTTCAATTGAAATTACAAGTGGAAATGTAATCACCAAGTGATAATATCATGTAATGAATGAGGATTTTGAAGTACCCATTCAGGTTCCAACCTAAGTAAAAAATGAGGAATTTGCATAGAAGTTTCTAAAAGTAATCTAGCACAAACCTATCCAATATGGGGTGCTAACCCTAAGGTTTAGAGCTAAGTGGAGTTACCATTCACATTAACCTTACTAGGTTTGAATTTTGGGGACAAAATTCATTTTAAGGAGGTGTGAATGTAAGATCCTCAAATTTGGTATATTTGAATACTATGAATATGAGGCTCGAGTTGATAAGCAAATTCCCTGATTTCATAGTTGATAGATTAGTAAAGCTATCTTGGATTCACTTTGTAGTGTGGGTTTAACCCATGGACCAAGTGACACCCATGAGACTATTTTCTTTGCAAATAGGTGCTTGTGGCACAAGCTTAAGAAATAGGAATTTTTGGGTGTAAATGAACGATAATGTCTTTGTGAACTGTTATATAATTGAAATATGGGATATATGCAAGTTTCCAAAAGATTACAAGATAATTTGTGATTAAGAGGAGTAATATCTAATCCTAACTTTCTAGACAAGTTTTGAGGCATCAAAGAAAGATAATTAAATTTTACTTTTAAAACGCTTAAAGATAATGAGGAAATTAAGATAATGAGGAAATTAAGATAATTCTTGAATTTGAGATAAAAAAAGACTTTCCATATTATGTGGGTAATTCATTTAAGAAAATACATAACAAGAAAGTTTCATCTATGAAAGTTATCCCAATGAATCCCAAAAACTAGATATACGAGGGAAAGATATTAGTGACTTACCCTCAAAATTTGATAGCAAAAGGATGCTCCTAGTTGCCTATAGAAAATCGAGAAGGGAGAGGCACCTACTTGTAATAATTAAATGTTATTCTCTTATTTGAAGAGATATAAAAGGGTATCTATTAACATGTATTTAACACTAAACTTGGTCTAATATGAGACTATAGGATTGTAAGATAATTTTCAAAATATGGGACTAATCAAAGTAGATATGAGAGAGATATGTATTTTATAAGATCTGCATAAAGTTTCTTGCTAAATGTCATGATCAATGAACTGAAACATTTAATGTTATCATGAGACCTTAGGGGTATAATAATCCACCCTCTTTATCATTTCACGTGGCTCTGAGCTATTTGATCACGATCGAGTGGAAACCCTACCTTCTCCTACCTCCATCCCAATATGGAAACAAGCCATAATGACGACTTCTCACCCGATATTTCTCTCTTTAGTTTCCCTCCCCCACTTAAAAAACTCTTTTAATGTCTTTCACTCACCAACACAGACCCACCATGGGTGTTTTAAAAGGGAGTGTTTCCTTGGACACCAAGCATGAGATCCTAGTCCTTGCTTCATCTCTTTAAGGTGAGGAGGGGATTCCCATAACCTAGATCTAAGCATAGTCCCACCTTATAAATACACCCCCATGCTTCTTATCCCACTGTTACATCTTTTGCCCATCTTTTTGGCCATATTTGAGGCTTACATACACACTCTTCCTCACAACATCCTTCCCCAATCGCACTCCGATGACATTCTTCGGAGAAGATGCGAGCGGAGTAAATGGTCCTCTCCCTGCCTTGATTCCTGGCCACCCAAAACCTCTTGAACTCTATGAAGTTAGAGGTGCCCTTTTTTAACCACTCTAGGGATCAGAGATGCTACCCACACTTGCCGGAGTTGATGCTTCATGGAGGGATGATGTAGGATTTTATCGCACTAACAAACTCACTCGGGGTTGAAATCCCCGAGCTTTTACCAAAACCAATGTGCAATAATACCACCCAAAAGCGGACGAGTCTTATCGCAGTATAGTTAAGGATCGAACCCAAAGGACAACATTTTTAAGAATCTTGTCAGTCGAATCTAGTTCAAGTAAGACTAATATTTAGAACGATTGGTTGATTTGAGATTAATTAAACTAATTGCAAGAAAGTAAAAGTTGAATTAGAGTTGGATTTAGATCAATGATAGGGAATCGCTGGGATGGTCTCGGGTTTCACCACCACTACGCATACAAACACATCTAAACGTCAAACATACAAGCAAGATATAACTATTCAAATAGAGCTGCTACAAAAACCCCATACGAGTGTTAGGTCCGCATAAGCATCACCTTAGGCATCAGATGTCTCGTCACCATCCGGATCACTTACTTATGGCTTCGAAGATACAAAAATCCAACAAAGGTTGTGGGGCCCCTATACAGGCGTTAGGCACACAGAAGCGTCATCAAAGGCTAGATGGGTCGTCCCCTCGCGGATCATATACTTATGACTCGAAGAAATCCCATTCCATTTCTAGTTTGGGAGTCAACCACATTAATCGATAAGCAAGCAGGTGATTAATATACGAGCAAACATCGACGATTAACAAGAAGATACAAAATCCAACTAAGGTTGTGAACCCCCTATACAGGCGTTAGGTACACAGAAGCGTCACCAAAGGCTAGATGGCTCATCCCCTCACGAATCATACACTTAAGACCTCAAGGAATCCCATTCTATTTCTAGTTTGGGAGTCAACTTGTTAAACGACATTCAATCCTACATATAGAAGTTCTCACAATGTAGGAAGAACAAAGATGAAAGCAAGCAAGAGGCGGCTAGGTCAAGGTTTCCGCTCTGGCGATTTACTGAGCGCTCTGACAAGTTCACCCCGCCTGGGGGAGGGGAGGTCGGCGGCCGGTTGGCTACTCCTTTCTCCCCCTGGGCATCTTCTCCGCACGTGCTTCTCTCCGGGGCTTAGCACCCTCTGTGGGTCGTGGGCCACCCTTGGGTGGCGCTTCTCCCCCACCCTTATCTGCGTCTGGCGGCCCTGTGTTACTTCGTGCAGAGATGGTGGCGGGCGGAGTGACGGTGGCCTGGAGTCGGTCGTCTGACTCCGGTGGACACGCGCTTTCCCTGCTTTACCTTTTCTTTTGTTTTCTATGTGGTCGTGTGAGTCGGGTTGCCCGCTTTGGTCGGCGGCCGGCGTTGGCGGCCTCGATCGCCATGCAGGGAGGAGTAAAGTGGGGTTCGATCATTGGCGGGTGCTCCTATCCTCGGCCACCTTTGTCCACCTCAAGCTATTGCTTGGGGGTGGGGGTGTGCCGGCGTGGTGTGGAGTGGTGGTGGGGTTCCCTACCTTTCCTACCCCCCACCGTCTCACACGTCTTGGTCCTCTGTCCCTTGCGGGTGTGTCTGTTGGGGTTTTTGCCTCCTTCCTGCCCAACTTCGTGGGTGTTGCCTTCCTTTTTGTTATTTTGTCTGTGTGAGTTTGTCTGGTGCTATGTTATCTTGTTGAGCTTCTCTGTCTGCTAGGTTGTATCTTCATCCGGGTGGTGCTATGTTTCTCATCATCATTTTTGTCTGTGTGTTTGTTTGGGGTTGGTTTGGCCCCCTTCTGACCTTGTCTTTGCTGTTTTGTTGTGGTTTGCAGTGGCGGTCATGCTGCTTGGTTGTTCTGTGTTTTTCTGTCGGCGTCCTGTTGTGTCCTTGGTTCGGTCGAGCTCTCTCCCTTTCAGGTGGTCTTCTGGCCTCTTCATGATGTCGATCTCTGCTGACAACTTTGCAAACTCCCAACCTGGTATACTCAAAGGCTCTCGCAGATTGAAGGCTTCCATCCCAGATAGCTGCTTTAGTCAGCCACTACAAGAGGTGGTCGGTGCTGAAATTTACCTATCGCATCCCAATCTGAGTCTTGTGCTATGTGGGTCCTCAAAGGCGGTAGTTGTTAGTTTCTTCTTTGTGAGATATCTTTCTTGTAGATGCCGTATGGCTTTATTTTAATGACAATGAGCTTACCTTCAAAAAAAAAGATGAAAGCAAGCAATTAATCTAACTACGAACATAACGATTAACAACAAAATGAAAAGTTATATACATTGCCATGGAATTCTTAACAAAAGAACATGCTTGCATGGGCAGCGGGGTTAGTCCCTGCACCCCAGTGAAGTGGAACTACTCACTCATGATGCGAGAAACAAGAAGAATGAGGAAGAGAGAGAAATCTACCATGTAAACAGTACAGGAGGTAGTCGCAGCTCGGTGAAGATGATGCAATCTTCTACGTCATGTCAGAGCAGATCTGTACGCGAAACGGGAGATGCCAAAATGGATCGGACAATCTCTCTCGCTTTGTCTTCCTTCTCTTCTCGGTCTCCTTGATTACAATACGGGTAGTAGGTGGAGTGAAACTGGCATGGACGGTACTGGATCTGGATCGGACCTGTGTACAGGCAGCCTGTCGGCATCCCGGAACTGATGCCCAAAATAAGGACCTTGTTGGTCCTATTTATAGGCACAAATCAGGCCCTCATGATTTTGGTGTGAGTCCAAATGATTTAGGTTAATATCTATTTCAAACGGTTTCATTACAAACCCACTTTATCAAACGGTTTGGTATTTTATTTGGTTTGCATGCATGGGCATCAAACGGTCTCCATGCTAGCAGCAGCAAACGGTTTGGAAACTATTTAATTATCAAATGGTCTTTATGTAGACAGCAAACGGTCAGCATGCTTTAAACGGTTTGCATTGTATGTAATCCAACCGGTTTTCCTATGTTCAGTTTTGCGTGCATGTACTCATTCGATCTTGGATCAGCAGCTGTCCAAATGATCAGTGTGGTTATCGCACTCCATTCGATTTGCATGTAAACAAGAGACCAAACGGTCTTCACACTATGATCATTTGGTCTTCAGGTTGTACTCTTCATTCGGATTTGTGCATGCATGTGATCATTCGGCCATTCAAGCAAACGTTCTTGCGGTGGGTTGCATTGACAAATAGTCTTGGTGTTCAGCTCATTCGGTCTTCATGCATTGCATGCTGCTCAACATTCTTTACGTGGCCAGGAAACGGTTTGCTCCATGCATGTGCACAGCAAACGGTCTTCACAGCACTGCTTCAAATGGTCTTGTAATGATGTTTCTCAAACGGTTTGGCAGATTGCAACTTTATCAAACGGACTCCTTTGCTTCCACTTTAACAAACGGTCTAGCATCCTGGTTTGACTTTTCCAATCGGTCTTCATGCATGCATGCAAAATGATCTATCAAACCGTTTGTTGTAATGTGATTCATTAAACGGTCTTAATTTGATTAGCTCACACGGTTTCATGCATGCATTGTTATCTAAACTGTTTGCATGCTCCAGCAGCAAACGATCTTCACGTGGGCCTCCATTCGGTCTTCACTTCTTACACAACAAACGGCCTTGCGACCGGTTTGAGCAAACGGTCTCATTCTTTAGTAATTAGCAAACAGTCCTGCAGTCCTTCATTTAGTCTTCGCATGCATTTAGTCTTCGCATGCATTGCATTCAAATGGTTTTGCTGCATGCAGTCCTCATGCACGTGGCTCTTCCAAACGATTTGGTGTTGCATTCTCCAATCGATCTCGGATGATGGACGATCAAATGGTTTCACAGTTGTGTCAAATGCTCTTGCAGACCGGTACTCCTCAAACGGTCTCGTAGATAGATATTACTCAAACGGTCTCACAGACCGGTATTACTCAAATAGTCTCACAGACCGGTATTAGTCAAACGATCTCGCAGACCGGTATTACTCAAATGGTCTCGATATTCCCAGCTCCAAATGGTTTTGAGGTGAGCATGTCCATTTGGTCTTGAGACCGTATGGACGAAATCGAATGGTGAGACCGAATGGATGAAATTGTTTGGCCAGGACCGAATGGTGAGATCGAATGGTTGAAACCGTTTGGCTAGGACCAAATGGTGAGACCGAATGGTTGAAACCCAAGATGAGAAAGGTGGGACCCACTCAAAATGGTTTAATTGTTCAACCTTGTCAAGACCTGCATCAAATTAACATAAATTCAGTTAAAATCATGATAATTGAACCAGTTAAATAATTTTTCACATTTTGTTATTTAGTAAGTGAAATTAAAAGCATTGAGTCGAATTTGACCCAAGATGGTAATTGAAATTCCTGATGAATATGCATTCATCAAGGGACTAGTGTAGGGGGGTCTGAGACCTTTGCACAAACTCTTGGAAGTGGGTCATTGTGTTTGGGCGAGAGGCTAGAAACCACCACCCGTGCTTAGCAATAGTGGAAAAACCTAGGATGCCAATACCAACAAGTTGGGTGAGCCCTAGGTCAGCATGAATCTGGCTGGGCTGATTTTGGGCTAAGCCCAGCAAGGTGTGGATAGCAAGTTGTGTCCCCTAATTCCTGGTTATGGGATGCTGCAATCTTAGGCGTCTGTCTGATGATCAAGGATCAAGAAGAAACTCATCAAGGTAAATATTGCAAAAACCATAACAATTACTAGGATTATTTTATGTAGGTAATGTTGTATATCATTTTGATCAAGAAAATTGGTAGAAACTGAATCAAATATAATTTAATCATGATTCTCATTGTACTTCAAAAAATATAGTGGATACATGATTATGAGGTGATTAATCAAAAGCAAACTCTAGATTTTTTTAATATATTTCTCAAATCAGTCAATATGTTTACTTGTGTTAATAAACGGGCATTGTTGAATATAATGAGAAACCA
The DNA here is from genome assembly GCA_963693085.1 of Alisma plantago-aquatica. Classification (NCBI taxonomy): domain Eukaryota; kingdom Viridiplantae; phylum Streptophyta; class Magnoliopsida; order Alismatales; family Alismataceae; genus Alisma; species Alisma plantago-aquatica. The sequence goes on from OY856411.1 coordinate 108,134,913, forward strand.
AGATGATGGTGATAATGATGATGAATAATTAATGTTTCTAAACCAATAATTATACATATGATGAGTTAGGGTTTTGAAACAAAAGATCATAACTTGCTATGTTATTAATGCACATAATTGAATCTAGGTGTTCATAATGGAGTGTTATGTTAGATTTGATAATTTGGGTTTCAGTTAATATCTAATATGGGTTTATAACCCTAATGAATCATGATGTGATGAAATTAGGGTTTGGTGCCCTTTTTCGTTATCCAAACCAGAGACCACCCTAAACCTTAGTTTATCACATATGTTAGATTAGTATTTTTTTTTTGAAAGAGGGACAGGAAGCCCTGTGATTGGGGCTCCCCGTTACTACTATTAACTGATCAAATCAAGGTTTACAAGAGACAACAAATTCAAAGGGAAATGTTGAGAAAAATAAAACCTAGCTACATGACCCCGATGAGCCGAGTTGGCCACCTCATGGGCAACCCTATTACATCTACGATTAACATAAAGAAAGCTACAGAAGGAAAACTGAAATTTTAACTCTTTGACGTCTTCAGCAACAGCTCCTAGGTAATCCCTTTGCATCTTCTTGCTTGTGCATGCATGGACGGCCTCCAGTGAGTTTGTTTCTACTTCAAAGTTGGTGTGTCCCTCTTCCTTTGCCCACAACAATGCTGCTCTCACCGCTAGCACTTCCGAGATGGCGACATCCATTCCTGAGCTTACCTTATCTCCCGTGACCCCCACCAGCCTGCCTGTATCATCCCTAGCTGCCAAACCAATTCCCGCCCCCCCACCTTCACCCACATACCCATCTACGTTTATCTTTATTCTGCCTTGCGTCGGTCTCATCCAGCCACAACGCCCACTAGCTGTTGTCACACTGACGTCTCCCCCTTCACCCCCTGGTGGGCGTTAGCGTCCCTCACGTCGCACAATAGCACGTCGCTAACCCCGTCACGCCCTCTCCCCACCCCATCTCCTACTCCTCTTCTATGATGTTCTACGTGTCCCCACGCTTCTCCTGGTTGTGCGTCAGCTGCCCCTTCACACTGTTGTTGCATGGCTTCACCCCGCCCTTCCTCTCCCTCCATCTATCTATGGCACTGCCCTCCCCTTCGCATCATCGTCAAGGCACTCCTCAACATGTAGCCACTCTGTACGTCACTGTGTTGGAACGTCCGTATGCATCTAGTCCTCCACGCCGTCCACATGCCAGCAACTAAGTATTCCACTTCTTGCATGGATCTCCTTTCTAGCGCAACTCCCACGGACGAGGTAATATCCTCATCCCTAGCATCATCCACCCATGCTTGCACTCCTCTCGGTGTCTGCTCCCATACTTTCACTGCATTGGGGCAGCGGAAGAGTGTGTGAGGTATTGTCTCCTTCTCAGATCCACACAACATGCATGTACCATCCTCCAGGCAGTGCCTATCATAGAGGCGCCCCCTTGTTGCTAAGCATCATGTGCATGCCCTCCACAAAAAATGGGCTATTTTTGGACTCCATCCTGCATGCCATATTCTTTTCCATAGATCATTACCTTGTCGCTGCACAAAATTCCTCATTTCCTCTTTTCTGAGCAAACCCAACCAGTAGGTTGAACGTACCGAGAACACTCCGTCCCTTGAAGGCCACCACATTAGAGTGTCCTTAGGTCTCTACAAGATGAGTTGGATAGTGCATATTCTTTTAACATAGTGGTCCGGAAAGCATTCTCTGACTCTGTCCACCTCCCATTGAGTGCCATCTTCTGTCATCAGCTCGCGAACTGTGCTGTATTTTGGACCATCCTCCCTTTTAAAGCATGCAAGTGTATCATTCTCCCTCGGCAGCCAATTATCTTCCCAAATATCTACCGCAGTTCCGTCACCCAATCTCCATTGTGTCCCTTCCTTTAGTAGTGCCTTTGCTCCCCATAGACTCCTCCAAGAATAACTAGGATTATATCCCCATCTCACTTCCCATATGAATGTCTTTGGAAAGTATCTAGCTTTGAGCACCCTAGTCACTAGGGATTCCGGGTTGTTGGCTATTCGCCACAGTTACCTAGCCAGGAGGGCTTGGTTAAACGTCTAGAAATCTCTGAATCCGAGACCCCCTGCCTCTTAGGCCTGCACATTCTCTCCCAGCTTAGCCACGACATTTTCCTTTCTTTATCTTTTGCTCCCCACTAGAATCTAGCCACCATCCTCTGTATCTCTGCTATGGTTCCCATAGGCAGCTGGAAAATGCTCATGATGTATGTGGGTATTGCCTGGGCAACTGCTTTGATTAGAACTTCCCTCCCTGCCTTTGAAAACAACTTTTCCGACCATCCTTGGAGCTTCCGCCAAATCCTTTCTCTAATGAAGCTGAACACCTGCTTCTTGGACCTTCCCATGGTTTCCAGGAGACCCAGGTAGCTGGCGTGTCTATCCACTACTCTCACACCTAGTAGCTTCCTCAACTCCTCCTATTTATCTACCTTCATCCCTTTGCTGAAAACAACCTCCGTCTTAGAGAAGTTTATCATTTGTCCCGATGCCTGTTCATATTGGCTGATAATCTCAGCTATCTTTAGACATTCAATAGTGGTTTCTCTAGAAAAAAGGATGCTATCATCTGCAAAGAAAAGATGTGAGACACAGGGCGCACCTCTGCTTGGCTTGATGCCGTGTAGAAGGTTGTAGTGGGTGGCAATAGAAATCAAAGTTGAGAAAGCTTCAGCACACAAAATGAAAAGATAGGGGGAGAGAGGGTCACCCTGTCGAAGTCCACGTGCAGGCTTTGTGCTTTGGGTCTTATCTCCATTAATGGAGAAGGCGTGCTGGATGGATGTTATGCATTCTTGGACTTTCTTCCTCCACTTTAGCCCAAACCCCATCTTCTCCATAGTGACATCTAGAAATCTCCACTCCACTTTGTCGTACGCTTTGGACATGTCCAATTTCAACGCGAGGCTGCCTTTTTTCCTTCCCTTATCTCTCTTCATAGAATGGAACACTTCATATGCTATGAGTGCGTTGTTCATTATCTTTCTTCCCTGGACAAAAGCATTTTGGTTCTCGGAAACAATGGTGTTCATAAGAGGCTTTAATCGGTTCGTCAGGACTTTGGAAGCTATCTTGTACACCACATTACAAAGACTGATAGGTCTGAATTCTCCTATTGTCTTTGGCGTGTTGGTCTTCGGGATAAGCACAACAAGAGTATCATTTACCTCCCCTATACTTCTTTCCCCTTTCCACCATCCTTTGATGTAGCTCGCCACATCCTTCCCAACAATTCCCCAATAATTTTGGTAGAACATCGCCTTCATACCATCCGTACCAGGTGATTTATTAGGATGCATCTGTTTTAGTGCTTCCCATATCTCCTCATCCTCTATATCCCTCTCCAGTTCTTCCCTTTGGGTCTCCGATATCATCTCCCGCAGCCCCTTAGTAGCCTCATCAAATCCCGTAGGATTGAATAACAATTTGATTTTTCATGACCATGAATAGGAATGTTCCATTATGTAAGTTAATGTTGATATTGTTGGACTTAATGAGGAATTATGTAAAATAATTTAATTCGTACATAATAATATAATATAAGACTACATATAGTGAATACAACTCTAATTAATTAATGTTGATGATAACAGTAATATTATAATTTATAAAAAGATAATGAGCTTAAACCCTAATTGTATTAGAACTCATAAAAAGAAATGTTAACACTATAATATAAGTCCAAAATTGTATTCCTTCATACCCAAATATCTTAGGGGACAAGGTTGAGATATATGAGTAATCCTAGATCACTTAGTTTCATTTAGGAAATAAAATACAAGATTAACTAAAAAATACTAAATAATACACTTGATGACCCAAAAGTGGAAACTGATGAAAGTTCACATTCTAGACGCCTTAACTAGTCTAGGTATCAAATTTGACTTTATTTCAACCTTTGATCCCTCAAACAATTAGGGAAAGAAACTGTACTAAATCACATCTAAAATGCCAATTAAATTAGTTTATATAGTCAATTTTCTATAATTCATAGTTATAATGTTCCCACGCTTGATTTTTTCCATTTAATTTATAGAAAAACACATGTAGTCTATTGGGTCAAGACTAGACCGCTCGTGAGTCATCTCCTATCTTGAGTAGGAGAGCACCTCGCACGTGAACAATATATTTCTAGCTTGCCGACCTTACGACATGGTTATCTCTCTCTCCTATCCATGAAACTTCTCAAATATTCTTCTGTTGGATTACTTGTGTGATTTTGCACATAATGGCCATTAATTTTAACTGAAATTTCCTTCATTTGTGATTTTCCAAAATCTTCTCCCAAACTTCTTGAAGTCACAACCCATATAAGCCCCAATACCCCACCTATAAATACCTAACCCAACATTTGTTTGTGTCACACCTCATGAAGTTGTTTTCTTACGTCGAATTCATCCCAAGTGGCTCTCTTTGTCACCATCGAGATTGTTTTCAATTAGTATCTTTGGGCCCTATCTTTGGCTTTCTACTTCACTGAAGTCCAATTCCTCTTATGGTAAGATATGTCAGCCTTTCTCCTTCTTATCATAATTGCTGCCATAAACTATTTGCAAACATGCAAGTTTTTCCTAATTCCACCCCATCCCAAACCTACTTCACATCATCTACCATGGTGCATGCAGAGTTTGAAGGAGGTTCTAGTTCACAATTTCTCCATTTTCCCCTGACACTATTTTAGCTAATAGGTGTGCGTAGGCAAATTGGACTTGTCATCAATTTCATTTTATTTGTACTGCATGAATGATTGGATATCTTTGTGAAAACCTTTTTATGGTAATGAAAGACTATATGATTTTTTGCACACAATTTTTACAATTAAATCATTAAATGGTATAAAACTTGAAAATTAATAAGTTTTTACTTGAAGCTTCAAAAATTACAATACAGTGTATTGAAATCATGGAAATTTTATCATCCAATGATATAGGTTTGATTGCATAATTACAACTAATAAATATGTAATTTTAAGGAACTTCCTAATTATTTAGAACTTATAAAATTCATATATGATAATATGTCTGAAAAATAAAGTAAAATATGTTTTAGAATCAGAAAATATAATCTACATGATGAAGCATTTTTGGTAGCCTAATTCATTAATAGTAAAAAGATGATTTCTAGGTTGATATAATTAAAGATATATTGACCCTAATCCTATACATATGCTTAATAAGTTGCTTGAAGCCCTACATGTGGATCTAGGGTTTAACTTGGATCTTGGTAGTTTGGATATGAGGCATGTTAAATTCCCAAAATGTTATGTTGAGGGTCAATTTGATTTTCTTATCTCATGATGTATAATGCATCTCCTATATACTATATTGAGAAATTGACCTAATTTTTCTATCTATTGATGTATTTTGCATTCCCATATGAGTTATATTGAGTAAACACCTATATTTTCTCTCTCTTAGCAAACACCTATATTTTCTCTCTCTTGATGTATGTTGTATGCCCTAGATCCTATATTGAGCAATTCATCTAATTTATCTCTCTCTCTTGGGCCTCTTTAAGGTATTTGGTAATGAATTTTCTCTTTCATCTCTTAATGACCTATTTAGGTCTAAACTTATAAACCCGGGCCCATGATATTGTCAAACTATCTATATTTCATTTTAGACTCTAAACTTGAACTCTTTTTATCTTATTTTCTAAAGAAACCCTCATATTCAAGTGTTGACTTATGTGGTCTCATGATGAATCTAAATTGTGGATATGAACTATTATTCCCACTTTTATGGTGGATGTTTTATACGATCCATTTTTGTGATAATAATTTCATTAAAACCTATTATGACTAAACTTTCACTTGCCTCTACATTATCGTATGCTTGTTGATTCAGTATTCCTAGAGTTATATTAGTGCTTTGGTTTTTAAGTTATCTTCCTATGTTATGTCTAGGGGTGGAGGTTGTGTGACCCATACCTGGGTTTTGTGCCCAATTTCATATATTGCGAGTTTGATTATGTGCCATTCTATATCAAGTTTAGGGTTATGTATCCTAATCGCCATTGTTTATTTATATTTTACTAGTGCTATGTTTATCTCACTTGCATGAAGATTGATTACTATTGATGATGGGTTGTGTTCCCTAACTAATGTGAATTGTGCTTATGTGGAACATGTTCTAATTATGATACGTGGCAAGTGCATATTTTGTATACCTTGTATTATTTCTCTTTAATGTCCATTTGGATGTTCACTTTCCCTCTTTGATGGAACCTAATAATATTTATTGTTATCCTTTTCCCTAATATTGCTCAATCTTTATTTATATACACATAACAACATTTTTGTGCTGACAACTTTCACTTTGTCTTCTCTTGTGGGGGTATGCTTCCAATGCATTAGGTGAAAAAGATGGAAGACTTGACATGATGACCTAGACATGACTTAGTGAAGTTGACTTTTGACAGATATAGACTTGAGGTAGTTTGAACTTCCCTCTGCTTGGATATTGAAGTTGTTGCTTTCATGTAAGCCCCTAGTGGGAGATTAAAATGCAATTTTGAGAATTATAAATAGTCATGATATTTTATTTTGTCGCTATTCTTGTATACTCTTCATTTAACAAATAAAAAATACACCTATTCCTGCATACTAGTTAGTGTGTTTAGACAAGTTGGGTTTATTCCTTAAATTGAGTACGGAGTAGATCTCCTCTCGGGTCCCACTACTTACATAGATCATCCTAAACCCCACAGTCAACTTGCTGACACCCAAATTGTAAATAAACACGAGAAGGATAAAACAAGAATGGGTGGTGGGATCTCTACAATCAATATGCATTCTAACATATGCAAGCATGATCATACAAACACTATACCATCGAGATGCCTACCAATATGCCAAAGTAAAGACAAACATACATCCTAGACACGACACTCCATGAAAAAAATATATGAACATGATCCAATAGGAACAAGAATGGACATACATTATATAGTTGTACACATGTGAATATGACATCAACAACAAGGAACAATAGAATATCCTATACAAACATGTTGACATGTTAAGCATATGCATTAGTAGATAGACGCTCCATCACTATCATTGCAAAGAGAAATAAACAAACATTCTACATACTTAGAACAAGAAGAATAATTGGTAAATGTTCAAAGCAATCATTCTAAAGTATCGTGCCAATAAAAAGATAATGTGTGTCCTATAGAGAAAAGATGAACTCACATGCTTTCAATCCAAGTAGTTCAATATGTTGCAAAAAGAAAGACTAAACACATGCTTCCAATGAACAAAAAAGGAACAAGAACTACACACTTTCCATGAGGCCAGTGTGCATAAGAATGAGAAGACATTCTTTAGGCATGCTATGGAGTAGGCATAAAATAGGACATGCATACATTCTATATAAAAGTTATAAGGTTGGCACAAACATGAACAAAAATACACTATTTAGGCAACTGGTGAAAAAAAATGCATTACAAGGATGATAGAAATAGGAATACACACACACACACACACACACACACACACACACATATATATATATATATATATATATATATATATATATATATATATATATATATATATATATATATATATATTCTCTGTGTGTGTGTGTGTTATTTCAGCCTGCTATTCTAGAACATTATGAGGCTAAGGCAAACAAGAATAAACACACTTTTGTTAGGCCTACTAGTGAAGCAAACCAATTACAAGACTGACATAAATTAGAATAGACATAAGTTCATTAGGCCCAAATCAAAGCAAACACATTATGAAACTACACAATTATGGACATATATAAGTTATGTAGGACTATCGGAGAAAAATATACCTTATAAGGCTGACACAAACAAGAACATGCAAATGTTCTTTTACCTCTTACAAAATGAAAAAAAAAGATAGACTAGACATATATATGTACTACACATCATGTCAAATTCCATCTTAAAATGGATCAAAAGACATGTTGCAAGGATTTTTACTTCAAGTATCCTTGAGGTGAACACATTCCTTAAAACATAGAGGAGAGATAGATTCTAAGTCTCACTAAGACGGAATCAATGTCAACTCTCCCCACCTGATCAAAATCTCAAGTCTCCCTATAGGAGCACAATTTGAATCAATATAGTGGGCCTGCCCCCAAATCACACTAAACTGAGCACAATATCAAGTCTCACTGAGGTGAGGAGGATGCTAAAACTCATTAAGGTGATTTTGACATTATGACTCACTAAGGTAAGCATGTCACTAGTCTCACTAAGGTGAACACGGTGCTAAGTCTTACTGAGGTGAGAAGGACACTAAATCTCACTAAAGTGAGCATGATGCTAAGTCTCACTGATGATTTCAAGTCTCATAGAGATGATCACGACTCTGAGTCCCACTGAGGTTACATTAGAAAAAAATTTGTTAGTCAATCTCAAGACATTACCCCTCATCATGGGTGAGTTCATCAACCATGCTTTAGACATTGTCTTGAGAGGGCAAACTATAGGCACCCCATTTTGATCTTTCAAGTTCTTTGAGTAATAATCCTAGTCTTTCCTATTATTAGAGTCACTTGTGAACTCAAATTATAAATTCTTGCAATAGGAATTTTGTCAACTAAGATATATTTCCAATTGATGGATACTCCATTGTAGGCTAGTTTTCTTGGACGTCATTGTTGAAGAAGTGCAGGAGCCTAAACTCCAATCCCCAGTAGAATCAACCATATCAATTAAGCCACATCAAATTGCTAACCAAAACACATATATTGATTCATACATATCCCACACATTATCTATCACTTTGATCCACCCACAGGATCCATGCATGCACCAAATTTAAGGACAAATGAAGACCAAATGACTTTCAAAGTAGGGTTCCCATAAGTAACACATCCCACTTTTCCCTCCTGATGTATTACAAATCATGTAACCTACTTACCCAAAAAGAGACATGAAGACAAAGGTCAAGTGAAGTGCACAATAAGAGTGTTCCCCCTTTGAAGTTTTGCACTCTTCCATGAAGATTCCATCAAAATAAATTTTCCTAGAAGTCCTAGAAGGTGAGGCACGCAATAGGCACACACTTTACATTTCCCCTACTTCGAAATGCATGATGCATATCAAGCACACCCCCTTAGGCATTTGACTGGTCAATGAAACACCAACCAAACACATTTGAAAGCCTCTACAAGGTAGGGTGCACCCTCAATATGCTCCTCTTTCTATGGACAATTGAAAGCGCCCATATGTCCGTGGAAGGTAGGCGCCCACTTGGTAGGTTTCTTTTCTGCCTCCTAACTTAGGAGAGGCTCCACTTAGAAACTTAGCCCTAGTTAACCCTCTAGTCATTATAAATATAAACCCCAACCACCATTTATAAGGATTGACAATTCTGAGGGCTAGCTTGAGAGGAATAGATAGAAAAGGCAAGAAGGCTAAGATCCACATGTTGTAGTTTTGAGTGATTGAGCCCCATCAAGAGATTTTAAAGTTAGAAAAATCCAAATATGTATCTTTCTCCTTTTAGTGAAAAATTAGACACCCTTCTCGAACACTTATATCTTTCTTTCCCAACCTCTAAATACAAGAGATGAATGATCCATCCCCACCTCCTAAGGCATTCAATCAAGGTAGTTCGGGCCCAAAAACCATGTATATATCTCTTCCCCCCCTTCCAACTCCCAATGGTGTGATGATATGAGAACATGGGTTGATGATCTCAATATTATATTGGTATACCTAACCTCTCTTTTGCATATTGTTTTTTTGTTATTTTCACACCATTTATTTTACATATAAGCACCATTCATATAACAAAATATCAGGAACCTAATCAGGATTTGTGACACCAAAAGGCGTCATGGGGTTCCTAATGCCTCCATGATGCATGGGTTTTTAGTCGCTTTCATAGGCATATTTTCCTTGATTGTATGTGTTGATTTGCCATTTATTTGATTAATTATGCATCAAATGCTATCAATGTCATGTTCTATCTAAATGCATAAAATTATATGATTTTTACTACTTAAGATGGTTTAATATTTATCCCAGGTATTTATCCATGTTCTTGTGCATTTTAAGGTACAATCAAACTTCACAAAGTCGGTGCTACCGACACCAAAAGTCGGTGATACCGACTTCACATCAGTACTGGACCAGAAAAGACTAGCACAGACTCGATACTACTGACACTCAAAGTCGGTAGTACTAGAACCTTGTCACTAAAGCACAAGGATGAATCACAGAAACTCGGTACTACCAAGTCCACAAACTTGGTGCTACCAAGTTGGCATCAGTAAAGCAGTGCTCGAGCGACCTAATGACTCGGTGCTATCAAGAAAAGTTGATAGTACTGACATTGTGATGAATCATGGCTACCCTAGCAACTTGGTACTACCGACTACCAAGTTGGTACTACCGAGTCTGTCTAATCAGGAAAATCTGAAGATAGTAATCTAATCTAACGGCTGGCGTTATTTCGTACCTTAAGTGATTCCTATGACTTGAGGGGAGTTTGGCCAGATGAGAGGAGGTAGTCGTTTTCCATTGCACGACACCAGAGAGAGAAGGGAGAAGAGAAAGGAACTGAAGCCTTCATCGGAGATGATCCGAGCACCTCCGGAAGGCGAATCTGTAGCCGAAAGACAGCAGATTGTATGCACGACATACAGGATCATCCAGATCAGCCATTCTCCAGGGGTTACTTCATTTTTCTAACGTTTTCCATGTTTTTCTCTTTCTATACCATGTATTCGTCAATGAAAACCATGCAGGGCTAAACCCTTTAATTTCTTAGGATCCGGGAGTAGCCCGGATATGCATTGTAATTGATTTCCATGCATTAATATCTTCTTTGTCCCTATTTTTTGATATAAATCTATGAAGTTGTCTTGTTCTATTTATGCCTGATCAACATCGATAGATTATCAGACCCTTAATCATTTTGGGAGAGAGGTTCGGGGTTGGAAAACATAGATTTACCCATTTATTGCACCCCTTGGGAAAGGTGGAGAATAAATGGGAGGAGAAACCCAAAGATTAATCATAAAACACCTAACTAATCAACCAATTGCTATGGAAATGTGATTGGCATTAGAATAGGTAGTAAACTACGCTATAAGAGTGGGTAGTTCTGACTATAGGCTCTTTTTCTAGGGATAGGGGTAATAGATATTGGTGTTTGGAATAAATTTCAATGTTATCTGTGGTGAAACCATAGTCCTGAGGAATTCCCTAAAATCTGAGTAATTTAATTGTTAAGCTTGTTTTGTTCTGCTATCATTTTTGTTCAATCAAACCAATTCACTTCCACCAGACTAGCTGATTATACCATAGTTCGTAGTAGTCTTCTGGAGAATGTTTTCCTATGTTCGACTCGGGCCTAAAAAAAGGCCTATATTACTTCAATACATTCACTTGTGTATAACACATAGTAAACACGTATCAAGTTTTTGGTGTCATTGCTGGAAAAATGACAACATCCAGCACTACGAGTATTGTGGTCGGCCACTCTAGGCCAACCCTTTTTATTTTTATTTTTATTATTATTTATTTCTATTTCACTTAAAGCTGAATCAAAACATCATTATTGATTCTAGCTCCACTACTGTACTCTGACAATTATTTCGCTACTTTCCGGTACTGGTGTATGGTGCATACTCGAGCCCATGTTTAGAGAAAGCCATCTTCTTTGGGTTTTGGGAAAGCAAAACTCCTTCACAGAGAGAGGGAATTTGGAAGATATGTAGACAGATTCAACCGAACTCCACCACCGACACCTCTGCCCGAAGGACCTATATCACCAGAAGAACCTGAATTAGCATAAATGGGGGATGGAGCAAAAGTGTAGATGATATGGGAGAGGATCAATGCCTCTTCCTCAATAGATCAAAAAGGACCTATCAAAAGACAAGCCATCAATTTGGGTAGCTACAAGATTGACCCAGGTTTGATCTCTTTAGTCAAATCCCAACCTTTTCATGGCCACAGTTCTAAAGACCTAATGGTGCACATCAGTAACTTTGTTGAGAACTGTGACATGGTCAAAATAGATAGAGTACCGATGAGTGTCACAAATCTGAAACTTTTCCCGTCATCTCTGGCAGACAACGCAAAGTTATGGTTTCACAATCTTGATGATGAGTGTATCAAGATGTGGGATCAGATGATCGATGCTTCTTCGAGCGTTACTTTCCCTCACAGAAGACAAATGACCTGGTAAAGAAGATCCATAATTTCAAACAACATGATAATGAATCCTATTCTAAAGCATGGGAGAGAGTCCAAAATATGCTGCGGAAAGTGCCTCATCATGGTATTGATCTGTTGGGATAGGTGTAATGCCTGGGTCAACTGCCCTAGGCTCTAGTAGAGTTTCAGGAATGATGACTGGCCCCACAGACTACCACTAGCCTTAACTGCACGCTTTAATCTCACTCATGTGCAAGCCAGGATCAACTTCCCGACTGGTCACCCATCCTAGTACTACTCCAAGCTGAGCACGCTTAACTATGAAGTTCTTTAGTGATGGGCTCCCGGAAAAGGAGGTGCACCTTGGTGATATGGGTAGTCCAATCATTCCTTTTAAGATCATTATATCCAAGGCCTCAAATCCTGGGATGTTACAATCTCTCCCGCTTAGACTCTTGACGTCCTCGTCAAGGCTCAACTATAAGGCCTCATAATCTGACCCCATTTCAGTGCAGACCCACAATGGCCCATGGACACCCAGCTCCCGATCACGCAATTACCAGCACAGGAGTGGCTACGTCAACCATGGACAGCCCTTTCCTACATGCATGGACCGCACGGCTCAAGACTGGCATGCCATGCCCATGTGGGACCCACCTACTGGAGGGGTTATGGCTCTGATACCATTTGTAATGCCTGGGTCCAATGCCCTAGGCTCTAGTAGAGTTTCAGGAATGACGATTGGCCCCACAGACCACCACTAGCCTTAACTGCACGCTTTAATCTCACTCACGCGCAAGCCAGGATCAACTTCCTGACTGGTCACCCATCCTAGTACTACTCCAAGCTGAGCACGCTTAACTATGGAGTTCTTTAGTGATGGGCTCCCGGAAAAGGAGGTGCACCTTGGTGATATGGGTAGTCCAATCATTCCTTTTAAGATCATTATATCCAAGGCCTCAAATCCTGGGACGTTACAATAGGCAAAGAACTTCTATTACGGTCTGCATAAGGGAGAAAGAACTACACTTGACAGTGTAGGAGTAGGGTTCTTCCTCAACAACAAACCCGCCCACTGTCATGAGATACTAAAGAATATGTCCAAAAATCAGTAATGGGGTGATGAGAGAGAGCTTCCAGCAACTATCAAAAGCGTCGATGATTCCAAGGTCATCTCTACGTTAAATGAGAAGCCAGACCTGATTGCTAAAAATTTATGTGCTAACGACAGACCACCTTCAGAAGAAGAAGATGAAGAGTGTAAGTTTGTGCACCAACAACAGCAATATAGGAGAAAAGACTACGCATGGAGGAAGGATCCTAAGTTTTCATAGAAGGATCCTAACAATTTCCAACAAGACCCATCTCAGGCGCAACAACCCAAGCTAGTTCGGTGGCCAAGTACAATATCAACAAGAACAAAAGAAGATTGACCGTATTGAAGAAATGCTTGGAAAGTTGGCCAATCAGAATGAAGTGCTTATAGGTCAAACTCAGAGAGAACTTCAGAACCAAGGGGCACGAATCCACAGTACAAAAACTCAAATTTATCAAATAGCAATGGATGTGGATACTTTGAAGTAGCCAAACCAATAGGGGTTCCCAGTAAATACTAATGTGCCTTCTGGAAATCAACACATCAAGGCAGTCCTACTCTGTAGTGGTAAGATGTTGTTGAATAAGGCACCAACAAGCTCAGAGGTAGGTGAAGTTATAGGAACAACAACTCAGACTATGACAACAGAATCAACTAAGCCAGGCATGTTGGAACAGGGGAAAACAACTGAAGAGCACATTGATGAGGTGAAGAATACTAGATCAAAAGCATATGTCCCACCTCACCAGAGGACACCAATGACTCCAGTTCCCTTTCTAAATATCTTGAAGGAAACCAAAGTAGACTGGAAGTTTTAGAAATTCTTATAGGGCTTTAAGAAACTATCTATCAATATTCCACTCATTGATGCAATTGAGCAGATACCATTGTATGGAAAGTTCTTAAAAGACATAATCAATAAGAAGAGAAGGATACTTGAGGCTGATGTGGTGGTGTTAAAAGAGTAGGTGAGTGCTTTTATTCTGGGAACACTACCTCCTAAAAGAAAAGATCTTGGTTTTTCAACATCTCGTGCTTCATAGGAAAGACCAAGTTCGGCAAAGCTCTATGTGATTCAGGGGCTAGTATCAACCCATGCCTTTGTCAACTTTCAAGAATCTAGGTCTTAAGGAGACAAGAAAAAGTGCTATGACTATTGAATTGGCAGACAACTTTGTGGTCATGCCATATGGAATTTTTGTGAGGATGTCCTAGTGAAAGTGGATAGATTTGTTTTTCCTACAGATTTCGTGGTAATGTAAATGCAGGAGGATAAAGGCAACAAACTCTTGCTAGGTAGGCCATTACAAGACACTGATGATATGATTTTGGAAATGGGCAGAGGACGTCTGACCATGAGCACTCATGATGACCAATTTGAGATTAAGATGCTTGAACACTCAAAAGAAAGAGGGGATACAACACATGGAGGGAAAGATTTCTCTATGTCTGGGGAAGCCATTCCTTGACATGGCTCATCTGATGACCAAGGTGGAAAAAGATGCTCTAGCAGTTGATATAATTGAAAATACGAAGGTGATCTCATTAAAAGAAGCAGTGTGTTTCCTAGATGATAGAGAAGAAGACTATGATCCGACTACCATAGAGGAGGTCACTGTCGATTCCCTGATGCAAACATGTCCACAGTTAGCCCTAGATGCATGCTTGATGAATAAAGTAGATGACAACACATGCAATTTCTCTCTAGAGGAGTGTGTATTGATGATGAAGGTGGTACCTTGCTATTATACTAGATATTTTGAAGATTTGGGACCACCTCCCCCACCATTGGTTTCATCTCTGTTGAGCCCACCTGAGTTGGAATTAAAGCCGCTACCGCCACATATGAAGTATGTCTTCCTGGATACAGAAGAGAAGCTCTCGGTGATCGTATCATCGTCCATGAGCGATGAAGAAGAGGGGTAGTTGCTTGCTGTGTTGAAGAACCACTGAGCTACTTTTGGGTGGTCTATAATGGACATCAAAGGAATATCTCTGAGTTTGTGCTAGCACAAAATCTAGCTGGAAGAAGGAGCTAAAGAAACAGTTCAACCTCAGCGGTGACTCAACCCGATCATGACTGAGGTAGTGAAGAAAGAAGTGGGCAAGCTCCTATTGCCAGGTATTATTTATGCAATTTCAGATTCTATATGGGTTAGCCCAACTCAGGTAGTTCCTAAGAAAGGGGGATCACTATCACACCAAATGCAGCTAATGAGTTGATTTCAACTAGGTTGGTGATGGGGTGGCGTGTATGCATATACTACTGACGTTTGAATGCTTTCACTTTAAAATATCATTTTCTGTTACCTTTCATTG